>OY288250.1:69172992-69712992 GCA_958450325.1 Agrostemma githago | reverse complement strand
TCTAGAAAAAATTAAAGAGAGGATTCCAATTTTAAAATTGTTACACGTAATTAAGAAAAGTATAAATATATATACCATAGGTTCCAGAGCCGTCAGAGCCACCATAAAAAGTAGCACGTGCCGGTCTCCATAGTCCGGGTTTGTAATTAGGTCTTTTGGCATCGACACTAATAAGATCGAAGACCACCAGAAGAGAGACCACCCACATAATGGTGGCTCGAATAAATGACTCCATTATTAATGACCGCCTAATTAGGATTAACCTAATTATTTATTTTTATTAATGAATATAACTAATAGTGGTTTCTACAAAATTGTCAATGCAATTATTACTCTTGTTTTTGCTCTTTATATAGTTGATGCATATGCTAATTTTGGGTGATTGTTATAAGTTTTAAACCATTCATTCAAGGTAAATATTTTTTTGTTAAAAATAGATGTAATAATCTTAATTTCATTGAATTACCTAAAATTTTACCCTATATTTGGATAATAAGATTCTCTTTTCTACTTTTGTGTCTCAGTATAGGTAGGAAAATAGGATTATACACCTAGAGGTACAATAGCATTGTACAACCAAGGCAAAGTTGTCGAGCTTTGGTGTATATTTATCGAGCTTATAAAAGTTTCTGAGCTGAGTTGTAAGTTTCTGAGCTTAAACATTTATGTGATTTAACTCGACAACTTTACATTAAAGCTCAGAAAGTTTACAGCAAAGCTCAAAATCTTTGTGATAAGGCTCAAAATCTTAAAATCAGTTGTACATAGAGCTATGTACAAACTGGTGGTATAATCCTCTAATTGTTATACGTGTCACCCCGGCCCGTACACTCTATTACACATGTCACATTAGCAATCGAAGATGTCTTGGTCCATTGGTTAAGACTAGTGCTCTGGGACAGTATGTCTCAGGTTCGAATCTCCCCTCCCCTTATATTGTAATTGTAGACACCCACATTTTGACCGCCAGGTGTCTATAGTAGTTTCCGCCAAACATCCGATGATGATCGGACGCAAACGTGCTTTAATGAACTCGGATATGGGCTCGAAATCATGGGCATTTGGCTTGGGCTTATTACGGAGTACAAATCTTACTAAACCAACCTTAAATCCAGGCCCAGTGGGTCGTTTCGAGTCAAATAAGACTAATTTGGGTCGAATCCGGCACCAGGGGCAAAACCGTCTTTTAGCGACCGGGTCAAACCCGGTCAAAGATATTTTTTCCCGAGTCACACTACAAGAATTTAAGTGTTGGGCGACTGAACGTAGCGACCGTCATCAGTCGCTAAAAAAGTTTAGCGACTGATAGCAGTCGCTAACCGACCGTCGCTAAGGTTAGTCGCTTTTAGCGACTGATTTCAGTCGCTAAAAAACGCGCGACTGAAATCAGTCGCTAAATTAGCGACTGGTTTCAGTCGCTAAGGCGTCAGTTTTAGCGACTGAAATCAGTCGCTAAATTGAACATTTAGCGACTGATGTCAGTCGCTAAAACTGACGCCTTAGCGACTGAAATCAGTCGCTAAATGTTCACTTTAGCGACTGATTTCAGTCGCTAAATGGTATGACGTGGTAACATTTAGCTACTGAAATCAGTCGCTAAATTGAACATTTAGCTACTGATTTCAGTAGCTAAAGTGCCTCAAATAGACCGGTTATAATTATTATTATTCTAGTCAAAATCTGCGCAAGAAAACAAACCAACAACCACAATACATCCCAAACAACATTCCAAAGGTTGTTCCAAACGTTACGCAAGCTTCACACTCCAAAATGGACGACCAAGTACGCAAACGTCGTGAATACACTAAATTAAAAATGTTGTTACAAACTGTTTTTTCAACAAGTATTCAGAAACTACAAACTGTTTTCAATTACTCACCTAACAGGGAAACTAGCTGACGCACCACTACCACCCCCATTGAAGGGGTCTCTAGGATCCCGGTGTCGGGGAATGGGGCCGGAGTTACAGTTCTGCTGTTGCATGCTCCTAAGGCGCTGTAACTCTTCCAGAATTTGCAGGTTAACGGACTCCTGCATCTTCAGCCTCTCATCCTGCTCCTTCAGTTTCTCGGCCATAGCATCCCCTCGCGCCCTT
This sequence comes from Agrostemma githago, assembly GCA_958450325.1. NCBI lineage: Eukaryota > Viridiplantae > Streptophyta > Magnoliopsida > Caryophyllales > Caryophyllaceae > Agrostemma > Agrostemma githago. The sequence continues at coordinate 69,710,897 of OY288250.1, read as the reverse complement.
TCCTCCTGCAGTTCCGACCTCATCCCAGCCATTTCGGATGGCACACAGTCCGTCGAGGTCGCATGGGCCCCCCGAACATTGGGTGGTGTCCAGTACAGGGAATGAGCGTTCCCCGTACCGTACACCGCTCCCTTGCGGTATCCCTCCGCGACTCTGAACCAAATCGTGCTCGGGTCCACACCTTCATTCTCGGGCGCTCCAACGGCCTCCTGATACGAGTCCTGAAAAACTTGAAGTCATGAGTAGGTGTGTTGTGTGAAGAAAAAAAAGTAACGAAGTCCTATGGTTGAAACTTACCCACATGTCCGCATCCTTCTGCGTGGCGAATTCTCGGCCGGTGGCTTTGCTCCCCTTGCTCTTCGTGTCGAGAAATAGCTGCACCGGCGGAGGGAATTCTCCGGTTTTCTTCTTCACCTGTTGACAGTACACGTAGATTTCTCTTTTACATTTATAATGAAAACATTAAATAAGAATCCAAAATAAAAATCAAAGGTAAGGAAATACTAACGCTCATGGCCCGCTGGTGCATCGATTGCGACCCACCGTAGTGGGTGCGCTCAGCGGTGCCCTCTGGGTCCCCTCCCCGCCTCTTGTTCTTTTTCGCCTGGACGGATCTTGCAAGGAACTTCGGGTCGGAACGGGCTGTTCTAAACTGTTGGATGGCGTCACCTACAATTTATACACTTTGAGATCAATACGTGTTTTGAAGATATATACAAATTCCTACTCAAGTACTAACACTAATTGAGTAATCGAACCTCTAAGGTGTCTCTGTAACTTCTCGTCGCTTGCCATCTTATACATCATGTCTTTGTATCTGGGCTTCGCGACATCCATGTACCGGTCTCTTGCACACACCTCGAGACCCTCGTTGTAGAAGTGTTTCAGCTGCAAGATCGTTTGTCGTCATTGTATTAGTAATCTGTAAACAGTAACAGGTAATTAATAAAAATCAGAAATTGGTGTACCTTGAAGTTGGCAAACCACTTCTCTCGTTGCCACAGAGGCACCTTAGTCCAAGACGTGCAGTACGTAGTTAAGTCCTTCAAGAAACTGTCTGTCACGCCTGTTACAATGTCCCGAGTACGAAACCTACACCAAAGAGTGAAATAAGATGATGTCTCACAAAAAAAAAGGAAATATAACGTCTCACCATGTGTTCTCCGGGCTAATAATAAGGCGTCCGTCGTCTGTATACTGAAGCCCTTGATCCTGTTGTGGTTGTTCTGGTTGCTCCTCGTCGTTCTCCCCTTGGTTATCCTCCTCTCGCAGGTTCTCCTCCTGGTCCTCCTGCTGCTGGGACCCCCTGTTCGTGTTGCTGCTCCCACTACCGTAACGCAGTCTGCTGCCCAAAGTCATATCTGCAGACATATAATAGTAGAAAGTTAGAAATTCACAACATAATATTGAAATAATTTGCCCAAAATAAGTAACGTAAATTACTATGTACAAATAATATAACTTACTAAAACTATACCCTACTAAAAATCATCGTCACTGTCGTTGTCATCTTCCACTTGCCTACTCGAACCAACGACATCCTCTTCCTCGTAGTCATCTTCCTCCTCCTCGTCGTCATTGAACTCTAACTCATTGGCGTCGTCCTCCTCCTCAACCATATCACTAGAACCACCTTCCTCTTCCTCACCACCTTCATCGTCTTCAAAATCTTCCCCCACATCCACCTCATTATTGTCATCATCATCATTTGCAAAAAGATTCTCATCAGCTGGAGACAATGTTGTACCACTAGAAATGACATTCTCTTGGAAAAGGTCAGAGTCATAGTGCCCTCGTGGCTTAGTTTTGAACACCGTCCACCACTGGTTTACAGTTCTGTCGTTCTTTGTGGTTGGGTAAGGCGCAAAGTACACTTGGTGTGCTTGATGTGCAAGTATAAACGGATCGTACTTGGAGTATTTTTTGGTATGATTAACTTCAACTAGTTTGTACCTTTCATGTACTCTAGTACCTAACACAGAGTTGTCCTTCCATTCGCATTTAAATACCACAACTCTATACCCACGATCATTTCCAACATAGCACAGCTCTAAGATGTCCTCCACTAAACCGTAGTAATCCTCACCCTCAAGTGACGACACACTCACACCGAAATTACATCTACTCCTACTGCTACCGTGGGCAAATGTATGAAAATTGTAACCATTAACCGAATACCGGTTCCAAGTTCTAACATTCCACAAAGGACCTAATGCTAGACTCCTAACCAAATCATCCTGAATATTCTCTGAAATTACATGCTCCTTAAGCCATTTGGGAAACTGTTCCTCATGCTTATTCCAAACGTCATCAGCTTGTAAATGTGGATTAGCAGCCACAAATTCAGTTACAAATTTCTTTTCGTACGGCTCCAAAACTTCAGAGTTTGATAGCAAGTACAGGTGAGCACGATTGTACTCCTTCTCATCTAATGTCCTCCACCCGCCAGCTGCTGACGATCCCTCACCTACCTTACTTTGAAAAAAGTCTGGTATATTGGGGTCAATCGTCATCTCGGGTGTTTCTAGGTTTAGATTTTTGGCTTTGGTGTTCACTTCTTTCTCGAAATACAGAGAACAGAAGTTGGCTATCTCCTCTGTTAAGTAAGCATTACATATGGAACCCTCCACCCTCGCCTTGTTACCAATTTTTTTCTTCAAATGGTTGAGAAATCTATGACAATCATCAAGTAACTATGTTATTATCAAATTATAGTGTCTAACATTAGTTAGTGGGTAAAATAAGTAAGTAGTTGAAAGTTCTCACCTCTCAAACGGGTACATCCATCTAAACTGTACCGGTCCTCCCACTTTAGCTTCGTAGGGCAAGTGGACCGGTAGATGCTCCATTGAGTTAAAGAAGGATGGTGGGAAGATCATCTCAAGTTTGCATAGTATCTGAGGAATTTGATCCTCCAAACGAGTCATGTCGTCATTTGTAACTGTCGACGAACATAAATCTCGAAAAAACTGAGATATCTCAGTGATAGGATTCCAAACACCTTCCGGTAGCAGGTGCTTCAACGCCACAGGTAGTAACCGCTCCATGAACACGTGGCAGTCGTGACTCTTCAAGCCTTGGAGCTTCAGGTTCTTAATATCCACACACCGTCTAAAATCGGATGCATACCCATCAGGGAACTTCAGCTTCCCTACCCACTCTAACACGGTCTTTCTCTGAGCCTTATCGAGGCTGAACAAGGCCCTAGGCTTGGACCCATCCCGCTTGATATGCATTTTCGGACGGTTACAAATTTTTTTCAAATCTTTTCGGGATCCTACGGTGTCACATGTCTTACCCTCTACATCCATGACGGTGTGAATTAGTTGCTCAAAGAAATTCTTCTCAATATGCATCACGTCCAGATTATGTCGGAGTAATAAAGTACTCCAATATGGAAGGTCGAAGAAGATGCTTCTTTTAAACCAACCATTTTTTAATTTCTTAAGATCTTTGAACTCTTGATTGGTCCCGTCCACAGTAGATGGGAACTCTGAAATAACCTCCCAAATCTCATCTCCTTGGAGACGAATCGGTGCCTCATCTAGCACCTCCTCACCCTTCTTGAAAGCTCTCTTATTCTTCCTATACATGTGACCCTCGGGTAGAAACTGTCTATGACAGTCAAACCAACTAATTTTGCTTGAGTTACTTAGGTAGAATGCTTTACTTTCACTCATGCAACAAGGACACGCTTTTTGGCCCGCGGTAGACCAACCACTCAACATACCATACGCAGGGAAATCGTTTATAGTCCACAAAAGCGATGCTCTAAGCTGGAAATTTTGTTTCAACGACACATCATATGTCTCCACCCCTACTTCCCACAAGTGTTTCAATTCCTCTATTACTGGTTGTAAGTAAACATCCAAGTGGTTTTTGGGGTTTTTTAGGCCGGGAACAATGAGAGAAAGGAATATGAACGGTGGTTTCAGACAAAGCCATGGGGGTAAGTTGTACGGTGTGACCATGACAGGCCAGCATGAGTACGACTTACCAAACTGACCGAAAGGGGCGAACCCATCGGTACACAACCCAAGTCTCACGTTACGGGGTTCCTCAGCAAATTCAGGGTAAATCCTATCAAACCGTTTCCACTCCTCCCCATCACTAGGATGACACATCTTCCCCTCTACACGAGTTTCTTCCTTATGCCACCTCATTTGTTCGGCAATGGTTCTGGTTGCATATAGTTTTTGAAGTCTAGGGGCGATGGGAAAGTAGGTAAGTCGACTAAGTGGTATAGGTTTTTTATGCCTCGCGACACTCTTCCCCTTCCTACCCCTCATAACAATGTTCCCATCTACACTTTTGTATCTACCCTTCCCACATATCTTACATTCCTTAAGCACGTCATCGTCCTTCCAAAAAAGCATACATCCATCGGGACAAGCATCGATCTTTTGATGCGGAAGTTCAAGACCTTTAACAATTTTTTTGGTATTGTAGAATGTTTTGGTCATAATGTTGTCTTTTGGGATGAGTTTCTCAATCAACGCAGCGATACCGTCTACGCACCCAAAAGGTAGGTTATACTCACATTTGAGGGTCACTACCATAGACGCCACTTCTAACAATGTCACATCACACCCTCCATATAATGGCTTCTCCGTAGCCTCTAACATATCAAAAAAAGCTTTCGCTCGTGGGTTTGGCTCTTGTGGGGTTGGTTGGTCATCGTCGTTAGTGTACATGCTCTCATCATTAAACAAATTGCACTCAACCACATCAACAATCATTCCTCTCACCCCGCCCTCATTCTGATCCACCTCAGTTACCCCAACAACAGACGTCTCACCATGACAAATCCAATAATAATAATTTGGGCTAAACCCATTTGAGATAATATGTTCCTTAATCAGAATATCATCCAAGAATTTGAGGTTCTTACATTTCACACAAGGACACCTAAATCTACCCTCTGACGCGTATTCGGGATGGGTTTTAGCGAACTCAAGGAAACTATTAACACCCTCTAAAAATTCAGTTCTGGGACGTCGTCTCTTATCTAATCTTTCCTCATACATCCATTTTCGTTCCTGTCGCTTCATTTTTTTATCTAAAAAAATTGGTACAATAACCACATACAAATTATTTTCTCTTAAGTAATTCACTAATAAATACACACTACTCACATATTTTGTAAAATTCTCATTTCACCTAAACATAGTACTATTTGCACCTAATCATCCATAATTACGTTACTAAATCGACATAATTGTATTTCAATTCCAATTTCCTAACACATCAAAATAACCCAATTCATTCAACTACGTAACCGCAAACCCTAATTTTATACTAACAATCTACCTATTTCAAATTGGGGAACCTATTGAGCGATTAACATTCTAACTACACATCATATTTCGACAACTAATAAATTATCCAACCCGACAAATAATTTATTTAAATCTATAAATAATTGAAACTAAACAGAAATTATCCTACCCAATAAACAGAAATTAACAAACAATTAAAACTAAATATAGATAGATAAACATACCTTAAAGGAAAATGAGAGAATTGAGGAAGAAATGAAGAGGAATGAAGGAGGAGGCGTTTTAGAGAGAAGGAGGAGAGGTTTTAGAGAGAGGGAGTGAAATGAAGGAATGAGCCGGGGGAGGGGGGGTGTGCGGCAATTTAAAAAAAAAATCTGACCCTTAGCGACCGATTTCGGTCGCTAAATTCATTAATTAGCGACTGAAATCAGTCGCTAAGTCTTAGATTTAGCGACTGAAATCGGTCGCTAATTAATGAATTTAGCGACCGATTTCGGTCGCGCGTTCATTTATTTAGCGACCGATTTCGGTCGCTGAAGTTTTAAAAAAAAAAAAACCGTCTCCTCGTTCAGCGACTACTATCAGTCGCGAATTATACTTTCAGTCGCAAAATTAGCTACTGAATTTATCAGTCGCGCGTGCTTGGTAGCTAAATGAAGTATTTGTTGTAGTGTCACACGAACCAGCCGTGACACCACACGTCCGGTTTGGACTCAAATACTACAAAAAATCAGTTTCGAAAATATTAAATAAATCCATTCAAGGATAGAATTCGATCTCAAGAAGGAATTCTATCCGAAAACCAAAACAATTCACCGACCGAGCATCAAAATACTCGGCCAATCCCAAGACAGCCGAGATACTCGGCTTCCCCACCAAGAAACGGGACTTTCGTTCCCTTTTGAACTCTTACGTTTCCTATCTAAACCGGTATTTCTTGTTGTCTAAGCAAGATACTTCTCCTAAACCTTTTCACCTATAAATAGACCTTCACGTTCAACACAAAGGACAACAATTACACATCGATTATTCCCATATACAACCTCGTTACGCTAAACAATTCCCAAGCAACCTCGACCCGACGAATCCGACCCCAAGCCGGCCGAAATCCGTCACCCCACACGACTAAACCGACACCCAAACTCATCCCACATCATCTCGACGCTCCCGTGCCTAAGCCACTTTCCGACGAGCTCTATTCCGAGAAAACAAAGCATGTAGGTTGAGGGTGTAAAATCGAACCCGACTCTTCCTCCTTTCTCCACGTTTTTCTCGTTTTTTTTTCTCTTGCGTCGTTCATCGTTTTTTTATTATTATTATTATTACGGGTCGTTCGTCACATTTTTTTTTTTAATTTCTAGTATCGATATTACAAAAATATTTTCATAAAACAAACGTTCTTAAGATACGATATCGATTCTCTAATCGAATATCGTATCTAACAAGAACTAAATTAAATCTCGTTGATGCTAAAAAATCGTTACATCTCTTTTAACAAAATTCGACGATTTCTTACGCAGAGAGAATTAACATTTTTTTTCTTTTCGTTCAAAACAAAACTTTTTCTAAAAAAATCATTCCGACTATTTGATATCGATTTCATAATCGAATATCGGATACGACGAATATCGAGAATATAAATCGAGTATAAATTAATCCATATTTGTACGCGATTTATAAAATTTGACGATTTTCGAAAAATAAAAAAAGCGGGACAGACTCCCGCGCGAGTCGCGCGCCTTCCAGGCGACTCGCGCGGAAGCCTGGATGGCCGAGCCCTTTTTTTCTCGTTTTCTCGCTTTTCTATTCTTTTCGTTTCTTACATAAAACAGCGACTTTCGCGACATATTTTTCAGATTTCGATAAATACTTTTTTTTTGACCTCGGTCAACACGTGCTAATCCTTCACGTGTCATAAAACCTTTTTCAAAATCATGCATATTATCGTATTTACATCTTTATTCGATTTATTCAAACGTTACTAACTCGTTTTCTCGTGTTTGTAGCAATTTATTTTGTTTTTATTGTTTTATTAGACTAAAACGAATTTCACATGCTAAAATAACTTTGACGTTATTAGATGCATTAAACGACTTAGCAACCCATTTATTTTTTCTCACATGTTTAGGGAAAATAATGTTTGCATATCATTCCACTATCGAACTAATGCGTGTACACCAAAAACGAACGATATCTTAGTAAAGGCCGCTAAGTGCGGGCGGGGTTGGGTGTTCTTAGTGAACTTCCCAACACGTACCCTCACCCCTTACTCAGAACCATGGTTTCCGGATGTCCGAATCCATTGGCAACGAGAGTTATTCAATACACGATATCCGATAATGTCGGTATCGGTATCATAATGCAAAGGGACGAACCCAATAAGCTCTGACATCGGAAATGGGTCGTATTTTGTATACGGTCCACTACGACATAGAGTGGGTTCGAACGGGCCCGAACTCCCACAAAGTTCGGTGGCGACTCCTACTTCGATTTAAATTTCAATTTGACCATCTCATATGGAGATTCATTCGCCTCCACAAACCCGCGCGTGGCCGCGTCGGGGTGGACCTATGTCATGTCCACAATTTGGCGACTCCGCTGGGGATCAACTGATGAGTCACTTACCATCGGCATCCTAAGGGTGAGACTCGAAAAGAAATCGTTCGAATAGTAATGTACACGTTTTAGTTCAATGGTTCATGCATAACCCAATCTTTCCCGGGCCGGTTACTTGTGACCGACGTCCCATTATACCGCGGTGCGTTCCTATATGGGCGCACTAAAGACTTCGATGGCGGAACTCGCATGGGTTTTACGGCAGGTTCTAAGACCAACTCGGCTTAGGAAGACCGTCCTGATTTGCGAAAAAGCTATCGTCGTTGGTATAGACCCTATTCGAGCGACCGAGACTTAGACTAAGAGCATACATGGTGTCATTATACTGTTTCCGTGACTACATGCTACTTGATCCGTGTCTCGTTTTTTCAAAAACCGTCGTTTTCAAAACTTGCATCTTTTCAAAATCATCCATTTTCAAAACCTGGAAAGCTACCGAATTTAGGACTTATGATTTTGACTCAAAATAGCCTATTTCTAGCCGGTATGTTGTCCAAACCTTTTTAAAATTCCGAAAATCTCGGCCCGATAACATTTTTTCGATTTTCAAAAAAAAATCGGGCCATCCTATCCGACTTTGCTTGGTTTTCCAAATCCAAATTCTCCTTTCAAAACTTTCTTCTTCTTAGGACTTCCCGTATTTATTAGTGTCGGGTCTTGTCATAAGTTGTTAGAATCTATAGCGTCGAAACTCCGTCGATCTTATATCACGAGTTTCTACCCCATTCCAGTCCGTCTTATTTGTCAAGGCACGGCCCACCTACGTAGGACAAACTCCTACAAAGGGAAGCCCATTTACACTTTAGGGTCCAAAGTCTGGGGAATAGCTTACACGTAGGTCTTTCTTCACACGGGACAAGGCCCATTTTGCCAAAATCCTAAGGAAGGCCCACCGTCCACGAGTCACCCGTCTAGGAGTCGGTCTTCACCCCCACTCGGGGGCTACCCTTCAGCAGAGCGGTCAATCACGGTTGCTCTAAGGATCAGGTCTTACACGTTGTAGACACCCGCATTTTGACTGCCAGGTGTCTATGGCAGTTTCCAAAAAAACACCCGATGATGATCGGACGCTAACATGTTTCTACGCGCTCGAATACGGGCTCAAATCCATTAGTTGCTGGCTAACGCACTTACGGAGTACAAAACTCACAAAATCAACCTCAAATCCAGGCCCATTGGATCATTCCGAGTCAAACAAGACTAATTTGGGCCAAAACCGACACCGGAATAAAAAACCGACTTTTAGCGATTGGGTCAACCCCGGTCAAAGTCATTTCCGAGACATACAAAACAACCCCTCACATCATCAAAAGTCCAAGTCAAACACAAAACCCATCAAACATCCAAAGTCAAGGTCCAAAAGACTGACCTGCGCGACCCAGCTGGGCCACTCGATCGAGTGACCCACCCACTCGATCGAGTGGGCCTGTTTCGAGCCCGACGGCAGGCATAACGGGCCACTCGACCGATTTAGCCACCTACTCGGTCGAGTAACCCTAAACCGGGTGCCCTAACTTTTCCTATATAAGCAACCCCTTGCAACACAACTTTCAAGACTTTACAACCCTAATCTTCACACACTCTTAAGCAATCCTACACACACACGGCAACCCTAAGCAAACCCTAAGCAAATCCTAAACAAATCCTAAGCAATTCTACACTAGCAAACCCTAAACTTAGTTTTAGGAATCGAACCCGAGCCACCATAACTCAACCTTCATACACCTCGAAACTCTTGTGTTAAAGCCACGATTACGAGTCCGGTCCGAGACAAGAACATATAGGTTGAGGGTGTCAAAACCCTTTCTCTTCTCCTTCTCTTCTCGTCATCTTCTTTTTTTTTTTTCCGTGTCCTTAGTTTCGTTTTTTTTATTATTTTGTTCATCGCATCATAATATCGATAATATAATTAGTACAAAAGCATTAAAATACTTATTGATTTGTGTCGAATGTGAATGATGGTGGGATAAGGAAAACCGAACATACAAGTGTACTGCACACGTGTTGACGGTCGCTTATCCCATCACCCCGATCGTTTGATTATTGAAATAAGTTAACTTAAACAATGATCCGTTTTATTTCGTTTTCATCATTACTCGAGTCACATATTTACGTCAATTTTCAAAACAAACATTGTATTTTAATAAGGCTCGAAACCCGTTGACACGGATCCGACATCACAATCCCTAGGGATTTATTTCGATGTCGGAAAAGTCGAGGGAATCAAGTCCTTTAATTCAAGCAAAGAGTCGATTCCCTAGATTCGATACCAATTTCATAATTGGATGTCGAATCTAGCAATCTAGTCACATAAATTAATTAACGCGATAAATCGCGTTAATTAATTTAAGACGACTAAAATTAATTTATTTTCTTTTATTTTCACTCTAGTATTCCATATCGATTCGATAATCGAATATGGGATACTACGAGTATTCAAAATTAGAATCGAATATAAATCCCGCAATATTTATATTCGATTCAACAAAATCGACAATTTATAAAATCCGAGTCGAACATAAATTGTGCAATATTTATGTCCGATTTGGTAGAATCGTCGAATTATCAAAAATCAAAAGCAATTTCAAAATCAATACAATTTGCAAACGAATTACAATTCGTACAGGGGGCACTCGACCGAGTGCCTAGCCCACTCGGTCGAGTGGCACCCCAAAATCAGGTCAGAATGTCTATTATGACCCCCACTCGATCGAGTCTCACAGTGACTCGGTCGAGTGGCTATGTACTCGACCGAGTTGGCCAATAACTCGGCCGAGTATGGTCTAAAACGCAAAACAGAAACCTTTTTTTAAGGTCCACCCGATCGAGTCCATCGACCACTCGATCGAGTGGCCTCATCACGACCAAAGCTACGAGTCGTACATTCTTCTATTTTCTAAACTCGATAGTATTTTACGACTTAGGTCAACACGTGCTTAATCAATCATGTGTATTTACTATCTTTTCAAACCATGCATCATCTTGTTTATCATCCCCCTTTCCACTAACCAAATAACACAATTCATATATTTTCCCGCAAATAAAAATAACACAACTCATATATTTTCCCGCAAATAAAAAAAAAATAGACCAAATGAGCTAGATGCGAATCGAACTCTTGACCTCATGTGTGTGACCCTTCTCCTCTCCAACTACACTCTAACATCTTACTGATTTAAATATCACTACATCACAAATAAAGCTATACACCACAGAAATTATGTAATTAAGGAAATCCGATTGATTACATTGATTGCGAAAATCACATGTTCTAAATGGAATATATCACATACAATATTTAATATGAAATGTATGATCAAATTTTTTAAAAAAAGTATAAACATATTGTAATCCGTTTTAACAAAATAGTTGCATTATTTTTGTTAATAGGAGATTGCTCTATCCCGTACAATATTTTACCTAGAATATAAAATAGTTATGATTATTATTGTATATCTTTCTGATCATATTCGAGAAGGAATATTTGTAGAAAATATAATTGATTGATTGATTAGAATATAATTGATTGGTTGATTGATTAGAATAAGCAAATTTTTATACAATTATACCGTTGATTAGTAGATTTCTATGATTGGTTGATTGATTAGAATATGCAAATATTTATTCTCCGAAATATATGTACCGTGCCATAAATCCTCTTACTAACATTTTTTCCGCCTAAAGATATCCACTAACAAAAATTAAAAAATAGATCAAATGCGCAATGTGCAAATCGAACTCTTAACCTTATGTGTGTCACCCACTCACCATTCTTCTTTCCAACTACAAATATTTTACTGATTAAAATATCACTAAATCACACATAAAACTATACACCACAAAAATTATGTAATTAAGAAAATTTGATTGATTACATTGATTAGGAAAATCACGTGTTTTACATATGACATGCAATATTTAATAAGGAATGTATGGTCAATTTTTTTTTTTAAAAGTATAAACATAATGTATATTCCGTTTTTAACCAAATAGTTGCACTATTTTTTGTTAATAGGAGATTGCACTATCTCATACAAAATTTTACGTGGAATATAAAATAGTTATGATTGTTATTGTATATCTTTCTTATCATATTCGAAGAGCATATTCTTAACATCGATATATATATTTAGTAACTATATAAAAACGGTGACCCGAAAAGCGAAAGAGGAACTGTTACGCAAAGTTATCAAGAATTCGAATCTGGCAGACGACATCTCTTCGTCGTCGACGAATTCAAGACTGAACGACATTCCAGGATTGAATTACGTTTCTGAGCCTGAGGATGACGAAGTGTCTGAATTCGTTCCGGAGTCGGTCAACGAGATAGAGATGAATGACAACGGATGGAAACAGAGAGAGGGCAAAAAAATTGTAGATATGGAAGAGGAGGAGGACCTGCTACGCTTTTCATAGGATGACATGGATGATGAAATCGAGTACTGGAGCTCTGCAGTTTACTGTTTCATTATGGGTGCGAACCCACCATGGGAAGTGGTAGAGGGGTTTGTGCGAAGAATTTGGAGGGAACATGGAGTCGACAAGATTTCTTTCTTGCCTAACGGAATCTTCATAGTTCGGTTCAAGGACAAGGAAGCAAAGGTAAAAATCCTTGATCATGGTTTGTTTATGTTCGATAATAAACCCTTGATTGTGAAAGAATGGACTCCCGATGCTAAATTGAACAAAGAGGATATTCATGAAGTGCCTATTTGGATTCAATTACATGATCTCCCTTTGAAATTCTGGGGTCGTTGTTTGCCCCGGTTAGCTTCTCTCGTTGGCTCGTATGTTAAGTCGGACTTGGCCACGGAAGAGCGTACTAGACTTGGTTTTGCTAGAGTCATGGTCATGGCTAAGGTGGGGCAAAAATTTAGGAATTCGATCAAATTTTTGGATGAGAAGGAAAATTTGGTTGAGATTTTTATCAAATATGAGTGGAAGCCTAGTTGGTGTCTCAAGTGTAGAAGCTATGGACATGAAGCTAGTGACTGTAGAAGGGACGAATTGAAAAAGGCGAGACATGATGCAAGACAAAAGAAAGTGGAAGAGGGGGGGGGGGGGGGGTGTGAATCGGACTGGTGTGCCAAGGTTGCAGCAGGCTGTAACGGCTGTGGTGCGGTCTGCTCAGCCAAAGCTGCAGCAGGCTGTTTCGGCTTCAATCCCTCGGAAGCCTGGGCCTGTGAAAACCGGAGTACAGGGGAACAAGAGTATTGTGATCAGGGAGCCGAGGAACTTTAAGGAGGTGAATATGGGGGATTCGTTTGTTGCTATAGTGATGGGTTCACCGACTAAGGAGAGGACTGAAGGAAAGGAAGGGGTGGGTTTGGAGCTAGTGATCCATGGAAGTTCATAATGTAGGGTGTTGGAATGTACGTGGCATGTGTAACATAAATAAACAGCGTACAATTAGTGACTTCATTAGAAAGCAGCAGGTTGATATAGTTGGTCTTGTAGAGACTAAAATTTAAAATAAAGCGTATGCTAAAATTCAGTAGAATATTTTTCAGGAATGGAGTATTACGACGAACAATCACTGCCATGGAGGGGGTCGGGTTTGGCTTCTTTGGAAGTTTTCGAGGGTGAGACTGACGATAATGGAGTATAGTGAACAGAGCATCCATGTTCGAGTGACAACGAATTTAGGTAAGGAGTACTTGCTTACGTTTGTTTATGCGTTTAATTCGGCCTCAGAAAGAGTTGCGCTTTGGCATAGGCTTGAGTCCTACGCTTTGAAGGGGCCGTGGATGATTTTGGGTGACTTTAATTGCGTCATTGATTCTCGAGAACGACTTGGGGGCATATCTTCGGATGAGGATATGAGTCAGTTTCGTGAATGTTTGGCAAAATGTGAGGTAAGTGATTTCAAGGCAAGCGGGTCGTGGTTCACTTGGAATAACAAGCACAAAGTTGCGGAGACAAGGGTGTATAGCCGCATTGATCGTTGTTTGGTTAATGACGAGATGGTGGCTTTATTTCCGAATGGTTTTGCAAATTTCTTACCGGAAGGGGCCTTTGATCATTGTCCGTGTATTGTCCAACTCGAGCAACCCCCGATAAGGAAGAATAGGAGTTTCAAGTACATGAATATGTGGAGTAACGCTAACGAATTCAAGCCTCTTGTTTCGAAGGCGTGGGGAGCGAAGATAGGGGGCACGAAGATGTTTCAGGTGGTGTCCAAGATGCGTAGCCTGAAGACGCCTTTGAAGGAGTTGAATACAAGGTGTTTTTCAGATATCGAAAACCGGTGTAAACAGGCCGAGATGAGATTGGAGCTGTTACAGGTGCATCTGCGCACTGATTTGAGCAGTTCGGTGTTGCAGGAGGAGGCGGAACAGAACAGTCTTGTGAGGAATCTTCAAGCTGCGAGAGCAGCTTTTTGGAGCCAAAAAGCGAAACAAAAATGGGTCAAGGATGGAGACGTTAACTCCGCTTATTTCCACGGTCTATTGCGGGCTAGGAGGGCGCATAATGCAATCGCTTTGATCGAAGATGCTCAAGGGCGAGAATGCGGGAACAAACATGACATCGAGGACGCGTTACTACGCTATTATGGCTCGCTCTTGGGTGAATCTCGGGTTGTGGAGCCTATTAATTTTGGCATTGTTCGACGGGGCAAGCTATGTACTAATGAGCATAGAAGTTGGTTGGAGGCAGCTGTGACTGAGGAGGAGATTAAAAGGGCTTTATTTAGTATTCCACGAGATAAAGCTCCGGGTCCCGATGGTTTCTCGGTTCAATTTTTTATTGATTCTTGGGACATTATTGGAGAAGATATTGTGAACGCTGTTAAAGATTTTTTCATTTCAGGTAAACTTCTGAAACAGCTGAACTGTGCTAACATTGTGTTAATCCCTAAAGTATATAGGCTTAAGACCGTTAAAGAATTCCGGCCCATCGCTTGCTGTAATGTCTTGTACAAGTGTATCGCTAAGATCATTTGTACGAGACTGGGTCGAGTCTTGCCTCATATTATTTCACCTAATCAAGGGGGATTTATCGAGGGAAGAAGTATTGTGGAAAATGTGCTCATATGTCAGGACCTGGTAAAATTATATAAGAGGAGTCATATTTCGCCTCGATGCTTGTTTAAAGTAGATATACATAAGGCTTATGATAGTGTGGAATGGAGTTTTTTGGAAGAGATGCTGCGCGCCCTCGAGTTCCCGGATCATTTTTGTAAACTAATTTTGGAATGTGTTTCCACGGTCTCGTATTCGATGTGTGCTAATGGGGATAATTTTGGGTTCTTCAAAGGGAAGAGGGGCTTGAGACAGGGTGACCCTATGTCTCTGCTGCTTTTCACGATTTGCATGGAGTATTTCTCGCGTGTCCTTACACATAGCAATATGGATAAGAAGTTCAGGTATCATCTGAAATGTGGGCCGATGAAGCTTACCCATCTACTTTTTGCTGATGACTTGCTCCTTTTTTGTAAAGGGGATAAGGATTCGATGGAGTTTTTGTGGAAGGCCTTTGCTACTTTTAGTAGGGCCTCGGGGCTGTGTATAAGTGTAGGTAAATCCCATGCATATTTTGCCGGAGTGGATGAAGACAGGAAACAGGCTATTTTACAATTTTCAGGCTGTGTGGAAGGTACGTTACCATTTCGTTATCTTGGATTGCCTATCCAATGTACTCGATTAGGTAAGATTGATTGTGAAAAGCTGTTAGCCCGTATTATTGCGAGAGTCACCAGTATTGGAGCCCGTAAGCTCTCCTATGCTGGTAGATTGACCTTGGTCCAGGCTGTTTTATCTCAGCTACATAATTATTGGGCTATGGTATTTATTATCCCAAAATATATTATGGCTCGGATTGGTGCCTTATGCCGGAATTTTCTGTGGGATGGTGGGGTGGAAGGTACTAAAAGAGCCCTTGTGAGTTGGGAGAAAATCTGTTACCTGAAAATGGAGGGTGGGCTAGGCCTTAGAGAGCTCACTACGTGGAATGAAGCAGCGGTGGCAAAGCTGGCTTCTTGGGTGTTTGACCAACCTGATCGCCTTTGGGTCAGGTGGGTTAGCAATATCTACCTGAGGGGAACCGACTGAGGAGTGTATCAACCGAACACTGAAGCTACCTGGGCGTGGAAGAAGATATGTCAAGCGAAGGAAAAAATAAAATCAATGTATGCGGATGGTGTGTGGCATGGTTCGATGGCACATTATTCGATATCGAAGGCTTACGGTGAGCGTAGGTCCGTTGGACCCAGTGTTCCGTGGGCTCGGCTTGTGTGGAGTGGGTGGAGTATCCCTAAACATAGCTTTATTGCTTGGCTTGTATTTAGGGAGGCTTTAAACACTAGGAAGAAATTATTTAGAATTGGGGTGGCGGATTCCGACCGGTGTGTTTTGTGTGAAGCCCACGAGGAGACCTTTGAACATCTATTTTTTGGGTGTCCTTGGAGTTCTCAAGTTGTTGACTTGTTGAGTGATTGGGTGAAGAAGAAGATTCCGACTACTGATACCTTGACCTGGGCGTGTAAGATGAGGGGTTCGAAGTTCCAGTGCAACATTCTTCGAGCTCTGATTAATGCCGCCATTTACCATGTCTGGAGGATGCGAAACTCGTGTCGAGCTGAAGGAATGCTCCAACATCCGATTTATGCTGTTAGAATGATTAAGTTGGATGTTCGGAGTAAGATTATGTGTAAGATTAAATACCCATTACTTGCTAAGGACGATAGATGGCTACATAAATTGATGTAGTCATATTCTTTGTAATTGGATTACACAGCATATATATATATATATATATATATATATATACTTACCCTTTAACAAAAAAAAAAAAAAAAAAAAAAATTAAAAACGGAATATATACCGATTGTTCATACAAAGCCTAATATATAGTAAAACGGTTTTTCTAACGTGTGTCCACTGGACACACGTTAAGATGCTAATTAAAGCAAAAACTCACCAAAATACTCTATATACTACTCTAAGACAATAACAGTTACTAACATTTTCTTAAAAAAATACACTAATTTAAATCGGGAAGTAAAAGAACATTTCACTAATGAATTCACAAACTATTCATTTTCATTAATGTTAAAGAAATTGAAAAAAATTATGAAAAAAATTAAAGAAATTTTAAGATATGATGTCATTAACCATAGAAAAAAACATGGTTCTATGAAAATTTTATTTTTGAAATGAGCTATTTACTTTTACTTTTACAAAAATATATACTCACTCGAATACCACTAAGATCTTATCATTTACTATTCAAATATGAGGATTATAACTATCATATAGAAAGATCATTTTGGTACAGGGAGTACAAAATATGGAATATACTATTAAAATCCGTATAAAAAAAGTTTAAGAAATTACATAATATAAATCTTATGTCTGAGACAGGCCATTTTAAAAAAAAAACTAATGAAAAAATATTTTTTTTATACAAAGAGAATGTATCGCGGTGTGGTAACCATTAAAAAAGTTCATTATTATACCATTTTTGATAAATATTTATGTGTTCTAAGCTATGTTAAAGAGAGAAGTGAGTATCTCGAAACGTGAGATGACATAAACATGATATATAAAAAATATAATTTTTTTTTCATTAATTACACATTATTTAATACATTTCAAGACATTACTCAAGCATTTTGATTAGTTTTGCGATTTAAAAAATATTTTCCTATATTTAAAAGACGCGGTCGATAAATAGTAAAAATAAAATAATGAATTTTTTATTTTAAATCTTAAATGAAATATTCTATAAGATATTTATATTTTAAATACCGTGCATTGCACGGGGTCTACACTAGTTCAATTCAATTCAATATTTGCACAAACCGTTATTATTCGTTATATCGTTACTAACAGTTTGTTTGTTTCCTTTGTCAATTTTTGTCGTTTATTTTATTTTACTAAAATGAACCCACATGCTAAAATTCAACTTTGACGTTAGAATTAATTGCATTAAAATTGACTTAGAAACCCTTTTCAATTCCATTCACATGCTTAGAAAAAATAATCTTTGCATATCATTTTCCCGTTTAACTAACACGCGTATTAGAAAGTCACTCGAGTTCTTAGTAGAGGCCGCTAAGTGCGGGCGGGGTTGGGTGTCCTTTGTGGGCTTCCCAACACGTACCCTCACCCCTTACTCAGAACCTCGGTTTCCGGATGCCCGAAACCGTTGGCGCACGAGAGTCATTCAATACACGATATCCGATAATGTCGGTATTGGTATCAAATGCAAAGGGATGAGCCCAATAAACTCTGACATCGGAAATGGGCCGTATTTCGTATACGGCCCACTACGACATAGAGTGGGCTCGAATGGTTCCGAATAACCACAAAATTCGGTGGCGACTCCACATAGACCTAAATTTCAATTCGATCCATTCTCATATGGAGATTCATTCGCCAACCCAAACCCGCGCGTGGCCGCCTCGGGGTGGACCTATGTCATGTCCACACACGTGTTGTCTCACGTATCCCACTTTCGAGTCACTTAGGTGTCACACCATCTGAGTCCTGTCTGAGCCCTTAGTCTCACTTGGGGGCTATTCTCCGACGGAGCGATTAATCACAGTCACTCCAAGAATCGTACCCCGCACATTTGTCTTAGGAGAGTCTAACCCGAGTCAAACTGGAGTCGTCTCTCCTCTCGCGCTATTTCCTATGCCTTGGTGAATTTGAGTTCCGAAACAACTTTCCTGATTACGTGGTATTCTTACAGACATGCCGCCCTTCACCCGAACCATGACGCAACAAGCCATAGACGAGCTGACCGCCTCACTGGCTAAGATGGAGGCCCATCTGACAGCAATCAGGACCGAACAAACCGCCATTGCCACCCGTTTGAGTGCCTTGGAACAAAGGACTCCTAAGGTCGAGAACGAAATCACTGGGCCCATAGCTGAACTGGCCAACGCAGTCCGCAAGCTGGAGGAACAGGTCCACCTGTCGACCAACAATTCAATCCATACGGAAAATGCTCGTTCCTATTCACCTTTGACCGACGAGCTGCCCGCTAACCTCAACCTGACGGGCCTACCAATGTTCGACGGGACTGAAGACCCGATATTACATATCCGGGCTTTCAAAGAATTCATGGCCATCAAAGGAGTGAAATCATCCATGTTCAAGCACCCGTTTGCTTCCTCCCTCGAGAAGCACCCGAAAGCCTGGTACTACAGGCTTGACTCCAAGAAGTACAAGACTTGGGATGACGTGGCGACGGAATTCGCTCGGAATTATGCCGATAATACTGAGATCCAGACCACGATGCGTACTTTAGAAGTCATGGCCCAAGAGCCTAAGGAAGGTTTCACCAAGTACCTTCAAAGGTGGAGGGCCGAGAGTGTGAAGTTGGTAGACAAGCCCAACGAGAAGACACTAGTGGAGGCGTTCATCAACAACCTCCTACCTTCCTACCGCATCCATCTTAGGTATGCCGGCATTTCCAACTTTGTAGTGCTTACCGAAATGGGTACTAGGATTGAAGATGATCTTCGACACAATGAAGATCTGGGTGAAGTTTCTACTGGACATCCACTTGAGTCCTTGGAGGCCGAAGACTAATGACGACATTATCCGAGAGCCTAGATTTGGTTTAAGTCCTAGTCTGAGTCCGAGTCTAGGATCACTATTTTCTGTCAAAGTCAGAGTCATTTGCATTCTGTCCTCTTTTCACATTTCAATAAAATCAGCTTTTCTATTTTCTCATATATTTCCTTATGTGTTTCCGAGAACATGATGAACACCATCATACATGCACTGTGAGCACATGTACGTGACTATTATAGGCACATCTATAACGACTGCAGGAAATCGAGACCCGTGTTTTCCTTCTACCTGTTCCATGTCTGACATAGAAAGCCACATAACCACCCTTAGTAGGAGCGGTATCGAATCCTATGACAAATCTGGGTAGTCTCCTAGTTTGGGTTCAAGACGGGAGGCAAGCCTATTTCCCACAATAAACACCCGTCCAATAAGATCAACCAATCCCTACCTTAGGTGTTAGTCTGACCAACAGTAAAAAAGAAAAAAACTGGACAAAAAAAAAAATCAAAAGTCCAAGGAAAAAAAGCAAAAGGCCAAGACAAAAAAGCAGGCCGAGGTTAAACGGTCAATCTGAGTAAAGAATCCCATGACCGGGGCTTAGAGGTCAACAAAAATTTAAAAAACCCATGACCGGGGCTGAGAGGTCAACAAAAATTCAAAAAACCCATGACCGGGGCTGAGAGGTCAACCAAAATTCAAAAAATCCTTGACCGGGGCTGAGAGGTCAACCAACATTCAAAAAACTCATGACCGGGGCTAAGAGGTCAATAAAAAAAAATCAAATACCCATGACCGTGGTCAACGGTCAACTCAAGTGAAAATCCTTTGACCGGGGTACGGTCAAATTCAAAATTATCAATACCATCCAATAGGGGAGTAACAATCAAGCGGGTTAGCTAACACCACACTCAGCCTTCCCACATTACAACCCTCAAAACCTCCTCGAGACCTAGGCTAGAGACAGCCTGGAATTTTGAGGATTCAAGCTCCATAGGATACCCCTAACCATTAGGGCCAGACATGGAAACCAGATCCCGCATTATCAAACCAGCCCAATCGAAGTTCGAGCCATCATTACTCGACTTCCCCCTTTCCTACCACATTACAATACCTTACCCTCGAAGCCTCAGCTCCACAAAATCGAGCTCCAAATTTCGAATCATCAAAGCCACTTACTTCCTAGCCCCACATTTCCAAGAACATCCAATCCAGTTACCAACCCCGAACACGGGAACTCAACTTGCGGTCGGCATAGAACATGCCCAAATAGTTCACACCACCTCTGGGGGGCTACCCCGGTGAACACTCACAGTCACAGGATCAATATCCTAACCATTCTAGCCCTTTGATCAAGACATCATTGGGAATGCACCTAGCCTGCACCATTGTTATGGCTAGTTACACACAAAGTCCTATTAGACTAGGCACCATAATATATCTTCCAATGCACTGAACTACGGCTTGGTTTGATTTCACAACACGTGAATACGTAGGCAGCCTTTCAAAAGAGGCACAACCACCCACATTAACACAAATTCAAAAAAGTGCCATCATTCCGGTCACGACACTGTCATGTTCTCAGCAGCTAGTTTTGTCATCCTGGGGGCTTCTCCTAGGCAGAAGTTCTCCATCCACTCACATAATCCAAATAACTTTCAAATTTAGCCTCATTTCTATAGTGTGTCCTAGTACTCGGCTCAGTCGAAGACGAGAATCTGTCAGAGACTCGAGACAACACCTACTTTGGGAATATACCCCGAAACCAAAAAATTCAAAAGAACACCAGTCTACGGCGTTGCTACCACAAAGCCCTGTCATATGGAAACAGTCTCATAACATATCTTTCCCGTTCCGAGGATTCGACCATGTTGCCACTCGCCTAGTGTTGTGTGCCAAATTTGGACCGTTTTTCCTCCCATTTAGACCCGTTTTTCCTTCGTTTTGCGAGAATAAAGTGCGATTATCGCCGTATTTTGAGTAATTCTCGCATTAGCGTCTCTGTTTTGCATTTTACGTGTTTTTGGTAGTTTTCTGTCTATTTTGATAGGATTTTCGACCAAAAGCGTGTCTGAGCTCCTATGAGCATGAGAGAGAGGGAGATTGTCCAAAAAACAAAGCACACAACTTAAAATCCAAAGTCCAAACCCAAGAGGTGAAACCTTGAGTGAAAAGGAAAAAGTATAGTCTATTGTGCATCTTCACCGGAGAGGTCGAACTTCAAATGCATATATCTAATGTTATAGACCTTGGATCGAAGCGATTCTAGTTGGAGGTGAAAGCTTATCTTCTTAGCTTTCCAACGACATATCACACGCCCCAATCGGAGATCAAACGAGAGAGTTATGGCCCTCTGAAGTCACAGGGTGAAATTTCACCCGACGAGAATTTGACCGGGCGAAATTTCGCCCGACGGTGTTTCTCCCCAGATTACTATTTTGGACAAAAAGTTCATAGGGTGAAATTTCACCCTATGAGATGACCGGGCGAAATGACCGGGCGAAATTTCGCCCACCGGGTGAAATTTCGCCCGATGGAGAAAAGTGCCAAAAATGGCGATTCGAGAAGAAAATCTCACCGGGTGAAATTTCACCCGGTGGTGCTAATGTCGTCAACCGCAGGGCAAAACTTCACCCTATGAAGACTCATTGGGCAAAGTTGCATCTCAAAGGACAAAGTCTCACTAATGGGCAAGGATTAGATTATGGGCTTTAGGTTAAATACCCATTAAGAGATTACTATATATATGTTACCCTAATTCATTGCCCAACTTACCTCTCCATTATGCTAAGGAGGGAAGACATTACACCACTCCACCATCCTATTACACCATCCATTAGTAGTAGTTTAGTACTATTCTAGTAGAAATCCTCCAAAATTCTAGTAGTTTACATAGTAATTAATAGTAGATCTACATAATTTCCATCAACAATTATCTAGATCTCAAGTTTGTAAGAAGATTATTCAAGTTTTATTTGAAGATTTGTTGGGTTTAATGAAGGATTAATGACAAGTTCTTCACTTTATTCATCAAAGATTCAATCTTTACTTATGCAATCCTCTTATTTCCTATAGATCTACATAGTTGGTATAATTCTCTTCCACTCCCTAATCTCTAATTTAGTTTTTATGTTGTTTCCTCATCATTATCTTGTTTAGATCTAATCAATATGCATGTTGAAATGATTTCCATGATGAATTGTGAGTAGACTTCTTTGTTGGGGAATTAGGGAGGAGGATTTGATTTTTTTATTCAAGGGATGTTGGTGGGTTGTTTACTTGTTAATTATCGATGTTAAGGTTTTTGTGTCTTTGTTGACTTAGAATCGCGACTAGGCCGACCTTGACTCATTTCTACCAATATGGGGAAACTCGGGGTAGAAATTACCTTAGATTGAGACTTACCCTTTCATCGCGAAAGCGGGCTTAGGTAGGTTGGATGAGGATACCAAAAGGTGGCACTCTCCTTTTTAACGTTGTAACGAAAACTCGATTCCGAGACTATTAGACCCCATTTCCGAATCCCGACTCTCCCCAACACCTTTCCTATTTATTGACCCTAGCCTACAATCTCTCGACCTCTCTTCACCTCTCTCGATCTCTCGACCTCTCTCGACCCAAAACCCTCCTTTCTCGACCCAATCACGCTTAGACTTTGATTCGACCGATTTTACCTAGCCCGTCCCTGTGGATCGATCCCTGACTTACCGCTACTACGTAGTAGTTAGTTGGAGTTTATAAATATTGTTTGACCGCGTTGGATAGGCGACGATTCGACGCGCATCACCTAGGCTACGGAATAACGCAACTTAAGAGTCTTGTCATCTTAGGTGGCCCACCCCCTACCGAGTCACGGTCTAACCCCTAGAGAGTCAATGTCGTGTCTGTCAACTCGTCCTCGCGCGTCCGAAGTCGAGTCTGTTGATAGGGGTAGTCGTATCCCTAATCAAAGATACCCTAAGGTCCACTAACTAATGTAGATAGTGAAGTAGGGGTCGAACCACCAGGAGACGGGACTCAATTACTTGTTCTAAGGTCTAGACTAAAGATTACGGATCACTGTTTTTCTGTTTGTTTGAGTGGACTAACAACTAACTGCTATAAGATAAATCAATAATAAAAAGGTCTAGGGTCTCAGGTTCACAATGAATGTCAATCGGGTCAGGGAGTCAACTAACAGGTCAATAATCGAACTGTCTAAGGTGTAGGTCCGGTCGGTACTACTACAAACTTTAGAACTAAACTTAACCTGCGGTCGCTAGAATTAAGCTAGTCTACCCAAAATATCGTGACCTAATTAGTCCTTAACCCGGTCGGCAAAAAGTCCTAATTGTGATACTAACTAATTATTCATGGCCAGTAATTAATCAATCAGAATTAAAACAACATTCAGGCGACAGTTCATATAATCAGAGACAGGTCAATTTTCTATAACCTAATTAACACCCATCGATCCCCTTAAACTCTAGATAAAAATTAGCTACTCATGATGATTGTAATTAAACTAACAAAATATGAATTGCAATTAAACATGATGAATGCAGATTAAATTAATCTACAAGACTGAAATCAGATAACTATGAAAATTAAGAACGAATTAAGACAATAATTAAACTAGGGAATTAGGACAAGAATTAAACTAGAGAATTTGTAACACCCCTGATTTTTATATATTAAATTTTATTAATATTTTATTTTGTTTACGATTTAACTCGTATTTCTTAAATAATTATAAAACAGATTTATTTTTCAATCGTTTGAACACGTAAAGTCTTATTTACCTCGAAAAGTCATTTTTATACTTAAAATGTATCTTACTTTCGTTTCATTCGATTTACTCATTTTATTTCTATTCGAATTTCCATTTCGACGGTTTATATTCCCGAGTTTATCTTTATATAAACTTGAATTCTTATTTTAAACTCGAAATCCATTTTAATTACCTCATTCGCAAGAATTTTTATTAATATCTAGAAATTTCTATTTAATCTTTTTCTACGCGATTTCGTACATAATTATTTTTGAAATGTGATTTTAATACTACTTTCTCGTAAACACGTTCTTATACGAGTTCCGCCTACTTATTATTATTATTATTATTATTATTATTATTATTATTATTATTATTATTATTATTATTTTATTATTTTTAAAGTGATCCATTTATGATTTTAAGCACGAATCGGGCTCAGATTGTAGCAGACCCGACCGTTTCGTTCATCAGACTGCGATATTGTCGTAGTTCGGTTGAGAAAGTCAAAACCGACTCCTCTTTTCTCTCCTATTCATGTTGCACGTTCTCCTGACTGTTTGTGTTCTCCCCAACTCCTCTTAAACCTATAACACAGTATCCCCACTTCTCTATCTTCTCAAAAGAAAAAAAAAACAATTGAACGTACAACAACAATACTAAACCGTTCTTCAACTCTCTCAATTCCGATCCTTCTTTCTTGATCCTTGTTCATACTATTCGAAAGGGTAACAATCGAATTCTTAATTCCTTCTTCCATACTTCTCGATTTATGATGCTAATAAGGGTCTTGTACCTTGTTAATTTTTTTTATAGGCTTTCGAGACAACCCGGGGAGGACGAGTATATTATTGACACGGATCTTGATGAAGGTAACACATGATGGCATGACTCGGTATTGCATGATATATGTGTTGTAATTGCTTGTAGTATTGTTTTAAAAATCGAATTTTTATAAACATGTTTGCTATATTATGATAATATGTTTTCGATCTACTAAAATTATATTAAGGCCGAGACTAAAACGTATAAGTAAGAATTAATTTCTTAATTTTTCGTGTTTTTAATATAAATGATCAAATTGAAAGTTTTATTGTTTTTAACAAAGTTACAGCATGTTTGGAAATCTATTAGTTCTTATTACGATTTATTTCTCCTGTTTAAATACATTAGTTTCAAAAACTTTGAAAATAGACTACTGTTTATTTTAAGTCTTGTTTATTCCCGTTTAATTTCGTAAAATAATTCCATTTATTTTGGTCACAATAAATTGTTTACGAACAGATGTCGAAACAGTCCGCGAATCTGTCAGTTGTTGTAAAACTTAGTTTAAAACCTTTGATAAACTTTGAATTTAATTTGGGTAATTTACCTACATAAACTTTGAAGAGTCTAGTTAATGTTTCCAATTGATTTTTCTTCAAAATCAATTTTTAAACGTATTTTATCAATGAGATACCATCGGGTGTCGAATTCTGTCAGTTTGTGAAAATACAAATAAAAACCCATGTTTTATTTGGAATTTGGATTTTCTCCAGAAATAAAAGTTGTGACTAAGTTTCTAAAATTTTCAACCCCACTGATCTTACTTTGTTTTGATTTTTTATGATTTAATTATGAATTTTATAGTAAGACAGTGTTTTTCCTGAAAATCTGTAAATTTGTAATTTAATACTTTTAATTACTTATATTTCAACCTTTTGAGAAATAATTATGATTTTGACTTTCGTTGACTTTTGAACATTAAATATATATTTATAAAATAAGTATAATGTTTATGTCTTGATGCCTAATATAACTATTTTATATAATTCAAATGTTAAACGATTTCTAATTATAATAATACCTATTTTGGAAAGTTAATATTTGAAGAAAGTTTCCCAAATTAGAAAGTTTCTTTTTAAAAACGTTTTGATAATCCTATCGAATTATGACATCGACTTTGTTTTGGAGTTATGGAATAAGGACAAGTGTACAGGTAGAGTAATACAGTCTAGGTTATACGTTTTGCCATCAACTATAAAGCTGGTGTGTCTATGTTGAGACACATTGGTCGTTGAACTGAGCATGGTTTGTGTTCAGGAGTGTGTATATTTTGACCTTAAACTTAGATATCGCATCGTGTAAGTCGCCGTCGGGTTGAACTGGATTACGGTTGGTGTCCAGGAGGGGTGTACATTACTTAAGCCAGGACCTCGCTGCACGCAGTCCTGTTATAGTTGAGTTGCCTAGTTAGAGACCGAAGTCTAATTTGTTTTGACTGAATTCTCGAACCTAGTTTAGTATGATCCTAGTGAAAGTCTATTCCGTTACATTGATTGATTTCCATAACGCCGTTATTATTATTGATTGACATTGATTTGCAGGTTGACAATCATTTTGAAGTATTTACCGTATCATTTTAAATGTTTTCCGTTTTCAACTATTTTGATATAATAGTAATTATGTTTTAATGTTATGTAATATGGCTGGGAGAACTGCCTGAGTTGCTCCCCACTGAATTGTGGCTGTTATGTTTATAACATGGCAGGTATTATTTGTTCCGGGGTTTGGTGTGAGCTAGCGAGTGGCGTGGATCCTACTCCGCTTGATTTATGTTTATTTATGAATTGTTAAACCCATTTGGAGAATTTTTATTTTTAGCCCTTTTGTAAAAAGTGGCCTTTGTATTGACTGACCGTTCTTTCTGTAAAATATAGAACATCAGTGTGTTTTAATCCCAAATCTACAGTGTTTCCGCCACTGTATTGCATTAGAATTTATAGGGGATTACAGAATTGAAATTAAAATTAAAATTAAAATTAAAGTAGCGATACCGAACAATTAGAGATTGTTTGGGATAAAAATCCGCATCCTCAAAGCACGACGTGGCATATTACAAATGGAAGGTCAAATGGAAGATCAAAAGGTCAATGGTCAAAGGTCGGAAGGTCAAAAGGTCAAAAGGTCAAAAGACGAGAGTCGATAGTCAAAGTCAAGAAGTCAGAAAATCAAAAAGGAAAAATCACGAAGTAATACTCGGAAAGTCCAAAGTCGTAAAAGTCAAGGATTCGATACGAAGAAAGTCAACCAATCAACAAAGTAAAACCCAACAGTAACATTGGGCCGGAGAGCATCCAAGCCCCGAAATGGGCCGAAGACAGCCAACTACTCAAAGTAACCCTACCCCAAGCACAAGACCCAGTCAAATAACCAACCCCCTAGATTCCAGGGTAGTGCCACCAGAGCAGGAGAGAAATCAGGAGAAGAGGAAGGCAACGGTTAAGGGAAAAGAAGGAGATAAAAGCACAACAACAAACAGAGGCAAAGGGGACATTCTCAACACATTACCATCAAGCTACATCAAAAAAGAACAACATAATACTCCATAATTTATTATCAAACGCAAATACTTGTACTCTCGATATTCATTTTCGTCATTCTTTTGGTCATAGTAAAATATTGGTGGGATTCCGACTCCCCCCGCGGTTTTTCCCACATCGGGTTTCCGCGTCACCAAAATTCCGTGTGTCGATTTTTTCTTTCGTCGTTCCTCGTTCGCTAGATTCATTATTATTTCGTTAATTCGCGATTAAAGGCCGATCACTTTAACCCGCTTCCAAAAACGATAATCCGGTAAAATTTTTACCAAAACAGAGATCTGAAAAGGGAAGAACGGAATACGATGAATCTTGCGAAGAAAAACGAAAACGAACGTAGTTTTCTATCTAAGCGAAACTAACGTATGTTTGAGTATAAAAAAAATCAAAAATAAAAAGTGTAAAGTGTGTCTGACAATCCTCCTCCAACTGATTTAAAAGAAATCAGTTGGACTTACAAAGCAGGCCCAAAGTTCTAAATAAATGAAAATCCAATCTGCGGCATGGGCGTAACGCACTCGATCGAGTGCACTAGGGTACTCGATCGAGTGGAAGCGTGATCTCTCCAACTTGAGCACGGATATGAGGCACTCGATCGAGTGCTTAGCACTACTCGATCGAGTGGGTGCTGCTGAGCTCGTTATTGAGCCTCTATTTGCTTCTCGGCTTTCCGTTTTCTTCCTCGTCCTTCGTCCTCGTCTTGGCTATCTGGGCTATCACTCCTAAATAAGCTCAAAATTGCACTTAACCTACAAAAATAGCACGAGGACCGACAATATCGACTTTCTAATAGAAATCGACATTAAACATATAATTATGGAAGAAGAAAAGCTCAAAAACGGTCGTCGGGAGACAATAAAATACGATATAAAATGCGTTGATCGAACTCCCCCAAACCAAACCTTTGCTTGTCCTCAAGCAAACAACTAATATATACAAACGAGGACAAGTGATGTGAAACACGACTCAGAGCTGAATTACAATCATTCTCCTAAAATCGACTAAAACCGACGAGAAAACATGTAATGCTCAAATGCAACGAGATCAATAATCATGCCATAATCAAACAATTGCCTGTCAAACCTTCAATCTTGCGAGACCAATAATGTCGGACTTCCTTACGGTTGTCGCTCGACACTCATAAGTACGGGTAAGTATATATGTGAAGATAGGAAAGAATAGAGACACTCACTTGACTTATGAAATATGCATGCAATCGAATATGAAATCAATCTCCCCAATCAAATACGTGTTCCACCAATCATGACCATAGTACATGCCAAGGACTTACAAAGGGTGGCTTATATGTGAGGGAATAAAATGGATTGTGCTTATAGCACGTATGGAAATGTGGGGCTAAGACCAGTAGTCGCAGCTACACAATAAAAACTATCCGTCCAAAAACCTCAACTATGAATCTGGCCACTAACTAGAAATAAAACTCAAAAGAGCATAAGAGGGAATTTTGCCATCCTCCTAATTATAATTCAATTCTAGTTACAACATCTCGACCGTCTCCCGAAATATTATAAGAAGCATATATGTTTTTCTTTTCTTTTTCTTGGATATATATTTTTTTTTTTTTTTTCAATTCCATTTTCTTTCTTTTCTTTCTTTTTCATGCTTCCATATTTTTTCCAATTCAGACAAGGGGAGGGCGAATACAAAGTCACATAACAGTATTACCCACTAAGATCTAAAAGATGTAAGAATCCAAATTATGACCGATTAGTGGAATAATTCCCAATTAAGTTCACTGTGACTGTCCTGGTAAGGTAGGCTGTTCTGGGTTGTAGCTAATTGATATAAATATCATGAAAACTGGCTTAGAACAGCTGAAACGGGCTAAACAGAGGAAAAATAACCTAAATCTACAGGGTAGTAAAAATGGATCATTTTGGCTATGTGGAGCTCGTCAAAAACAGAAATGCCTTTCCTCATGTACCTCCTACTCAAACCAAACACATATTCAATATCAAGAGACAGACGTCATATTTATGCAAATCTATGTTACACATTCCATAAGGAGAAACCACTCAATTCCAAAATATAAATGAGACCAGTTATGGATGTTACTGGTCTAGGAAGCTCTAAATCCTCAGAATTTATGTGGTTTGCCGACAGAATGGTCAAATTTACTCATTTGGCAATTAACGGTTCAATAGGCAATCATATCAAAATCATCTCATCTCAAGTATTACATGCATTCAGGTACGGAGTCAGCTGTCAATTAGGAAAAATCATGTAAAGCGCAATGTCATCATCACCGTTTTGCATGTTTCACACCGGACACAAGACAGACACAAAGCACACAAAAATAAAATCTTTTTGGATTTTTCAATTTTTCAATTTTTTTTGAATTTTTAAAATTTTTGAAAGCACACAGCAGAAAATAAAAGCACACAAAAACACACAAACTCTCCCCCAAACCTAAATGTCACAGTGTCCTCAATGTGACTCTACAGCATATAAGACAGTAAAATTCCACAGCCAATCCTAAGGACAACTCGACCTAAGGGGAAGAAAAAATCTAAGAAAGCAGTAAAAACAGAAATAAAAAGGAAAGAATGTACCGTATATACAATGGTTGCTCCCCCAAACCTGCTAATCAGCCATCTCATCATCTCCACCGGTTCCAGATGGACCGGCTCCAGTATCGCCCTGGCCTGAGCCGCTAGTACCACCCTGCGGACCCGACCGTCGCAAGTCTCTCAACCACTGTGCTCCTAAGCCGCCGTAGGTGTGCCCGTAGTCCGGACCCCAAGCAGCTGGATCAACCCCATAATCGTGGAAAATACAACTAGTATCTCCCGGACCTCTCCAGTAGGACGGGTGCTGAGGTGCCGAGATGCCTTGAGTAAGCATGTACTCGTGGATCTCGCGGTTGACGATGCTCTGATTAATCCCCTCGTGTACCCGTCTCTGGTGCTCATAAACTGGATCGTACATAAACGGGTACGGGTGCGGAAACTCGGCACCCGGAGTCTGGAACGGGAAGGTCGGGGTGTGTGTGTGTGGCCCTGGGGGGCTCGGTCTCATCGGGTATGGTCTCTACACGAACCCTACGTCGAGGGGGTTGAACGCCCTCGTCAAAAATGAAGAGCTCCTCGGGAATGAGGTAGCTCGGTGGGTCGGGTGTGTCCTCGCCTGCGGGAGTGGGGGTAGGATTGTCCCTTCGACAACCGGGATTTTCATCCAAACCTTGTCTCGGACGCGCCACAGAAAGTTCGGGGGATTGCTCTGAATCCACTTCAAAGTGGAGAAGAGGTAGCTATGGTCTAGCAAAGGGACGCGGTCGGTGAGACTCTCAAAAGTGACTGTATCCCCAAAACCCATAATATAGCGCTTTGCTAGCGCGGTGACAATGGCTCCATAATCGAGCGGTCCAGATCCATGGATCTGGCGCTCGATTCTGACACAGATCATACCCGGTGCACTAAACGCTTTTAGGGATCGCCTAAAGGGGTTTAGGTAGTGTCCTAAAATCAACACCTCCAATGAGTGAAGTTTACTCATGTCGGAGCGTGGAAAAACCACATGACTCAAAATCCGCAAGAAGAGGCGGATAGTAGGGTGTGGGATGGCGTTGAGTGCCATAGCGGTGACAGTTGCTCTACGACCCGCAAATAACTCAAAGTAGGGAGGTGCTTTCGAACTCTCGGGTATGTCTAGGATGTCTTCATCCTGGTCAGAGGTAAGCCTTAGACACTCGGATAGGGTACTAAGGTAGATGGATTGCTCATCATTGTTCAACCGAAAGGAAATCATGCTCTCTTGTCTATCAAATTCAAATGAACTTAAAAATTCTAAAGTGAGTACTCTGTAAGATAACTCACGTAGTGTCCATAAGCCACCGAATCCGGTCATGGACAAGAGGTGCAATAATTGCTCGTTCAAACCGAGCTCGATTGCGAATTGTGACGAGCAGCACCGGGTAGCCTCCATCGCCCTAGGTATCAAGGTAACTAAACGAGCTCTTTGGGCCTCGTCCCTGCATTCAATTTCTTCATATCCTGGCACAGGCTGAACAGCCGGCTGCCTTGCATTCCTGTTCCTGTTGTTGTTTCGGGGTGGATTCCTTCTTCCTGCCATGACTATAGCATAATAACAAAATAGAATTACATAAAAATCCCACAAAAAATACCAAATTTCGGCCAAAATCAGACCCTATACACAAAGATCGATTTTTGAGCACAAAGTGGTGAAATCAACACAAAATCAAGCATGCAATGGGATTAGTATATAACTAAGGATGAATTTATACCAAAAACCAAGAAAATAAGTGAGAAAATCAAAAACCCGAAATATACCTTGAGGGGGCACGAAAGTCACGAAACTGGGGAAGAAGGGACGAAAAATTCACAAAATAACACCAAGGAACACAAGTAGATACTACTAATTGCAAATTAGAAGCAAAAATCGTGAGTTTTGGTGAAGATTTGATGAATTGGGAGTGATTTGGGTGAATTGGGGTTAGGGTTCTTAAGACTAGTAAGGGGGGAAGGGGTTTTAATTAGAAAAACTGATTTGAAAAAAAAGAGTAGGAAGCAAATAAAGGAGGACAGAAAAATTGAAGTTGAACCCGGTTCAGGGTCACTCGACCGAGTGCAGGAGCCACTCGATCGAGTGAACCCTTGAAAACTGGACAGTAGCTGCTTCGTCAGGGCACTCGACCGAGTGCATGGGCCACTCGGTCGAGTGACCACTGAACCTGCTACTTCTCGCCTTTTTTTTCCTTTAAATTGCTTCAAAATCCTGAAATTAAATCAATTAAACCGCAAAATTCCCTCGTCCTCACTCGATAAATAATACGAACTCCCAATTAGAGCTACCAAGCTAAAAAAATAAAAATAAAAATTGCGGAAAGGGAAATTACAAATATATACAAGTGATGTCGGGTTGCCTCCCGGTTAGCGCTGGTTTTTACGGTCCCGCTCGACCGGTTTACCTCAATTTGATTAGGTGGAATCGAGAGTGTCGTTGAGGTCCATGGCCTCTATGACACCGACATATGCACCTTCGTGATAGAGCTTGAGGCGTTGACCGTTCACCTTGAATATTTCGCCTTTGTTGGTAGTGAGTGTAACCGACCCGAATTTATTTACTTCAGTCACCGTGAACGGTCCAGACCATCGAAATTTAAGTTTCCCGGGAAAGAGTCTAAGTCGGGAATTAAATAAAAGTACCTTATCGCCGACATGGAACTCTCGGGGGATAATGCGCTTATCATGCCATCTTTTGGTCCGCTCCTTATAAATTCTCGCGTTATCATAAGCATGGAGACGGAATTCATCTAGTTCGTTAAATTGCATGAGGCGCTTCTCTCCGGCTAGCTTCGGATCGAGATTGAGCTCCTTTAAGGCCCACATAGCCTTAAACTCGAGTTCTACGGATAGATGGCAAGCCTTGCCATAAACAAGCCTATACGGGGATGTCCCGATAGGAGTCTTGAATGCGGTCCGGTAAGCCCAAAAAGAATCATCGAGTTTCGAACTCCAATCTTTTCTCGAAGTATGGACGACCTTCTCGAGAATAGACTTGATCTCACGGTTCGAGATCTCGACTTGTCCACTAGTTTGTGGATGATAGGCTAGCCCGGAGGTGGTGAACACCGTATTTCTTCAATAGCTTAGTGAGTTGGCATTCATGAAAATGTGAACCACCATCACTAATAACAGCCCGTGGGACCCCAAAACGCGGGAATATTGTCTTCTTAAAGAGCCGGATCACCACGTTAGCATCATTAGTGGGTGAAGCGATGGCTTCCACCCACTTGGAAACATAATCTACGTCGACCAAAATATACCGATTCCCATAAGAAGAAGGGAACGGTCCTTGATAATCTATACCCCAAACGTCAAATAATTCTACCTCAAGAATCCCGGTTTGAGGCATTTCGTGTCGCCGATAAATATTTCCCGTTCGTTGGCATGCGTCACAAGAACGGATAAAAGTGGTGGCATCTCTGAGAATAGTGGGCCAATAAAAGCCCGATTGCATTACCTTCGCAAAGGTCTTCGAAGGACCGTGATGTCCACCATAAGGGGAGGAGTGGCATCTAGTGAGGATAGCATGTACCTCACTCTCGGGAATACACCTCCTAAATAGGCCATCTGCACATTCTCGGAAGAGATACGGGTCGTCCCAAAAATACCTCTTCACATCATGTAGAAATCGCTTCTTCTGCTGATACTGAAGGTCGGGAGGTAGAGTACCTATAACTAGGAAGTTGGCATAATCAGCAAACCATGGAGTATCCATGGTAATAGCGAGCAAATGGTCATCGGGGAATGAATCGTCAATTGGGGCGAGATCCCCGCCATCATATCTTAGCCGGGATAGATGATCGGCTACGACATTCTCGGCCCCGGACTTATCACGGATCTCCAAATCAAACTCCTGCAATAATAAGATCCATCTGATAAGCCTCGGTTTGGCCTCCTTCTTTGCTGGAAGGTACTTCAAGGCTGCGTGATCCATATATACTATCACCTTCGAGCCAATGAGATAGGCTCGAAACTTGTCTAGAGCATAGATGATGGCCAACAACTCCTTCTCCGTGGTAGCATAATTAACCTGTGCCATATCCAACGTCCGACTAGCATAGTAGATCGCATGTAAAGCCTTGTCTTTCCTTTGCCCGAGCACGGCTCCTACAGCGTAATCGCTAGCATCGCACATAACCTCGAAAGGCAAATCCCAATCGGGAGCTCGGATAATAGGTGCGGAAACAAGAGCCTGCTTAATCCTGTCAAAAGCTCGAGCACACTCGTCAGTAAAGACGAACGGGGCATTTTTGAGGAGCAGCTGAGTCAGAGGTTTGACAATCTTGGAGAAATCTTGGATGAAACGGCGGTAAAAAACCCGCGTGACCAAGAAAACTCCGCACACCCTTAACATTAACAGGGTATGGTAATTGCTCAATCACCTCGACTTTCGCTTTATCCACTTGGATGCCGCGTTCGGACACCAAAACGACTCCCTCAGTCACCATGAAGTGACATTTCTCCCAGTTTAAGACCAAATTGGTCTCCTCACAACGTTGCAAGACCCGTGTAAGATTAAGTAAACATGCATCATAATCAGTGCCATATACACTGAAATCATCCATGAAGACTTCCATGACAAACTCGATAAGGTCCGAAAATATGGACATCATACAACGTTGAAAAGTGGCCGGGGCATTACAAAGGCCAAAAGGCATCCTTCGGTATGCGAAGGTGCCGTAAGGACAGGTGAAAGTTGTTTTCTCCTGGTCGTCTGGGTGAATTGGGATTTGGAAAAATCCCGAGTAGCCATCTAAGTAGCAAAAGTACTTGTGGCAAGCAAGACGCTCTAGCATCTGGTCAATGAAGGGGAGTGGGAAATGGTCTTTCCTAGTAGCTACGTTCAGCTTACGGTAGTCAATGCACATTCTCCATCCAGTCACTAATCGAGTAGAAATAAGCTCATTCTTCTCGTTCGTGATAACCGTGGTCCCTCCCTTCTTAGGGACCACTTGGAATGGACTAACCCATTTAGAGTCGGAAACGGGATAGACAATGCCAGCATCTAGGAGTTTCATAACCTCCTTCTTAACCACATCCTGCATGTTCGGGTTCAACCTACGTTGTCCCTGAATGGATGGTCTATGGTCTCCCTCTAAGTGAATGTGATGCATGCAAAACTCGGGACTAATACCACGTAGGTCATCAATACTGTACCCAATAGCCTTCTTATGTCGTCGTAAGATGACTAACAATTCCGAAAGTTGGCTATCTGTGAGTGCAGCGTTGACAATTACGGGGTTTAGACCCTTATCATCTAGAAATGCATATTTCAGATTAGAGGGGAGGGGTTTTAGTTCAGGTTTACTTACCTCGACCTCCTTTATAGGGGTTCCGAGACGGTAAACCTTCTCCATAGTGCTCTCCTTCCCGTTTAGCATACGTTCTAGCTCGTCCACTTCCGTGCTCCATGATCTCTTCTCGGCATCAGCATCGCCGGATGTCAGCAATTTCTCCAAAGGGTCCCTGCCAAGATAATCGTCAATATAGCTTTCTATTTCCAAATCAATGACATCTATACTATAACAGGACTCCTCTATCATGGGGTGTAACACCCCATTATTTTCCGAGTCGTTTATAAGGCGTTACTTTTCTATTTTATTTAAATCGGGGTTTTAAGTTTAAAAAGATATTTCGTTATCGACATAAAAATCACAATGTTTTGGGTCTTTATAAAATAAAACGATTTTGAGGTTTTAAAAGTGGAGCTTATTTTATCAACCGTCTTCATTTTGAGTTGGACTTGGACTCAAATAACAAAACAAGACAAAAACATATTTATTCCCTAAACCCCCCACGTATACCCTTTTTCCATCATCCCCAATTGTTCCTTAATCCCTCTGCCGCCCTACTCTTTCTTCCCCTGTCTTTTGATTCCCTTTTTCAACCTTTCAATCGCCGTCGATGAATTGAGGTCTTAATCCCGTCTTACCCCAGAACGTTTTGACATCTTTTTCATCTAAATTGTAAGTTCTTAACCAATTGTCCTATTCATCTTTATAATTAATTGAAATATGTCAAAATATTTTAAGTTTCAATCAGTTTCATACTTTCTTTATCTTTTTGGTTAAAAGTGTTTTCTTAACATAATTAACGATCATGTAAGTAATTAGTGTCCGGGTTGGTTTGGAATGGAGTCTCGAGTAATTTGAGGTAGTCTTTTTGTCAATATATGTTCGTTTTGGCGGTCATTAGTATTTGGATTATTTTAAGTTGATTATATCGAGACGAACACGACTTGTGTTATTGTGGAGAGTAGAACTCGATATTAATGGTGAATAATAGGGTTATGACGTGTTGGATGTTTTGGGTTGTGTCTGGTTTACTAGGTAATGAGTGGGAAAAAATATAATAATAATAATAATAATAATAATAATAATAATAATAATAATAATGATGATGATGATGATGATGGGAGGTCAGTGAGTATATAACAATGTCGTAAGAGTAGAGATATAAGTATGTATTGATGGGTTTGTCTTAGTTAATTATTGAGGCGATTTATATTATTTGTAGCTTGTGGGTTCGAGGTGAAGGAATTTTGGATTAAATATTAGCTTGGATTGTCCGTCTCGAGAGGTAAGGACGTTTTGATCTTTTCACCTTTAAGTAAAGAGCATGTTCGGTTTAAATTATATTTTATAAGCGGTTTTGTAAATTATTTTATCAATGGTGAATTTTTATGATACTCGTAATATTTTGGATATTGAACTTGTGGCACGAGTCACACATTGGTATTGTTTTGGTAAAAATTTTGGAAATTATAACAGACGCTGGGAGCTCTGTTGGTCTAGTTGGTTTAAGGTGCGTTTACGACGTTCCTGGGATTTCGTCCCGAAACTGAACTCTTGGCCCGAGTTATATTTGGGTGGGGTAACCGGCCCCCACTTGCTAGGTAGTTAGACTTTCTCCTTTGGCAGCATCATCCTACTGACTGTCCAAATGCGAGAGGTGCGCACTATATAAGTCGAACTAAGCACAGGTGATACCTCTAGACCGTGCAAGGGTAGGACCTTGGCACACTGGTGGTGAAAAATATATTTTGGTTGGTTTTGGTTTTAACTATTGTTTTTACAGTATTGTGTTCTGGTATCAAAACGATGATTTTAACTCTGGTTTCAGTTTATAATAAAATTATTATATTATTATTCCACGTTTTTATTATATTATACTTTTACTCAGCTTTGCTGACGTCCTTTTGTTTTGGGTCGTTCCCCCACTAGAACCTGTACCTATTCGTGATTTTGGGTACAGTTGATAGGTACATTTGATATGCTGCATGGGTGCATTCTGGTTTTGGGTTTTGCTGAGCGAGGAAGGATTTTAATTATTTAACTTTGGCTCCGAGCTATTTATATCTATATTGGATTTATTGGTTTGAGATTATTTTAAACCGTTTTGAATTTTGTGGGTCTTAAGTCTTCCGCTGCAACGTTTTCATTTAATTAATCATCGAAATTCTACTTCGTTTCAATTATTTCTATTAAACTTCTTTTTCGGTTGATTTATATCATTTTATTTGCCTTGCACTTGGCTTTGTGAGCTAAGTGCGGAGTAACAGCTTTGAATTTTCCGGTTCGGTTTGTGATTTTGGTCGCGAAAATTTAGGGCTGTTACAGTTGGTATCAGAGCAATAGGTTTTTCCAAAATGTTTTGCAAAATTTTGAAATGGTTTAAAAAAAAACCTTTATCTTTATATTTGAAATTATTATAAGAAAATCTTTGCCTTTTGTATAAAAATAGAGTGTTGGGTGGATTGGGTGCATTGCATACGCATGAATTATTACGTTTATATTTATTTTTGTCATGCTTTAGTAGTATTTCCCCTACTTTATTGAACTGTGATAGAGGTGAGCTATTTGTATTATTATTTGGGATAGAACCATCTTATGCCTAAATTTAATGGGATGTAATTTATTGGAAAGTTTATATCATGAATAGAGAGGAAGCTGAGAATGTAGACATCGTTTCGGGTAACTTTCTAGTGAACTCTATTTCAGCGCGTATTCTTTGATTGTGGTGCATCTCACTCTAGTAGACTATGTTTGTGGATGAAAGAAGCGTAGAACCTAGTGGAATTGTGGATTATTTTTATTTTTGTCATGCCATTTGGGACTTAGTAAATCGTAAAACAATATATAAGGATGTGTGTGTTTATTGGTGATCATGATTTTGAGGTAGACTTGTTAGAATTCCCATTATCTTTGATGTGATTTTGAGTATGGATTGACTAAAATTTCATCGGGCTAATATTGATTGTGGACATACTAAAACTTTCTTATGAGGACCTAAAATGTGAGAGTACTTATAAAAGTCGTATGAGAGGTTTTAGGGTGCAACTTATTTCTGTTATGAAGGTGAAAAGATATTTATTTGGGGAAGCTGAGCTGATTTTGTGTTATATTAAGGATTTGAGGGTTGAATATCTCGATTTGAGTGAAGTTCCAATAGTGAGTGTGTTTGTTGATTTTTCTGCGGAAATTTTGGGAATGCGTCTTGCTAGAGAGGTTGAGTTCAAGATCGACCTAGTGTCAGGGATGAGTCCAATCACTAAATCACCATACCATATGACACCTTAGAAATGCTAGAACTTAAGAAACCATTAGATGAACTGATGGAGAAAGGATATATTTAGGCCTACTGTGTTGCCTTGGGGTGCCCCGTCTTATTTGTGAAAAAGAGTGATGGAACTTTGAGGTTGTGTATTGATTATCGAGAATTGAATCAAGTTACTATAGAATATGAATCTCTTACCTAACCTTTACTTGGGATTTGGGAACCACCAATTGATTATATTGTTTGAGAATATACCTAAGACTACAATTTCTACTAGATATGGCCATTATAAGTTTATTGTGATGTCTTTTGGGTTGACTAGTGCACTTGCTGTGTTTATGGATTTGATGAACCGAACTTTGAGGACTTACCTAGATAAATTTGTTGTGATATTCATTGATGACATAGTGCACCTAATGTGTTTATGGATTTGATTATTTGTTGTAATATTGATTAATGACATAGTGAACATGAGGAACATTTACGAATTGTCTTAGGCATCTTGAGGGAAAAATAGTTATATGTTAAATTTTTGAGGGAAAAATAGTCAATGTCGTGTCTGTCAACTCGTCCTCGCGCGTCCGAAGTCGAGTCTGTTGATAGGGGTAGTCGTATCCCTAATCAAAGATACCCTAAGGTCCACTAACTAATGTAGATAGTGAAGTAGGGGTCGAACCACCAGGAGACGGGACTCAATTACTTGTTCTAAGGTCTAGACTAAAGATTACGGGTCACTGTTTTTCTGTTTGTTTAAGTGGACTAACAACTAAGGCCCTGTTCTTTCCAGCTTATTTTCAGCCCGTTTCAGACCAGCTCAGCCCAGCTCCTATAAGCTCAGCTCAGCCCTAATATTTTCAGCCCAGCTCCAATATTTCAGCTCCTAAAATAATACTTCAATAATAATAATAATAATAATAATAATAATAATAATATATACTATATAATAATATATAATATTATTTATTTATTTATTTATTTGAAACGAAAGTTGTATATTAATAATAATATTGTTGTTGTTGTTGTTGTTATTTTTATTACTTGTATCTCTTAATAATAATAATAATAATAATAATAATAATAATAATAATAATAACAACAACAACAAATTATTATTATCATCGTCATTGTCGTTGTCGTCATCATCATCGTCATTGTTATTATTATTGTTATTATTATTATTTTCTAATTTTTTTTATCATCATTGTTATTATAATAATTATTTATATTATTATGCACTCCATAATATTTTGAGGTCTTGAAATAGATGTTACATTCAAATATTTACAAATCTCACACACAATATAGCATATGAATATTATTTCTATTGTATTAAGATTTAAGAATACGAAAATTAAAATTTTTGTATATTACGTAATCAAAGATATATACATATTATTTTATATTGCTAAGTACTAAAAAAAACAAAAGTAGAAATCAAATGAATTGGAGTGACCACTATGTTGTTGTTTTTATTATCATTACTATTATTAATTAATTATTATTATTATTATTATTATTATTATAATTATTATTAATTAATTAATTAATTATTGTTGTTATTATTATTTAATTTTATTTAGTGTTATAATTTTTATATTTTTTTCTCATTTTTTAAAATATTATTAGATAATTTATATAAGTAGTTATTAGTTTCAGCTTCTTTTAATTCAGCTCAGCTTCTATCAGTCCAGCTCAGCTCCTATCAGACCAGCTCAGCTCTTATCAGACCAGCTCAGCTCAGCTCAGCCCTATTTCAGCCGAAAAGAACAGGGCCTAACTGCTACTCCCTCCTATTCACTCTTTTCCTCCCCAATTTTTTTTGGGGGGAAACCAAGGAGGGAGTATAATAATAATAAAGAGTGGAGATAAAGTAAGAGAGATGAATAGAAAGTGGGGTATGAAGTGTAAAAGGTGGGGTATAAAGTGAAAAGGGGTTGTGTTTAGATGTGGAGGAAAAGAATAAAGAATTGAAGGAAGAATAAAGAATGATTAAAATTATTTCCAAAAAAGGAAAGTGGGAAGAAAACCAAACTAAGCTCAAAAAGGAAAGTGGGAGGAAAAGAGTGAATAGGAGGGAGTATAAGATAAATCAATAATAAAAAGATCTAGGGTCTCAGGTTCACAATGAATGTCAATCGGGTCAGGGAGTCAACTAACAGGTCAATAATCGAACTGTCTAAGGTGTAGGTCCGGTCGGTACTACTACAAACTTTAGAACTAAACTTAACCTGCGGTCGCTAGAATTAAGCTAGTCTACCCAAAATATCGTGACCTAATTAGTCCTTAACTCGGTCGGCGAAAAGTCCTAATTGTGATACTAACTAATTAATCCTGGCCAGTAATTAATCAATCAGAATTAAAACAACATTCAGGCGACAGTTCATATAATCAGAGACATGTCAATTTTCTATAACCTAATTAACACCCATCGATCCCCTTAAACTCTAGATAAAAATTAGCTACTCATGATGATTATAATTAAACTAACAAAATATGAATTGCAATTAAACATGATGAATGCAGATTAAATTAATCTACAAGACTGAAATCAGATAACTATGAAAATTAAGAACGAATTAAGACAATAATTAAACTAGGGAATTAGGACAAGAATTAAACTAGAGAATTGAAATTAAAATTAAAATTAAAGTAGCGATACCGAACAATTAGAGATCTGAAAAGGGAAGAACGGAATACGAAGAATCTTGCGAAGAAAAACGAAAACGAACGTAGTTTTCTATCTAAGCGAAACTAACGTATGTTTGAGTATAAAAAAAAATCAAAAATAAAAAGTGTAAAGTGTGTCTGACAATCCTCCTCCAACTGATTTAAAAGAAATCAGTTGGACTTACAAAGCAGGCCCAAAGTTCTAAATAAATGAAAATCCAATCTGCGGCCTGGGCGTAACGCACTCGA
Source organism: Agrostemma githago (assembly GCA_958450325.1). Lineage (NCBI taxonomy): Eukaryota > Viridiplantae > Streptophyta > Magnoliopsida > Caryophyllales > Caryophyllaceae > Agrostemma > Agrostemma githago. The sequence goes on along the minus strand of OY288250.1, from coordinate 69,669,353 downwards.
TCGAGTACACTAGGGTACTCGATCGAGTGGAAGCGTGATCTCTCCAACTTGAGCACGGATATGAGGCACTCGATCGAGTGCTTAGCACTACTCGATCGAGTGGGTGCTGTTGAGCTCGTTATTGAGCCTCTATTTGCTTCTCGGCTTTCCGTTTTCTTCCTCGTCCTTCGTTCTCGTCTCGGCTATCTGGGCTATCACTCCTAAATAAGCTCAAAATTGCACTTAACCTACAAAAATAGCACGAGGACCGACAGTATCGACTTTCTAATAGAAATCGACATTAAACATATAATTATGGAAGAAGAAAAGCTCAAAAATGGTCGTCGGGGGACAATAAAATACGATATAAAATGCGTTGATCATCTGTCGGTATATCTCTCTCTTCAAATTCTCATTTTAAAATTTTCAAAACTTAGCCATTTGAGAAAATCTCTTTCCTAGTCACCACTGGAATAGGAATTTTTATCCCTACTTCATCTAGGCATACAGGCCTAACCGGAGGATTTTAGGAATCCGTGACAGAATCTGATCAGGAATCAAGTCATCCCAAGCATTCTTATTTCCAAAAAATTTCAAAAAAATTTCAGCATTTTCTTTCCAAAAATCAATCAAAAATCATTTCTTCCCCAGCGTGAGTCGGTGTTTTGCCTAGATATTACATGCAATCTGTTATGTATCAGCATACAGGTACGCCCAAGACTCCCGAAGAATTCTCAAAGACTCCCCAGTAGAAAGTTCAAGCAACATTTTCATTAATCGGGATGTATCGACAAGCAGATACACCCAGAGCTTACAAGGCAAGCTCCCACACAATTCCAAGACGGGATGTATCTACAAGCATATACACCCAGAGCTTACAAGGCAAGCTCCCACGCGATCCCAAGACGGGATGTATCTACAAGCAGATACACACAGAGCTTACAAGGCAAGCTCCCACACAACTTCAAGACGGGATATGTCTGTAAACAGACACACCCAAGACATTTCCGGCAAAGTCCCCGCGACATTATTGACATCTACCCAGGTATGATTTCTATCTTATGGCTGGCGAGCCCCTTCACGCAAGTCTAATGGACTATAAACGACCCGATCGGAAGTCTGCCAGGTCTTAATCCTCGATTGGCCTGGTAGCTACTCTGCTTTCGCCTTGTCCAAACCTCAGTCAGAGTGGGGGCTCTGTAGACACCCACATTTTGACCGCCAGGTGTCTATAGTAGTTTCCGCCAAACACCCGATGATGATCGGACGCAAACGTGCTTTAATGGACTCGGATATGGGCTCGAAATCATGGACATTTGGCTTGGGCTTATTACGGAGTACAAATCTTACTAAACCAACCTCAAATCCAGGCCCAGTGGGTCGTTTCGAGTCAAATAAGACTAATTTGGGTCGAATCCGGCACCAGGGGCAAAACCGTCTTTTAGCGACCGGGTCAAACCTGGTCAAAGATATTTTTTCCCGAGTCACACGAACCAGCCGTGACACCACACGTCCGGTTTGGACTCAAATACTACAAAAAATCAGCTTCGAAAATATTAAATAAATCCATTCAAGGATAGAATTCGATCTCAAGCAAGAATTCTATCCGAAAACCAAAACAATTCACCGACCGAGCATCAAAATACTCGGCCAACCCTAAGACAGCCGAGATACTCGGCTTCCCCACCAAGAAACGGGACTTTCGTTCCCTTTCGAACTCTTACGTTTCCTATCTAAACCGGTATTTCTTGTTGTCTAAGCAAGATATTTCTCCTAAACCTTTTCACCTATAAATAGACCTTCACGTTCAACACAAAGGACAACAATTACACATAGATTATTCCCATATACAACCTTGTTACGCTAAACAATTCCCAAGCAACCTCGACCCGACGAATCCGACCCCAAGCCGGCCGAAATCCGTCACCCCACACGACTAAACCGACACCCAAACTCATCCCACATCATCTCGACGCTCCCGTGCCTAAGCCACTTTCCGACGAGCTCTATTCCGAGAAAACAAAGCATGTAGGTTGAGGGTGTAAAATCGAACCCGACTCTTCCTCCTTTCTCTTCCTTTCTCCACGTTTTTCTCTTTTTTTTTCTCTTGCGTCGTTCATCAATTTTTTTTATTATTATTATTACGGGTCGTTCGTCACATATTTTTTTTATATTTCTAGTATCGATATTACAAAAATATTTTCATAAAACAAACGTTCTTAAGATACGATATCGATTCTCTAATCGAATATCGTATCTAACAAGAACTAAATTAAATCTCGTTGATGCTAAAAAATCGTTACATCTCTTTTAACAAAATTCGACGATTTCTTACGCGGAGAGAATTAACATTTTTTTTCTTTTCGTTCAAAACAAAACTTTTCCTAAAAAAATCATTCCGACTATTTGATATCGATTTCATAATCGAATATCGGATACGACGAATATCGAAAATATAAATCGAGTATAAATTAATCCATATTTGTACGCGATTTATCAAATTTGATGATTTTCGAAAAATAAAAAAAGCGGGACAGACTCCCGCGCGAGTCGCGCGCCTTCCAGGCGACTCGCGCGGAAGCCTGGATGGCCGAGCCCTTTTTTTCTCGTTTTCTCGCTTTTCTATTCTTTTCGTTTCTTACATAAAACAGCGACTTTCGCGACATATTTTTCAGATTTCGATAAATACTTTTTTTGACCTCGGTCAACACGTGCTAATCCATCACGTGTCATAAAACCTTTTTCAAAATCATGCATATTATCGTATTTACATCTTTATTCGATTTATTCAAACGTTACTAACTCGTTTTCTCGTGTTTGTAGCAAATTATTTTGTTTTTATTGGTTTATTAGACTAAAACGAATTTCAAATGCTAAAATAACTTTGATGTTATTAGATGCATTAAACGACTTAGCAACCCATTGTAGACATGACATAGGTCCACCCCGACGCGGCCACGCGCGGGTTTGGGGAGGCGAATGAATCTCCATATGAGATGGTCAAATTGAAATTTAAATCGAAGTAGGAGTCGCCACCGAATTTTGTGGTTATTCGGAACCATTCGAGCCCACTCTATGTCGTAGTGGGCCGTATACAAAATACGGCCCATTTCCGATGTCAGAGTTTATTGGGCTCGTCTCTTTGCATTGCGATACCGATACCGACATTATCGGATATCATGTATTGAATGACTCTCGTTGCCAATGGATTCGGACATCCGGAAACCATGGTTCTGAGTAAGGGGTGAGGGTACGTGTTGAGAAGTTCACTAAGAACACCCAACCCCGCCCGCACTTAGCGGCCTTTACTAAGATATCGTTCGTTTTTGGTGTACACGCGTTAGTTCGACGGTTGAATGATATGCAAACATTATTTTCCTAAGCATGTGAGAAAAATAAATAAATGGGTTGCTAAGTCGTTTAATGCATATTAAACTAATAACGTCAAAGTTATTTTAGCATGTGAAGTCGTTTTAGTCTAATAAAACGATAAAAACAAATAAATTGCTACAAACACGAGAAAACGAGTTAGTAATGTTTGAATAAATCGAATAAAGACGTAAATGAATAATATGCATGATTTTAGAAAAGATTTATGACACACGAAAAATACTTGTCGAAATCTGAAAATATACCGAGAAAACCGCTGTTTTATGTGAGAAAACGATGCTGGAAAAATCGGAAAAAAACGAAAAAAGGCTGCGGCTTACAGCAGCCCGCGCGACTCGCCCGGGAGGGGCGCGACTCGCGCGGGTGGCTGTCTCGGATTCGATTTTCGGAAATTATTAATTTTGATAAATCGCTTACAAATATGGATTAATTTATACTCGATTTATATTTTCGATATTCGTCGTATTCGATATTCGATTATGAAATCGATATCGAATAGTTAGAATGCTTTTTAAAAAAGGTTTTGAAAAAAAGTTTGTTTTGAACGAAAAGTGAGAAAAAAAGAATTTTGAACGTAAAAGATGTTAATTCTCTCCGCGTTAAAATCGTTGTATTTTGTTTAAAAAGATGTAACGATTTTTTTAGCATCAACGAGATTTAATTAATTTAGTTCTTGTTAGATACGATATTTGATTAGAGAATCAATATCGTATTTTAAGAACGTTATACGAAAATAGTTTTTTTTAGTAGCGATTATTAGAAATAAAAATATGTGACGAACGACCCATATTAATAATACAAAACGACCGACGACCCATAAAAAAGGTGACGGACGAAAAAAAAAAGAAAAAAGACGTGAGAAAGAGAGAGAGAGAAAGGAGAAGAATCGGGTTTGATTTACACCCTCAACCTACATGCTTCGTTTTCTCGGTATAAGGCTCGTCGGACGGTGGCTTAGGCACGAGAGCGTCGAGATGATGTGGGAGAGTTAAGGTGTCGGTTTGGTATGTTTTATTTATGGGTGCGAGACGGTGGGTTCGGCCGGATGACGGGGTTGGTTTCGTCGGTATTTCGAGGCTACTTCGGGATTATGTCGGGATTTGCTTAGAATCTTTTTTTGCTAGACGAGTTTATGACTAATTGATGTGTATTTCGGTTGGTCAAAATCTGTTTTTTTGTGTTGAATGTGAGGTCCTATTTATAGGAGTTGAGGTAGTCTTGCTTGTGTGACAAGAAATACCGGTTTGGATAGGAAACACGAGAGTTCGAAAGGGAACGAAAGTCTCGTTTCTTGGTGGAGAAGCCAAGTATCTCGGCTGTCATGAAGAGTTGGCCGAGTGTTTTGGCTGTTCGGGATGTCTTGGCCGAGTATCTGGAGCTCGGTCGGTGTCTGATTCGGTTTCTGGATAGAATTCCTACTTGAGATCGAATTCTATCCTTAAACGGATTTGTTTAATATTTATGAAAGCTGATTTTTGTAGTATTTGGGACCGAATCAGCCGTGTGAGGTGTCACGGCTGACTCGTGTGTCTCGAGAATATTTTTTGACCGGGTTTTGACTCGATCGTAAAAAGACGGTTTTACCCCTGGTGCCGGAATCGACCCAAATTAGTCTCATTTGACTCGAAACGACCCACTGGGCCTGGATTTGAGGTTGGTTTTGTAAGATTTGTACTCCGTAATAAGCCTAAACCAAATGTCCATGATTTCGAGCCCATATCCGAGTCCATTAAAGCATGTTTGCGTCCTATCATCATCGGGTGTTTGGCGGGACCTACTATAGACACCTGGCGGTCAAAATGTGGGTGTCTACAGAGTCCCCACTCTGACTGAGGCTTGGACAAGGCAAAAGTCAGAGTAGCTACCAGGCCAATCGAGGATTAAGACTTGGCAGACTTCCGATCGGGTCGTTTAGAGTCCATTAGACTTGCGTGAAGGGCTCGCCAGCCATAAGATAGAAATCATACCTGGATAGACGTCAATAATGTTGCGGGGACTTTTCTTAAAAAGTCTTGGGTATGTCTGTTTACAGACACATCCATCTTGGAATGGCGCGGGAGCCTCCATTGGAAGCTGTGGGTATACCGCTTACTGAAAATCCCACCTCGAAATAGCACGGGAGCCTCCATTAAAATTGCGGGTGTACCGCTTACTGATACATCCAATCTTAGAATTGCGCGGGAGCCTCCATTGGAAGCTGTGGGTATACCTCTTACTGATAATCCCACCTCGGAATAGCGCGGGAGCCTTCATTAGAGGCTGCGGATGTACCGCTTACTGATACATCCGATTCTTCAGTAAAAATGTTGCTTGAATTTTCACTGGGAATTTTCTTTTGAGAATTCTCCAGGAGTCTTAAAATACCTGTCTGTTTTGCATGCAACATTTAGATAAAACATTGACTCACGCTGGGGAAGAAAATGATTTTTTTTATTGATTTTTGGAAAGAAAATGCTGAAATTTTTTTTGGAAACGCTGAAAATTATTGAATTTTTTTTGGAAATTAGAATGCTTAGGATGACTTGATTCCCGATCAGATTCTGACACAGACTTCTAAAATCCTCTGGTTAGGCCTGTATGCCTAGATGAAGTGTGATAAAAATTCCTATTCCCGGGGTGACTAAGAAAAGGATTTTCTCAAATGGCTAAGTTTTGCAAATTTTAAAATAAGAATTTGGAGAGAGACATGCCGACAGACTCGACTCTGGACGTGACCGGACGAGTCGGCAGACACGACTGGACTCTCTAAGGGTTGGACCGTGACTCGGTAGGGGATGGGCCACCTAAGATGACAAGACTCTTAAGTTGCGCTATTCCGTAGCCTAGGCGAGTGGCAACATGGCCGAATCCTCAGAGTGAGATTGTTTCCGTACGACAGGGTTTTGTGGTAGCAATGCCGTAGACTGGTGTTCTTTTGAATTTTTTTTTTGGTTTCGGGGCATGTTCCCAAAGTAGGTATTGCTTCCAGTCTCTGACAGATTCTTGTCTTCGACTGGGCCGAGTACTAGGACACACTATAGAAAGGAGGCTAGTTTTGAAAGTTATTTGGATTATGTGAGTGGATGGAGAACTTCTGCCTAGGAGAAGCCCCCAGAATGACAAGGCTAACTGTTGAGAACATGACAGTGTCGTGACCGGAATGATGACGCTTTTTTGAATTTGTGGGTGGTTGTGCCTCTTTTGAAAGGCTGCCTACGTATTCACGTGTTGTGAAATCAAACCAAGCCGTAGTTCAGTGTCGAAAAATGTATTATGGTGCCTAGTTTATTAGGGCTTTGTGTGTAACTAGCCATAGCAATGGTGTAGGCTAGGTGCATTCCCAATGATGTCTTGACCAAAGGGCTAGAATAGTTAGGATGTTGATCCTGTGACTGTGAGCGTTCTCCGGGGTAGCCCCCAGAGGTGGTGTGAACTATTTGGGCATGTTCTATGCCGACTGCAAGTTGAATTCCCGCGTTTGGGCTGGTAACTGGTTTAGATGTTTTTGGAAATGTGGTGCTAGGAAGTAAGTGGCTTTGATGATTCGAAATCTGGAGCTCGATTTTGTGGAGCTAAGGCTTCGAGGGTAAGGTATTGTAATGTGATAGAAAAGGGGGAAGTCGAGTAATAATGACTCGAACTTCGATCGGGGTAGATTTGATAATGCGGGATCTGATTTCCATGTCTGGCCCTAATGGTTAGGGTATCCTATGGAGCTTGAATCCTCAAAAATCCGAGCTGTCTCTAGCCTAGGTCTCGGGAAGGTCTTGAGGGTTGTAATGTGGGAAGGCTAGATGTGGTGCTAGCTGACCAGCTTGATTGTTTCTCCCTTATTTGATGGTTTGGGTTTTGATAATTTTGAATTGACCGTTTCACTTGAGTTGATCGTTAACTATGGTCATGGGTTTTTGAATTCTTTGGGTTGACCTCTTAGCCCCGGTCGTGGGATTCTTCATTTGGATTGACCGCCTAACCTCGATCATGGGTGCCTCTCTTTTTTTTGATAACGGCCTGTTTTTTTTGTTTTGGCCTTTTGCTTCTTTCCTGGACTTTTGATTTCTTTTCGTCCGGTTTTTCTTTTATTTCTTGGACTTTTGATTTTTTTCGTCCACTTTTTTTTTGTCAAACTAACATCTGAGGTAGGGATTGGTTGATCTTGTTGGATGGGTGTTTATGGTGGGAAATGGGCTTGCCTCCCGTCTTGAACCCAAACTAGGAGACTACCTAGATTTGTCATAGGATTTGATACCGCTCCTGCTAAAGGTAGTTATGTGGCTTTCTATGTCAGACATGGAATAGGTAAAGGAAAACACGGGTTCGGTTTCCTGCAGTCATTATAGATGTGCCTGTAATAGTCACGTGCATGTGCTCACAGTGTATGACGGTGTTCATCATGTTCTCGGAAACACATAAGGAAAGTATATATGAGGAATAGAAAAGCTGATTTTATTGAATTTTGGAAAGATGACAGAATACAATTGACTCTGACTCTGACTTTGGAATAAATAATATATCCTAGACTCGGACTCAGACTCGGACTTAAATCAAATCCGGACTCTTGGATGTATTGGAGGTAGATTGGATGCTTTGGTCACCGGGCCCTGTGTAGTCCATGAGGGGCTTTGCAAGCGACAACGTTTCCATGACGGGTGTTTTCCCGGTATCGAGGGAATCTTGGATAAGGTGTTTCAGTTTCCAACACTGCTCTGTATCGTGTCCCCTCCCACTGTGGAATTCACAGTAACGTTCCATGATTTGGAGCGTCTTTCCGAGGGTAAGTCGGCTGTTGGGCCTAGGGGTAATATTAGGCCCTTCGAAACCAACCTTCGGAAAGCGACAGTGTAGGACATATCCAAGTGGGTAAATGTCCTTACATTTGACTGGTTCTTGATTTTCGGAGAGGTGACTTGTGGATTACCTCTCTCGGTCTTGCCATCTTGAGGGTATCGGTCAGTTTCGTAAGAATGTTCACCCTTCAAATGGCCCAGTTGGGTGATTGACTGCCTTACCGTTTCTAGTTGTGTTAGACGGGATTGGGCTCTTGAAAGATCCTCTTCGATGGTGGCTACCCTGGAACCCAGGTTATCTAGGGCGGTATTGATTTTTGAGAAGATATTGTTAATGGAGCAAGAAAGCATAAGCATGCTTCCTTGGATATCCCCTTTCTCGATAGCGCGGGCTTTGTCGTGGTTAGGTAGTGTCTCGTTCGTCGGGTCCCTGGTAGGAAGAAGCGACATGTGTTAGAACTCGCCTAAGCTCGGTTTTGCGCAGGTGCAAGAGAAGGAGTCGAATTAGACACGGCCCGGGATGACGAGATGATAAAGGCTCTGGGGTTGGGATACTCGAACGTTGACCTAGACAAAGTAACGACCGTGAATTAGACTCGAGCTACATAAGGGTGAATCCGAAAATGGGGGCGACCGTGTTTGACCGTGTCGCGTGCTTGGCCCAACCGTGGTGACCTAACCCTAGGTGACTCGAGTGTTCTTAGCATAGGTACGACTCGAAGAAGGCATCATAAGGACGCCGGTGTAGGATGGATGTGGGGTACTCCCTAGGGTGACCATGGTTGACTGCTCGGGTGGAGGACAGCCCCCGAGTGAGACTAAAGACTTTGGTAAGACTCATATGGTGTGACATCTAAGTGGCTCGAAAGTGGGATACGTGAGACACGTGTAAGACAAGACCCTTAGAGCAACCGTGATTGATCGCTCTGCTGAAGGGTAGTCCCCGAGTGGGGGTGAAGACCGACTCTTAGACGGGTGACTCGTGGATGGTGGGCCTTCCTTAGGATTCGGCAAAGTGGACCTAGTCCCGTGTGAAGAAAGACCAACGTGTGAGCTGTTCCCCAGACTTTGGACCTTAAAGTGTAAGTGGGCTTCCCTTTGTAGGAGTTTGTCCTACGTAGGTGGGCCGTGCCTTGATAAATAAGGCGGACTTGGGATGGGGTAGAAACTCGTGATGTAAGATCGACGGGGTTTCGACGCTATGGACTCTAACAACTTATGACAAGACCCGACACTGCTAAATACGGGAAGTCCCAAGAAGAAGAAAGCTTTGAAAAGAGGATTTGGATTTGAAAACCGAACAAAGTCGGACAGGATGGCCCGTTTTTTTGAAAATCGAAAAAAAAGTTATCTGGCCGAGATTTCGAATTTTTGAAAAGGTTTGGACAGCATACCGGCTAGAAAATAGGCTATTTTGAGTCAAAATCATAAGTCCTAAATTTGGTAGCTTTCCGGGTTTGAAAAATGGATAATTTTTGAAAAAGATGCAAGTTTTTTGAAAACAACAGTTTTCGAAAAGACGAGACATGGATCATATAGCACGTAGTCACGGAAACAGTATAATGACGCCATGTATGCTCTTAGTCTAAGTCTCGGTCGGTCGAATAGGGTCTATACCAACGATGATAGCTTTCTCACAAATCAGGACGGTCTTCCTAAGCCGAGTTGGTCTTAGAACCTGCCGTAAAACCCATGCGAGTTCCGCCATCGAAGTCTTTAGTGCACCCATTTAGGAATGCACCGTGGTATAGTGGGACGTCGGTCACAAGTAACCGGCCCGGGAAAGAATTGGGTTATGCATGAACCATTGAACTAAAACGTGTACATTACTATTCGAACGATTTCTTTTCGAGTCTCACCCTAGGGATGCCGATGGTAAGTGACTCATAAGTTGATCCCCAGCGGAGTCGCCAAATTGTGGACATGACATAGGTCCACCCCGACGCGGCCACGCGCGGGTTTGGGGAGGCGAATGAATCTCCATATGAGATGGTCAAATTGAAATTTAAATCGAAGTAGGAGTCGCCACCGAATTTTGTGGTTATTCGGAACCATTCGAGCCCACTCTATGTCGTAGTGGGCCGTATACAAAATACGGCCCATTTCCGATGTCAGAGTTTATTGGGCTCGTCCCTTTGCATTACGATACCGATACCGACATTATCGGATATCATGTATTGAATGACTCTCGTTGTCAATGGATTCGGACATCCGGAAACCATGGTTCTGAGTAAGGGGTGAGGGTACGTGTTGGGAAGTTCACTAAGAACACCCAACCCCGCCCGCACTTAGCGGCCTTTACTAAGATATCGTTCGTTTTTGGTGTACACGCGTTAGTTCGACGGTTGAATGATATGCAAACATTATTTTCCTAAGCATGTGAGAAAAATAAATAAATGGGTTGCTAAGTCGTTTAATGCATATTAAACTAATAACGTCAAAGTTATTTTAGCATGTGAAGTCGTTTTAGTCTAATAAAACGATAAAAACAAATAAATTGCTACAAACACGAGAAAACGAGTTAGTAATGTTTGAATAAATCGAATAAAGACATAAATGAATAATATGCATGATTTTAGAAAAGATTTATGACACACGAAAAATACTTGTCGAAATCAGAAAATATACCGAGAAAACCGCTGTTTTACGTGAGAAAACGATGCTGGAAAAATCGGAAAAAAACGAAAAAAAGGCTGCGGCTTACAGCAGCCCGCGCGACTCGCCCGGGAGGGGCGAGACTCGCGCGGGTGGCTGTCTCGGATTCGATTTTCGAAAATTATTAATTTTGATAAATCGCTTACAAATATGGATTAATTTATACTCGATTTATATTTTCGATATTCGTCGTATTCGATATTCGATTATGAAATCGATATCGAATAGTTAGAATGCTTTTTAAAAAAGGTTTTGAAAAAAAGTTTGTTTTGAACGAAAAGTGAGAAAAAAAGAATTTTGAACGTAAAAGATGTTAATTCTCTCCGCGTTAAAATCGTTGTATTTTGTTTAAAAAGATGTAACGATTTTTTTAGCATTAACGAGATTTAATTAATTTAGTTCTTGTTAGATACGATATTTGATTAGAGAATCAATATCGTATTTTAAGAACGTTATACGAAAATAGTTTTTTTTAGTAGCGATTATTAGAAATAAAAATATGTGACGAACGACCCATATTAATAATACAAAACGACCGATGACCCGTAAAAAAGGTGACGGACGAAAAAAAAAGAAAAAAGACGTGAGAGAGAGAGAGAGAGAAAGGAGAAGAATCGGGTTTGATTTACACCCTCAACCTACATGCTTCGTTTTCTCGGTATAAGGCTCGTCGGACGGTGGCTTAGGCACGAGAGCGTCGAGATGATGTGGGAGAGTTAAGGTGTCGGTTTGGTATGTTTTATTTATGGGTGCGAGACGGTGGGTTCGGCCGGATGACGGGGTTGGTTTCGTCGGTATTTCGAGGCTACTTCGGGATTATGTCGGGATTTGCTTAGAATCTTTTTTTGCTAGACGAGTTTATGACTAATTGATGTGTATTTCGGTTGGTCAAAATCTGTTTTTTTGTGTTGAATGTGAGGTCCTATTTATAGGAGTCGAGGTAGTCTTGCTTGTGTGACAAGAAATACCGGTTTGGATAGGAAACACGAGAGTTCGAAAGGGAACGAAAGTCTCGTTTCTTGGTGGAGAAGCCAAGTATCTCGGCTGTCATGAAGAGTTGGCCGAGTGTTTTGGCTGTTCGGGATGTCTTGGCCGAGTATCTGGAGCTCGGTCGGTGTCTGATTCGGTTTCTGGATAGAATTCCTACTTGAGATCGAATTCTATCCTTAAACGGATTTGTTTAATATTTATGAAAGCTGATTTTTGTAGTATTTGGGACCGAATCAGCCGTGTGAGGTGTCACGGCTGACTCGTGTGTCTCGAGAATATTTTTTGACCGTGTTTTGACTCGATCGTAAAAAGACGGTTTTACCCCTGGTGCCGGAATCGACCCAAATTAGTCTCATTTGACTCGAAACGACCCACTGGGCCTGGATTTGAGGTTGGTTTTGTAAGATTTGTACTCCGTAATAAGCCTAAACCAAATGTCCATGATTTCGAGCCCATATCCGAGTCCATTAAAGCATGTTTGCGTCCTATCATCATCGGGTGTTTGGCGGGACCTGCTATGGACACCTGGCGGTCAAAATGTGGGTGTCTACAGAGCCCCCACTCTGACTGAGGCTTGGACAAGGCAAAAGTCAGAGTAGCTACCAGGCCAATCGAGGATTAAGACCTGGCAGACTTCCGATCGGGTCGTTTAGAGTCCATTAGACTTGCGTGAAGGGCTCGCCAGCCATAAGATAGAAATCATACCTGGATAGACGTCAATAATGTTGCGGGGACTTTTCTTAAAAAGTCTTGGGTATGTCTGTTTACAGACACATCCATCTTGGAATGGCGCGGGAGCCTCCATTGGAAGCTGTGGGTATACCGCTTACTGATAATCCCACCTCGAAATAGCACGGGAGCCTCCATTAGAAGCTGCGGGTGTACCGCTTACTGATACATCCCACCTTGGAATGGCGCGGGAGCCTTCATAAGAGGTTGCGGATGTACCGCTTACTGATACATCCCATCTTAGAATTGCGCGGGAGCCTCCATTGGAAGCTGTGGGTATACCGCTTACTGATAATCCCACCTCGGAATAGCGCGGGAGCCTTCATTAGAGGCTGCGGATGTACCGCTTACTAATACATCTGATTTTTCAGTAAAAATGTTGCTTGAATTTTCACTGGGAATTTTCTTTTGAGAATTCTCCGGGAGTCTTAAAATACCTGTCTGTTTTGCATGCAACATTTAGATAAAACATTGACTCATGCTGGGGAAGAAAATGATTTTTTTTTTGATTGATTTTTGGAAAGAAAATGCTGAAAATTTTTGAAATTTTTTTTGGAAACACTGAAAATTTTTGAATTTTTTTTGGAAATTAGAATGCTTGGGATGACTTGATTCCCGATCAGATTCTGACACGGACTTCCAAAATCCTCTGGTTAGGCCTGTATGCCTAGATGAAGTGTTATAAAAATTCCTATTCCCGGGGTGACCAGGAAAGGGATTTTCTCAAATGACTAAGTTTTGCAAATTTTAAAATAAGAATTTGGAGAGAGACATGCCTACAGACTCGACTCTGGACGTGACCGGACGAGTCGGCAGACACGACTGGACTCTCTAAGGGTTGGACCGTGACTCGGTAGGGGATGGGCCACCTAAGATGACAAGACTCTTAAGTTGCGCTATTCCGTAGCCTAGGCGAGTGGCAACATGGCCGAATCCTCAGAGTGAGATTGTTTCCGTACGACAGGGTTTTGTGGTAGCAATGCCGTAGACTGGTGTTCTTTTGAATTTTTTTTTTGGTTTCGGGGCATGTTCCCAAAGTAGGTATTGCTTCCAGTCTCTGACAGATTCTTGTCTTCGACTGGGCCGAGTACTAGGACACACTATAGAAAGGAGGCTAGTTTTGAAAGTTATTTGGATTATGTGAGTGGATGGAGAACTTCTGCCTAGGAGAAGCCCCCAGAATGACAAGGCTAACTGTTGAGAACATGACAGTGTCGTGACCGGAATGATGACGCTTTTTTGAATTTGTGGGTGGTTGTGCCTCTTTTGAAAGGCTGCCTACGTATTCACGTGTTGTGAAATCAAACCAAGCCGTAGTTCAGTGTCGAAAAATGTATTATGGTGCCTAATTTATTAGGGCTTTGTGTGTAACTAGCTATAGCAATGGTGTAGGCTAGGTGCATTCCCAATGATGTCTTGACCAAAGGGCTAGAATAGTTAGGATGTTGATCCTGTGACTGTGAGCGTTCTCCGGGGTAGCCCCCAGAGGTGGTGTGAACTATTTGGGCATGTTCTACGTCGACTGCAAGTTGAATTCCCGCGTTTGGGCTGGTAACTGGTTTAGATGTTTTTGGAAATATGGTGCTAGGAAGTAAGTGGCTTTGATGATTCGAAATCTGGAGCTTGATTTTGTGGAGCTAAGGCTTCGAGGGTAAGGTATTGTAATGTGATAGAAAAGGGGGAAGTCGAGTAATAATGACTCGAACTTCGATCGGGGTAGGTTTGATAATGCGGGATCTGATTTCCATGTCTGGCCCTAATGGTTAGGGTATCCTATGGAGCTTGAATCCTCAAAAATCCGAGCTGTCTCTAGCCTAGGTCTCGGGAAGGTCTTGAGGGTTGTAATGTGGGAAGGCTAGATGTGGTGCTAGCTGACCAGCTTGATTGTTTCTCCCCTATTTGATGGTTTGGGTTTTGATAATTTTGAATTGACCGTTTCACTTGAGTTGATCGTTAACTATGGTCATGGGTTTTTGAATTCTTTGGGTTGACCTCTTAGCCCCGGTCGTGGGATTCTTCATTTGGATTGACCGCCTAACCTCGATCATGGGTGCCTCTCTTTTTTTTGATAACGGCCTGTTTTTTTTTGTTTTGGCCTTTTGCTTCTTTCCTGGACTTTTGATTTCTTTTCGTCCGGTTTTTCTTTTATTTCTTGGACTTTTGATTTTTTTCGTCCAGTTTTTTTTGTCAAACTAACACCTGAGGTAGGGATTGGTTGATCTTGTTGGATGGGTGTTTATGGTGGGAAATGGGCTTGCCTCCCGTCCTGAACCCAAACTAGGAGACTACCTAGATTTGTCATAGGATTTGATACCGCTCCTGCTAAAGGTAGTTATGTGGCTTTCTATGTCAGACATGGAATAGGTAAAGGAAAACACGGGTTCGGTTTCCTGCAGTCATTATAGATGTGCCTGTAATAGTCACGTGCATGTGCTCACAGTGTATGACGGTGTTCATCATGTTCTCGGAAACACATAAGGAAAGTATATATGAGGAATAGAAAAGCTGATTTTATTGAATTTTGGAAAGATGACAGAATACAATTGACTCTGACTCTGACTTTGGAATAAATAATATATCCTAGACTCGGACTCAGACTCGGACTTAAATCAAATCCGGACTCTTGGATGTATTGGAGGTAGATTGGATGCTTTGGTCACCGGGCCCTGTGTAGTCCTGATGGGTGCCGTTCCTATTCGATTTTTCACCTATTTCGGCACGCATTTCCGTGTCATTTTATTAATTTTAGGAGTCGGACTACGCTATTTTCTCCCATATGTGCTACTCGGGTATTCTTTTGTTGTTTTGCAGATAATCGAGACCGAGTAGTTAAAAGAGCTAAAAAATGCATCAAAAATCTTAAAGCTCTGAAACCGATTCGTTGTAGACGAAGAAGGAGTAAGTCTGTAGACTAAACTGTGGGTCTATAGACTGAGAAGAAGGAAGTAAGAAAGTTGTAGACTAAAACACAAGTCTATAGACTGGGAAACAAGTCTATAGACTGGGAAACAAGTCTATAGACTGGGAAACAAGTCTATAGACTGAGAAAGTGCAGCAGACAGTCCATAGACTGAGGAGAAGTCCGTTGGAAGCCTAGATTGAACTCAGTCTGCAGACTAAAATCCAAGTCTGCAGGATGGGATACCACTCCAAGACTAATTCAGTTGACGTTACCCACTACTCCCTCTATTACGCTCTTCAGTTCTTCCCACTACCAAGTTAATGGGAGGGTTTAAGGAGGGAATTAAGGAGCAGTTATTGAGGGTTTGAACAGTTTAAATATTGCTTTAATTTTAGGATCTTGATCATCTTCTTATCATCCCATCTTCTGCTTTTAATCTTTTTTCTCAGTGATTATTCACACATCAACTTTAGATTAATTTAGTTTATAGCTACTGTAAATATTTAGTATCGTTCCAGTATTTATTCATTAAGTCAAGACTCGGTTTTCATTATTATTATTATTTTTCGTCTCCGTCTAATTAGCTATTCAATTTCGGTAATTCCTTTTCTCCCCTGATCTTCTTCTCAATTACTGTTACTATTATTTTTCCTTCTTTCCTTAATTTATCTGTTTCCTGTAACTCTTATCTTATTTTATTTTCTCTTTTACTTTTTATTCATTCTCATTCATCCTGCTCTCTTTACTCATCATGTTTTATTCCGTCATTATTATTGTAAATATGAGTAGCTAATCTTTCCGTCACTAGAGTTTAGGTGAACTACGAATTGAACCGAGTTTATATGTGATAACTTAATAATCGACCTTTATGAGTTAAATCGCTCTTGCAACATCTTAATGACGAATAATTAATTATAGGCCGTAATTGATTGTTTGTATCTCGTAATCCCGACCTACGTAGCGAAAGCCCGGGAAAGGATAAGACTCGTTGTAATCGATAGAATTCTCTAATACGTAGCGAGAGCCCGTTAGGTGACTTCTAGGATGACTAGTGATCCGAGAGGACCGTGTCGATGTTCTTTAACTCATTTTAACTGATTATTTAGAAATCGTATGTATGCATGTTTTGATTCGTGGTGATCCGAAAACTCTGGTGCTTTTCTTATTTTGGATTAATTCATTTTTTTTATTATTATTTAGATTCTATTAGACTGTCATTCACCCAACCAATCGTTATAAATCGTGACTCGATAGATTAATTGACTAGCCTATAATATTCAATCTGCCTCCCTGTGGAATCGACCCTACTTACCGCTAGCTACCCGTTAGTAGTAATCTAGGATTATTTTGATATCGGTGACGCTACTAAACCCGTATCAATTTTGGCGCCGTTGCCGGGGAGGCGACGCAATTTTATTTGTTAGTTAATTAATTTATCTCTCGTCTCGAGGAATACTTGTTCCTTGAGACCGATCTCACTGTTTCTATGAGAATTGTTATAAATTTTCCTCAGGAGTCCGATGAGACTTTTGGAGCTTATATACAGCGGTTTTGCGTCTGGCTTGGCTCTCTGCAACGAAAACATTTCACTAATGAAACACTGGTACATACTGTTCTGAAGGGTATGACGGAGTCTACTAAGGCCTACTTATATTCTACATGTAAGGATTTCGAAAGCAAATCCTATGACGAGGCAGTAGATTACTTCGATTGGCTAGCTGAAGAAAGTGTGAAACCCGGTTTTTCACTTTATTTGCCTAGTGATGAACCCGTTGGTGAGACTAGTAATGTGAATATTTTTGAGAATCCTTGTTTTGATTGTGAAACAGGTTGTGACGGAAGTTATGACACGAGTCTCGCGGAACCATTTACTGAGAATCTATTTGATGAGGTTCGTGAAGAACCTTTTGATCTGGAACTTGAGGTCAGATGGGACCGATATGAGAATGACGCGTTCGAGGAGAATATTGAGGTTCGATGGGACGATTATGAGGACGACATTGTAGAGGAGCCATTGATTTCTTTTCCCGTTATCCCTTCTCCTTCTACGGTTTTGTCCTTCGTTCCCTCTGTTCCACTTCTTTTTCCTCCTCCGTGTTTGTCAGCCTCACTTCCGTTAATTCCTGATCATTTTTCTATGAACACTGACAATTTGATTTTTGATGTTAACATTGATTCCTTATGTTTTGCTGACAAGAGGATTAGTTCAGTGTTTCAGGTGGAAATTGGTCTTACAGCCCGTGATGAGATGTCCCGTTCCATATTTCTTATATTTGCTACTAACATCTTATCATGCACTTATATATGTTTTCATATTTCTTACGCTCGGGAATATGACATGCTACTGAGGGCGTTGATTCGTTTTTTAAATAAAATGATGAAGTGGGCGAATCAAGGTCGTGCGGGACCGTAAAAACCAGCGCTAGCCGGGAGGCAACCCGAGTATTTTTATTTTTATTTTATTTTTGAGTTCGAATAAAGTAGTTACATTAATTTTAGTGAGTGAGAATGAGGATACTGATAATATGTCAAGATGGTATGCAGGATTAGTAAGCGGCTGAGTCTAGTGAAGTATACCAGACTGAACATCCAAGTCTACAGACTCAGTCTTTAGACTCAACCCCATTCTTTAGACTGAACATCCCAGTCTATAGACTCAGAAAATAAATTACCAGGTCTAGTGAAGTATGCCAGACTGAACACTCAAGTCTACAGACTCAGTCTTTAGACTCAACCCCATTCTTTAGACTGAACATCCCAGTCTATAGACTCAGAAAATAAATTACCAGGTCTAGTGAAGTATGCCAGACTGAACACTCAAGTCTACAGACTCAGTCTTTAGACTCAACCCCATTCTTTAGACTGAACATCCCAGTCTATAGACTCAACCCCATCTACCCTTCAAATTCCCAGTCTACCCAATCCCACCCTCCCACCCTTCGCTCTTCCGCTCCTTTTCTTTGTCCATTTCACTACCCCTCCTCTCCGCCTACCTTCACCCCACCCTCCCTCATCTCTGACATTCGTCTGTCCTTCTTCCTTCGTCCGCCACACCTCGCCTGCACTCCGTACTACCCTCCGACCCTCTGCTGCAACTCCGTCTGTCTGCACTCTTCAACATCGCCCAGCTTCCGCCTTCGTCGTTCTCCTCTGCCGCCTCTCAACCCCCCGACGCTCCTGCTCCGTCCACCATATCACCGTCGGTCACCTGGTTCTCTTCGTCCGTCCTTTTAATATGTTGGTTGCTTGGGTATTTGAGTTCGACAGGTTCAGCGTGTCAATTCCGCTGAATTCAATTGATAAGTTTTTGTGCTGAATTCTGCTTGTTGGATTTAGGGATTTGCTGGATTTTACGTGTCCTTGTGCTTGTTTTTCTGAACATTGCAGGTACAATGGAACACACTGAGACAGAATATGCCGGCACGGAAATCGTGGTAGAAACCAAGGCTGAAATTAGCACGCAACTCGAGTTGGAACACGGAAACACATGAATCGAGGTCGTCACGGAGTTAGCGCTCGAGTCGGAATTGGACTATGACATGACTATGACTAGAGTCTGATTTGGGGAACCTCGTTCATATTCGGTATCTCTCACACTCACTCTTTAGTTGCTTATTTAGTTACTTCATCTCAATATGCTATTGTCCGATTTGTTATACAATGAGGACATTGTATTGTTTGGTTTGGGGAGGGTAACTAATTTGCATTAGTTGCATATTTTCTGCATTTTGGCATGCATTTTTTTTCATTTTTTGAGTCATATTAGGTGTCGGAGCGGGTTAAACGACGATGATGAAAACGCTTTTGCCCTTCTTTACTCGTTTCATTACTTTCTCATTTTAATGATACTTTAGTTTACTTGAACGAGTCTTGAGTTTTGGCATAAATCGATTGTAATTTAAGTTAACGAATAAACTTGGCTTGAATTGTTGGCAAGCTTAAAATTCTGAGTTTTAGAGCCTTTTGAGACCGATGACATCCATGATCGGTCTATTTAAGAATGAGAGTAGTTCTCCTTAATTCACATGTAACATTAATTTGCATAAGTGTGAAGTCAGTCTCTTAAGTCTTTGTGCATTCGGGTCGTAACTATAGCATTTATTGAGGCTTTCCCTTCTCACTTTTTATTTCCCTTTCCCGTTTTCGTTTTTACCCAAAAATCGAATTATCCCTTCACCACAAAATTAACCACAAGCCTAAATTGCCTACCCTAGTCGAGCTAGTCATGGTGATATTGATGTGTTGTTGAGATAAGTCGGTTTGGTGTATACATGTTTCCAAAAAAAAAAAAAGAAAGAAAGAAAAAAAAAAGGAAAAAAAAAATGAAAGAGAATAAAAGAAAAGTGAAAAAAAAGATTGAGTTGTGGACTCCGATACTTTATTGTGATAATACTTATGGAGTCGATTTGGGTGAAATAAGCATGATATGGAGAATACGTCCTTAATCGGCGTTGATTTTATCGTTTGTGTGGTTGGTATTTTGGTTATGTAATTTGGAAGTTTGGATTGTCTAGCTCGACTATTAACTCCACATTCCCAAATTTATAACCCCTTCTTACCAATCACTTACATATTGCATTTCACCATTATTTCCCTTGATATGTGTTTTAGTCTTGATTATTTTGAATGCGCAAGTGATTGGTAGAGATTGTCGTCACATTAGATTGCATGCATGTGCTTATAGGTCGCAGATTAGGCGAGCGTCTTTCTTTCTCTATCTCACATTTATATTCCACATCCCCTTCATGTGAGTAGAGTGTAACCGCGAGAGTCCGACAATGATAAGGCTAGCAAGGTTGACGGTTCACTGTTATTCTTTTGATTATGCCATAGCTTGAGTCAGTTCATGTTTTCTATGTGTCGCTAGGTTGAGTTAGTTTTTGTAGCGAGTCTAGTTGGGGTAAATAGCTTTGAGTTGTATACCGTTCCCATAGATTTTGTGTTTGATTGCTTGAGGACAAGCAATGGTTCGGTTTGGGGATATTTGATGCGTGTCGTTCCTATTCGATTTTTCACCTATTTCGGCACGCATTTCCGTGTCATTTTATTAATTTTAGGAGTCGGACTACGCTATTTTCTCCCATATGTGCTACTCGGGTATTCTTTTGTTGTTTTGCAGATAATCGAGACCGAGTAGTTAAAAGAGCTAAAAAATGCATCAAAAATCTTAAAGCTCTGAAACCGATTCGTTGTAGACGAAGAAGGAGTAAGTCTGTAGACTAAACTGTGGGTCTATAGACTGAGAAGAAGGAAGTAAGAAAGCTGTAGACTAAAACACAAGTCTATAGACTGGGAAACAAGTCTATAGACTGAGAAAGTGCAGCAGACAGTCCATAGACTGAGGAGAAGTCCGTTGGAAGCCTAGATTGAACTCAGTCTGCAGACTTGGATCTCAAGTCTTACAGCCTAAAATCCAAGTCTGCAGGATGGGATACCACTCCAAGACTAATTCAGTTGACGTTACCCACTACTCCCTCTATTATGCTCTTCAGTTCTTCCCACTACCAAGTTAATGGGAGGGTTTACGGAGGGAATTAAGGAGCAGTTATTGAGGGTTTGAACAGTTTAAATACTGCTTTAATTTTAGGATCTTGATCATCTTCTTATCATCCCATGTTCTGCCTTTAATCTTTTTTCTCAGTGATTATTCACACATCAACTTTAGATTAATTTAGTTTATAGCTACTGTAAATATTTAGTATCGTTCCAGTATTTACTCATTCAGTCAAGACTCGGTTTTCATTATTATTATTATTTTTCGTCTCCGTCTAATTAGCTATTCAATTTCTGTAATTCCTTTTCTCCCCTGATCTTCTTCTCAATTACTGTTACTATTATTTTTCCTTCTTTCCTTAATTTATCTGTTTCCTGTAACTCTTATCTTATTTTATTTTCTCTTTTACTTTTTATTCATTCTCATTCATCCTGCTCTCATTACTCATCATGTTTTATTCTGTCATTATTATTGTAAATATGAGTAGCTAATCTTTCCGTCACTAGAGTTTAGGTGAACTACGAATTGAACCGAGTTTATATGTGATAACTTAATAATCGACCTTTATGAGTTAAATCGCTCTTGCAACATCTTAATGAAGAATAATTAATTATAGGCCGTAATTGATTGTTTGTATCTCGTAATCCCGACCTACGTAGCGAAAGCCCGGGAAAGGATAAGACTCGTTGTAATCGATAGAATTCCCTAATACGTAGCGAGAGCCCGTTAGGTGACTTCTAGGATGACTAGTGATCCGAGAGGACCGTGTCGATGTTCTTTAACTCATTTTAACTGATTATTTAGAAATCGTATGTATGCATGTTTTGATTCGTGGTGATCCGAAAACTCTGGTGCTTTTCTTATTTTGGATTAATTCATTTTTTTATTATTATTTAGATTCTATTAGACTGTCATTCACCCAACCAATCGTTATAAATCGTGACTCGATAGATTAATTGACTAGCCTATAATATTCAATCTGCCTCCCTGTGGAATCGACCCAACTTACCGCTAGCTACCCGTTAGTAGTAATCTAGGATTATTTTGATATCGGTGACGCGACTAAACCCGTATCAAGTCCATGAGGGGCTTTGCAAGCGACAACGTTTCCATGACGGGTGTTTTCCCGGTATCGAGGGAATCTTGCATAAGGTGTTTCAGTTTCCAACACTGCTCTGTATCGTGTCCCCTCCCTCTGTAGAATTCACAGTAACGCTCGGCGTTCCATGATTTGGAGCGTCTTTCCGAGGGTAAGTCGGCTGTTGGGCCTAGGGGTAATATTAGGCCCTTCGAAACCAACCTTCGGAAAGCGACAGTGTAGGACATATCCAAGTGGGTAAATGTCCTTACCTTTGACTGGTTCTTGATTTTTGGAGAGGTGACTTGTGGATTACCTCTCTCGGTCTTGCCATCTTGAGGGTATCGGTCAGTTTCGTAAGAATGTTCACCCTTCAAATGGCCCAGTTGGGTGATTGACTGCCTTACCGTTTCTAGTTGTGTTAGACGGGATTGGGCTCTTGAAATATCCTCTTCGATGGTGGCTACCCTGGAACCCAGGTTATCTAGGGCGGTATTGATTTTTGAGAAGATATTGTTAATGGAGCAAGAAAGCATAAGCATGCTTCCTTGGATATCCCCTTTCTCGATAGCGCGGGCTTTGTCGTGGTTAGGTAGTGTCTCGTTCGTCGAGTCCCTGGTAGGAAGAAGCGACAGGTGTTAGAACTCGCCTAAGCTCGGTTTTGCGCAGGTGCAAGAGAAGGAGTCGAATTAGACACGGCCCAGGATGACGGGATGATAAAGGCTCTGG
The DNA here is from genome assembly GCA_958450325.1 of Agrostemma githago. Taxonomy (NCBI): domain Eukaryota; kingdom Viridiplantae; phylum Streptophyta; class Magnoliopsida; order Caryophyllales; family Caryophyllaceae; genus Agrostemma; species Agrostemma githago. Next base: position 69,646,641 of record OY288250.1, on the reverse strand, counting down.
GGTTGGGATACTCGAACGTTGACCTAGACAAAGTAACGACCGTGAATTAGACTCGAGCTACATAAGGGTGAATTCGAAAATGGGGGCGACCGTGTTTGACCGTGTCGCGTGCTTGGCGCAACCGTGGTGACCTAACCCTAGGTGACTCGAGTGTTCTTAGCATAGGTACGACTCGAAGAAGGCATCATAAGGACGCCGGTGTAGGATGGATGTGGGGTACTCCCTAGGGTGACCATGGTTGACTGCTCAGGTGGAGGACAGCCCCCGAGTGAGACTAAAGACTTTGGTAAGACTCATATGGTGTGACATCTAATTGGCTCGAAAGTGGGATACGTGAGACACGTGTAAGACAAGACCCTTAGAGCAACCGTGATTGATCGCTCTGCTGAAGGGCAGCCCCCGAGTAGGGGTGAAGACCGACTCTTAGACGGGTGACTCGTGGATGGTGGGCCTTCCTTAGGATTCGGCAAAGTGGGCCTAGTCCCGTGTGAAGAAAGACCTACGTGTGAGCTGTTCCCCAGACTTTGGACCTTAAAGTGTAAGTGGGCTTCCCTTTGTAGGAGTTTGTCCTACGTAGGTGGGTCGTGCCTTGATAAATAAAACGGACTTGGGATGGGGTAGAAACTCGTGATGTAAGATCGACGGAGTTTCGACGCTATGGACTCTAACAACTTATGACAAGACCCGACACTGCTAAATACGGGAAGTCCCAAGAAGAAGAAAGCTTTGAAAAGAGGATTTGGATTTGAAAACCGAACAAAGTCGGACAGGATGGCCCGTTTTTTTTAAAATCGAAAAAAAAGTTATCGGGCCGAGATTTCGAATTTTTGAAAAGGTTTGGACAGCATACCGGCTAGAAAATAGGCTATTTTGAGTCAAAATCATAAGTCCTAAATTTGGTAGCTTTCCGGGTTTGAAAAATGGATAATTTTTGAAAAAGATGCAAGTTTTTTGAAAACAACGGTTTTTGAAAAGACGAGACGTGGATCATATAGCACGTAGTCACGGAAACAGTATAATGACGCCATGTATGCTCTTAGTCTAAGTCTCGGTCGGTCGAATAGGGTCTATACCAACGACGATAGCTTTCTCACAAATCAGGACGGTCTTCCTAAGCCGAGTTGGTCTTAGAACCTGCCGTAAAACCCATGCGAGTTCCGCCATCGAAGTCTTTAGTGCACCCATTTAGGAATGCACCGTGGTATAGTGGGACGTCGGTCACAAGTAACCGGCCCGGGAAAGAATTGGGTTATGCATGAACCATTGAACTAAAATGTGTACATTACTATTCGAACGATTTCTTTTCGAGTCTCACCCTAGGGATGCCGATGGTAAGTGACTCATAAGTTGATCCCCAGCGGAGTCGCCAAATTGTGGACATGACATAGGTCCACCCCGACGCGGCCACGCGCGGGTTTGGGGAGGCGAATGAATCTCCATATGAGATGGTCAAATTGAAATTTAAATCGAAGTAGGAGTCGCCACCGAATTTTGTGGTTATTCGGAACCATTCGAGCCCACTCTATGTCGTAGTGGTCCGTATACAAAATACGGCCCATTTCCGATGTCAGAGTTTATTGGGCTCGTCCCTTTGCATTACGATACCGATACCGACATTATCGGATATCATGTATTGAATGACTCTCGTTGCCAATGGATTCGGACATCCGGAAACCATGGTTCTGAGTAAGGGGTGAGGGTACGTGTTGGGAAGTTCACTAAGAACACCCAACCCCGCCCGCACTTAGCGGCCTTTACTAAGATATCGTTCGTTTTTGGTGTACACGCGTTAGTTCGACGGTTGAATGATATGCAAACATTATTTTCCTAAGCATGTGAGAAAAATAAATAAATGGGTTGCTAAGTCGTTTAATGCATATTAAACTAATAACGTCAAAGTTATTTTAACATGTGAAGTCGTTTTAGTCTAATAAAACGATAAAAACAAATAAATTGCTACAAACACGAGAAAATGAGTTAGTAATGTTTGAATAAATCGAATAAAGACGTAAATGAATAATATGCATGATTTTAGAAAAGATTTATGACACACGAAAAATACTTGTCGAAATCTGAAAATATACCGAGAAAACCGCTGTTTTATGTGAGAAAACGATGCTGGAAAAATCGGAAAAAAACGAAAAAAGGCTGCGGCTTACAGCAGCCCGCGCGACTCGCCCGGGAGGGGCGAGACTCGCGCGGGTGGCTGTCTCGGATTCGATTTTTGGAAATTATTAATTTTGATAAATCGCTTACAAATATGGATTAATTTATACTCGATTTATATTTTCGATATTCGTCGTATTCGATATTCGATTATGAAATCGATATCGAATAGTTAGAATGCTTTTTAAAAAAGGTTTTGAAAAAAAGTTTGTTTTGAACGAAAAGTGAGAAAAAAGGAATTTTGAACGTAAAAGATGTTAATTCTCTCCGCGTTAAAATCGTTGTATTTTGTTTAAAAAGATGTAACGATTTTTTTAGCATCAACGAGATTTAATTAATTTAGTTCTTGTTAGATACGATATTTGATTAGAGAATCAATATTGTATTTTAAGAACGTTATACGAAAATAGTTTTTTTTAGTAGCGATTATTAGAAATAAAAATATGTGACGAACGACCCATATTAATAATACAAAACGACCGACGACCCGTAAAAAAGGTGACGGACGAAAAAAAAAGAAAATAGACGTGAGAGAGAGAGAGAGAAAGGAGAAGAATCGGGTTTGATTTACACCCTCAACCTACATGCTTCGTTTTCTCGGTATAAGGCTCGTCGGACGGTGGCTTAGGCACGAGAGCGTCGAGATGATGTGGGAGAGTTAAGGTGTCGGTTTGGTACGTTTTTTTTATGGGTGCGAGACGGTGGGTTCGGGGGATGACGGGGTTGGTTTCGTCGGTATTTCGAGGCTACTTCGGGATTATGTCGGGATTTGCTTAGAATCTTTTTTTGCTAGACGAGTTTATGACTAATTGATGTGTATTTCGGTTGGTCAAAATCTGTTTTTTGTGTTGAATGTGAGGTCCTATTTATAGGAGTCGAGGTAGTCTTGCTTGTGTGACAAGAAATACCGGTTTGGATAGGAAACACGAGAGTTCGAAAGGGAACGAAAGTCTCGTTTCTTGGTGGAGAAGCCAAGTATCTCGGCTGTCATGAAGAGTTGGCCGAGTGTTTTGGCTTTTCGGGATGTCTTGGCCGAGTATCTGGAGCTCGGTCGGTGTCTGATTCGGTTTCTGGATAGAATTCCTACTTGAGATCGAATTCTATCCTTAAACGGATTTGTTTAATATTTATGAAAGCTGATTTTTGTAGTATTTGGGACCGAATCAGCCGTGTGAGGTGTCACGGCTGACTCGTGTGTCTCGAGAATATTTTTCGACCGGGTTTTGACTCGATCGTAAAAAGACGGTTTTACCCCTGGTGCCGGAATCGACCCAAATTAGTCTCATTTGACTCGAAACGACCCACTGGGCCTGGATTTGAGGTTGGTTTTGTAAGATTTGTACTCCGTAATAAGCCTAAACCAAATGTCCATGATTTCGAGCCCATATCCGAGTCCATTAAAGCATGTTTGCGTCCTATCATCATCGGGTGTTTGGCGGGACCTACTATAGACACCTGGCGGTCAAAATGTGAGTGTCTATAGAGCCCCCACTCTGACTGAGGCTTGGACAAGGCAAAAGTCAGAGTAGCTACCAGGCCAATCGAGGATTAAGACCTGGCAGACTTCCGATCGGGTCGTTTAGAGTCCATTAGACTTGCGTGAAGGGCTCGCCAGCCATAAGATAGAAATCATACCTGGATAGACGTCAATAATGTTGCGGGGACTTTTCTTAAAAAGTCTTGGGTATGTCTGTTTACAGACACATCCATCTTGGAATGGCACGGGAGCCTCCATTGGAAGCTGTGGGTATACCGCTTACTGATAATCCCACCTCGAAATAGCACGGGAGCCTCCATTAGAAGCTGCGGGTGTACCGCTTACTGATACATCCAATCTTAGAATTGCGCGGGAGCCTCCATTGGAAGCTGTGGGTATACCGCGTACTGATAATCCCACCTCGGAATAGCGCGGGAGCCTTCATTAGAGGCTGCGGATGTACCGCTTACTGATACATCCCATCTTAGAATTGCGCGGGAGCCTCCATTGGAAGCTGTGGGTATACCGCTTACTGATAATCCCACCTCGGAATAGCGCGGGAGCCTTCATTAGAGGCTGCGGATGTACCGCTTACTGATACATCCGATTCTTCAGTAAAAATGTTGCTTGAATTTTCACTGGGAATTTTCTTTTGAGAATTCTCCAGGAGTCTAAAAATACCTGTCTGTTTTGCATGCAACATTTAGATAAAACATTGACTCACGCTGGGGAAGAAAATGATTTTTTTTATTGATTTTTGGAAAGAAAATGCTGAAAATTTTTGAAACTTTTTTTGGAAACGCTGAAATTTTTTGAATTTTTTTTGGAAATTAGAATGCTTGGGATGACTTGATTCCCGATCAGATTCTGACACGGACTTCTAAAATCCTCTGGTTAGGCCTGTATGCCTAGATGAAGTGTGATAAAAATTCCTATTCCCGGGGTGACTAGGAAAGGGATTTTCTCAAATGGCTAAGTTTTGCAAATTTTAAAATAAGAATTTGGAGAGAGACATGCCGACAGACTCGACTCTGGACGTGACCGGACGAGTCGGCAGACACGACTGGACTCTCTAAGGGTTGGACCGTGACTCGGTAGGGGAAGGGCCACCTAAGATGACAAGACTCTTAAGTTGCGTTATTCCGTAGCCTAGGCGAGTGGCAACATGGTCGAATCCTCAGAGTGAGATTGTTTCCGTACGACAGGGTTTTGTGGTAGCAATGTCGTAGACTGGTGTTCTTTTGAATTTTTTTTTTTGGTTTCGGGGTATGTTCCCAAAGTAGGTATTGCTTCCAGTCTCTGACAGATTCTTGTCTTCGACTGGGCCGAGTACTAGGACACACTATAGAAAGGAGGCTAGTGATGCGCGTATTTTATATACACTTTTTATACCTTTTATACGCGCATTCTCGTGTTTATTGAATAGTGAAAACTATTATTTTGCCCCGAATTGGCTACTTTGTGGTTGTATTGTCATTTTGCAGAAACGGAAGACAAAGGAGCTAAAACGAACCAAAACCGGGCCAAAACGAAGCTGGAAGGAGCTGTTCGCTGAAACGAGCGATAGTCGACCGACTATTAATATAGTCGGCCGACCATGACGATAGTCGACCGACTATTACGATAGTCGGCCGACTATTCTGGAGCTGCAGAGATCAAGTTGATAAACGATTAGTCGACCGACTATTACAATAGTCGGCCGACTATTCCCTGAACCGCGGGCAGGTTTCGTGATCAGCAAGCAATTTCCTAAACACAAAGGAGTTTCCTAAACAGTTTTTAACTCATTTAATTTGTATAAATAGGGCTTTTCAGCCACATTAGAATTAACTTCTTCACAACTTCTACACAACTCCCACTTCTCTTTAGATTTCTTTTAGACTTCTCTTTCATTATTCTCTAGTTTAATTTCTTCCTAAAACTCGGTTATTGTAAGAACTTTTGGATTCGAATCGCCTTCATTCCTTCGGTAATTTTATTAATCTTTCTTCCTTCTTCTTTGATTGATTTATTAATCGGTAATTTTATTCGTCATGTTTAATCTAGTAAATTCTTTTATTAATCTTGTTGTTCTTAATTTAATTATGAGTAGCTAATTTCCCTCGCTAGGATTTAGAGGATCTGCGAATTGAATGTGGTCGCTAAATAATTTATAGATCTGTCAATAATATTGTGTCTGAGTTGTCAATTGTAGCATTTAATTGAGATTAATTGATTAAGTCGACGTAATTGATTAATTGAATTCGGTAAACTTGAACCTAAGATCGGAAGTCTGGTAAAAGTTAGACCTGCTACAACACATTAGTATGCCCTAATAAGATCGGAAGCCGTTAGAAGCATGCTAGGGTGAATAGCGGACCGGAAGGACCTTTTCAATACCCCTTAGACCAATATCTGCGACAGACCTGTGATTTAGACCGTGACCATATGAGATTCGTAGTGAACCGACAATCCTAGTTTTCTCTCCATATATTTATTCATCTTAAATTCATCTTATTTTATTTTAGTTATTTCTTCTCTTTTAGTTTTCTCTTCCTTCACTACTTTAGTTTAGATAAATACAAAACCAACAAACCCCCGATTTGTTACGTAGATAGACTTTAATTACGAGTAGAATTTATTTGTCTCCCTGTGAATTCGATCCCGACTTCCCTAGCTATATTTTTAGTTAGACCGTAGTTGGTTATTTTTGATAGGTATACGACTAGCTTATCAAATTTTGGCGCCGTTGCCGGGGAGACGGTTAATTTTACTTGTCATTTTAGTTTATCTTTTGTCTCAGGGAACTTTCAGTTTCTTGGGACGATTATTATTATTATTATTATTATTATTAGTATTATTATTTATTTATTTTTTCTCTTAGTTTTTTTTTTATCCTCATTGATTTTTTATTTTTTTTATTTTTTTTATTTTTTTTCATCATTATGACTATTTTCTACTTCCCTCAGTTTGAACATGAACCACTGCATATTTATTTTGATAGACTTGACTCTTTTATTACTCAAAATGGTTATCATGTGAGTGTGTGGGAGGTGAGTCATATGATTTACGAAGGTGTCGATGACACGACACGGGCTTACATTGAGGAAAACTGTGAAGGCATGTTTAAATACATGTCTTATGTGAAACGATGGACGCTACTCCAGTATTTAATCCGAAACAGTTTGGAGTTAGAGATAAAGAGGAAGGCTGAGATATCGGAGCTTAAGGCGATGATGCAACAACTTATAGATATGGTAACTTCAAAGGAAAACGAGCATGATACTCCACGTGAGTTAGATACTAGAGTTAATTTCTCACATTCCACTGATTATGTTATGACTGAATCTGTTGCATCTATTAGACATGACATATGCCCATTTGAAGAAGAAGATGATGTGTATAGTGTTCAATCTCAACTTGTTCCCCAAACCCCTATGATTTCTAACTTGATGCAGGATGATGACTTGCATTCCTTGGATACTAGTGAACCACCTTATTCTCCTTCGGAGCAACTTTCACACCCTTTAATCAAATATTCTTCTCGTTTTGTGAATGTTGTTGTGGCAAATAATGATTGTGAGATGGAAAGTGTTATATTTGAGGAAAACGTGTGTTTGGATGCTTTGACTAATGTTCTTTCTGAGGATAACATTGAGTATTTTGATTCATGTGAATTGGAGAGTGTGTCATTTGATGTCAATATTGAGGTTTTGGAAAGAGAGTTGAACAAAGGAGAAGCCTGTGAACGTGAGAGAAAATATCAAACGGCCGAGAGTCGGGAAGAGAGTGCAATTTTGAATGATACTTTGAGTGAAGAGAGTTTCATTATTGAGGATACTTGGGATTGTGAATCTGATTTCTTTGAGAAACCAATTTTAGAGAAATTTGACTTTTCCCAATGTTTTGAAGAGAAATCTCCTTCACCCATTGATTATCTTGATCTCGATTCCCTTACACCTTTGCTTGAGCCTATGATTATGGATGAGGATTGTGAGACTCTTTTAGAAGAGATTGTTTTGGCTCTTGATTTATCGTTTGATGGTCGTCTTCTTGAGAGCATTGAAGATGATGATAATATTAACTCCTTCGAGGGAGTTGAAGAGTATAAGTTTGATGCTTTGGGTAGTTTTGAGTTATTTGACTCTCCTCTTGTGCAATTTGAGTCAAATGATAAGACTTGGGATAATTTTGAGATATTTGGTATTTATGTCTTTTCTCATAAACTGCTCATTAGTGTTCTTACTTATCATACTTATTATTGGTCATGCTTGTTAATGTTGATTCCTTATGACCACTTTGCTACTGATTGGTCTAGCTTGTTTGACAAGCTAATGCGATCATTGACCTATTTTTTAGGCGATTCACATAGGTTACTAAGATGTGTTTTATATATTTTCTTTGCTGCTCTTGTGTTTTTTTTTTTTGTTGTTTTTTTGTGTGTAGGTACCGTTTTTGCAACGGAGACATCGACAATTCCGACTATGAAGAGGATGCTTCGATGCGGTTTGGGGATGTCTCCTTTATATGTATCTTGTAAGTAGTTTTTTTTTTCCTTTCACACTTTCATCGTCTTCCATATCTTTCCCCATATTTATTGTTGCCTCTTAGTGTTTGCTGTACACAATGAGGACATTGTGTGATTTGGTTTGGGGAGGGTATGCTTCTGTCTGTTTTCATCCATCTGCATATTTCTTGCATTTCCGCATGCATAAAAAAAATCAAAAAAATCTTCAAAAATATGTTTTTGCATTTAGTCGAGTCTTAGTTGAGTCGGAACGCTATGTAGCGATGATGATAATGCTTCTATGTCTTTATTTAGTTGCTTATGCTAGTGCGCCATTAGAATTTTTGTATATAATTATATGCGGCATTCTCGCATCTTTGGTTAACAGTACTGAACGAATAAACTTGACTCATTGATGGCAAACTACTAAGATTTGTAAGAAATTAGAGCCTTAAACTGATGACATGCATGATCAGTTTCCTTTAGGTTGAGAGTAGTACTCCTTATGAGACATGTAATATCAAACTGCATAAGCATGACATTCGTCTCTTAGGTACCTGTACGTTTTTGACTTGTGGTTTTGACATGTGCGAAAAAAGGCAAATCCTTTCTTTTAATTAATCCCCATGAACCTCACATAGCCAAATTGACCTGTTCGACCCGTTTATTAACTACATGCCATAATTTGCGTACCCTAGTCAAGCTAGTAGATGAATTGAACGGAATTGTTTTTTTTTTCGGGTTAATTTTGGTACCATGATAGTGGAAAAGAAAAAGGGGAATTGAGAAAAAAATCAATGAAAACTAAAAAAATCAATGAAAGAAAAAAAAAATTGAATGAAAAAAGAAAAAAAGAAAAGGAAGAAGAAGAAAAGAAAAAAAAAATGAAGTGAAACTAGAAGAAGAATGTGTTTTTGCTATGAGAAAAGAATTGATCTCTCTAATTTCATAGTTATTGGTGAGAAGCGGTTTTTATAAGGCGCTTGTTATTATGCCTAATTTCTTCGACTAGAGTTTGGTGAGAACGGAATGAATTTTATGATGATTGTAGTTGTACTAGCTTGGCTTTTACCTCCACATATCCATATCGTTTTGCCCCTTCTTACCCGATTAACCTCACTTTATACCATACGTAAGTCCTTGGCACGTGTCTTTACCCGATAGAATGCGTATGTACGGTTATTAGAGATTGATTTCATGTTAGATTGCATGCATGTTCTTGTAGGTCGCAGTTTAGGTGAGTGCTTTGTCTTTCCGTTTTTACATAAACTCACAATATCACCCGATTTGTGTGATGAGCGATCTGTGAGAGTCAGACATAGACGAGTTTTGCAAGGTTGAAGGTTCAGTACTGTTGTCATTGGTCAAGCTTGTTGTATGTGGTTGTTTACATTTATTTTAATTGTTGCGCATTGGTTTGGGTGACTTTGGAGCATATTCCGCTATGAGCTATATACATTCCATTAGGATTGAGTTATCGTTTTGTGCTTGCTTGAGGACAAGGAAAGGTTTGGTTTGGGGAGATTTGATGCGCGTATTTTATATACACTTTTTATACCTTTTATACGCGCATTCTCGTGTTTATTGAATAGTGAAAACTATTATTTTGTCCCGAATTGGCTACTTTGTGGTTGTATTGTCATTTTGCAGAAACGGAAGACAAAGGAGCTAAAACGAACCAAAACCGGGCCAAAACGAAGCTGGAAGGAGCTGTTCGCTGAAACGAGCGATAGTCGACCGACTATTAATATAGTCGGCCGACCATGACGATAGTCGACCGACTATTACGATAGTCGGCCGACTATTCTGGAGCTGCAGAGATCAAGTTGATAAACGATTAGTCGACCGACTATTACAATAGTCGGCCGACTATTCCCTGAACCGCGGGCAGGTTTCGTGATCAGCAAGAAATTTCCTAAACAAAAAGGAGTTTCCTAAACAGTTTTTAACTCATTTAATTTGTATAAATAGGGCTTTTCAGCCACATTAGAATTAACTTCTTCACAACTTCTACACAACTCCCACTTCTCTTTAGATTTCTTTTAGACTTCTCTTTCATTATTCTCTAGTTTAATTTCTTCCTAAAACTCGGTTATTGTAAGAACTTTTGGATTCGAATCGCCTTCATTCCTTCGGTAATTTTATTAATCTTTCTTCCTTCTTCTTTGATTGATTTATTAATCGGTAATTTTATTCGTCATGTTTAATCTAGTAAATTCTTTTATTAATCTTGTTGTTCTTAATTTAATTATGAGTAGCTAATTTCCCTCGCTAGGATTTAGGGGATCTGCGAATTGAATGTGGTCGCTAAATAATTTATAGATCTGTCAATAATATTGTGTCTGAGTTGTCAATTGTAGCATTTAATTGAGATTAATTGATTAAGTCGACGTAATTGATTAATTGAATTCGGTAAACTTGAACCTAAGATCGGAAGCCTGGTAAAAGTTAGACCTGCTACAACACATTAGTATGCCCTAATAAGATTGGAAGCCGTTAGAAGCATGCTTGGGTGAATAGCGGACCGGAAGGACCTTTTCAATACCCCTTAGACCAATATCTGCGACAGACCTGTGATTTAGACCGTGACCATATGAGATTCGTAGTGAACCGACAATCCTAGTTTTCTCTCCATATATTTATTCATCTTAAATTCATCTTATTTTATTTTAGTTATTTCTTCTCTTTTAGTTTTCTCTTCCTTCACTACTTTAGTTTAGATAAACACAAAACCAACAAACCCCCGATTTGTTACGTAGATAGACTTTAATTACGAGTAGAATTTATTTGTCTCCCTGTGAATTCGATCCCGACTTCCCTAGCTATATTTTTAGTTAGACCGTAGTTGGTTATTTTTGATAGGTATACGACTAGCTTATCAGCTAGTTTTGAAAGTTATTTGGATTATGTGAGTGGATGGAGAACTTCTGCCTAGGAGAAGCCCCCAGAATGACAAGGCTAACTGTTGAGAACATGACAGTGTCGTGACCGGAATGATGACGCTTTTTTGAATTTGTGGGTGGTTGTGCCTCTTTTGAAAGGCTGCCTACGTATTCACGTGTTGTGAAATCAAACCAAGCCGTAGTTCAGTGTCGAAAAATGTATTATGGTGCCTAGTTTATTAGGGCTTTGTGTGTAACTAGCCATAGCAATGGTGTAGGCTAGGTGCATTCCCAATGATGTCTTGACCAAAGGGCTAGAATAGTTAGGATGTTGATCCTGTGACTGTGAGCGTTCTCCGGGGTAGCCCCCAGAGGTGGTGTGAACTATTTGGGCATGTTCTATGCCGACTGCAAGTTGAATTCCCGCGTTTGGGCTGGTAACTGGTTTAGATGTTTTTGGAAATGTGGTGCTAGGAAGTAAGTGGCTTTGATGATTCGAAATCTGGAGCTCGATTTTGTGGAGCTAAGGCTTCGAGGGTAAGGTATTGTAATGTGATCGAAAAGGGGGAAGTCGAGTAATAATGACTCGAACTTCGATCGGGGTAGGTTTGATAATGCGGGATCTGATTTCCATGTCTGGCCCTAATGGTTAGGGTATCCTATGGAGCTTGAATCCTCAAAAATCCGAGCTATCTCTAGCCTAGGTCTCGGGAAGGTCTTGAGGGTTGTAATGTGGGAAGGCTAGATGTGGTGCTAGCTGACCAGCTTGATTGTTTCTCCCCTATTTGATGGTTTGGGTTTTGATAATTTTGAATTGACCGTTTCACTTGAGTTGATCGTTAACTATGGTCATGGGTTTTTGAATTCTTTGGGTTGACCTCTTAGCCCCGGTCGTGGGATTCTACATTTGGATTGACCGCCTAACCTCGATTATGGGTGCCTCTCTTTTTTTTGATAACGGCCTATTTTTTTTGTTTTGGCCTTTTGCTTCTTTCCTGGACTTTTGATTTCTTTTCGTCCGGTTTTTCTTTTATTTCTTGGACTTTTGATTTTTTTCGTCCAGTTTTTTTTTGTCAAACTAACACCTGAGGTAGGGATTGGTTGATCTTGTTGGATGGGTGTTTATGGTGGGAAATGGGCTTGCCTCCCGTCTTGAACCCAAACTAGGAGACTACCTAGATTTGTCATAGGATTTGATACCGCTCCTGCTAAAGGTAGTTATGTGGCTTTCTATGTCAGACATGGAATAGGTAAAGGAAAACACGGGTTCGGTTTCCTGCAGTCATTATAGATGTGCCTGTAATAGTCACGTGCATGTGCTCACAGTGTATGACGGTGTTCATCATGTTCTCGGAAACACATAAGGAAAGTATATATGAGAAATAGAAAAGCTGATTTTATTGAATTTTGGAAAGATGACAGAATACAATTGACTCTGACTCTGACTTTGAAATAAATAATATATCCTAGACTCGGACTTAAATCAAATCCGGACTCTTGGATGTATTGGAGGTAGATTGGATGCTTTGGTCACCGGGCCCTGTGTAGTCCATGAAGGGCTTTGCAAGCGACAACGTTTCCATGACGGGTGTTTTCCCAGTATCGAGGGAATCTTGGATAAGGTGTTTCAGTTTCCAACACTGCTCTGTATCGTGTCCCCTCCCTCTGTAGAATTCACAGTAACGCTCGGCGTTCCATGATTTGGAGCGTCTTTCCGAGGGTAAGTCGGCTGTTGGGCCTAGGGGTAATATTAGGCCCTTCGAAACCAACCTTCGGAAAGCGACAGTGTAGGACATATCCAAGTGGGTAAATGTCCTTACCTTTGACTGGTTCTTGATTTTCGGAGAGGTGACTTGTGGATTACCTCTCTCGGTCTTGCCATCTTGAGGGTATCGGTCAGTTTCGTAAGAATGTTCACCCTTCAAATGGCCCAGTTGGGTGATTGACTGCCTTACCGTTTCTAGTTGTGTTAGACGGGATTGGGCTCTTGAAATATCCTCTTCGATGGTGGCTACCCTGGAACCCAGGTTATCTAGGGCGGTATTGATTTTTGAGAAGATATTGTTAATGGAGCAAGAAAGCATAAGCATGCTTCCTTGGATATCCCCTTTCTCGATAGTGCGGGCTTTGTCGTGGTTAGGTAGTGTCTCGTTCGTCGGGTCCCTGGTAGGAAGAAGCGACAGGTGTTAGAACTCGCCTAAGCTCGGTTTTGCGCAGGTGCAAGAGAAGGAGTCGAATTAGACACGGCCCGGGATGACGGGATGATAAAGGCTCTGGGGTTGGGATACTCGAACGTTGACCTAGACAAAGTAACGACCGTGAATTAGACTCGAGCTACATAAGGGTGAATTCGAAAATGGGGGCGACCGTGTTTGACCGTGTCGCGTGCTTGGCGCAACCGTGGTGACCTAACCCTAGGTGACTCGAGTGTTCTTAGCATAGGTACGACTCGAAGAAGGCATCATAAGGACGCCGGTGTAGGATGGATGTGGGGTACTCCCTAGGGTGACCATGGTTGACTGCTCGGGTGGAGGACAGCCCCCGAGTGAGACTAAAGACTTTGGTAAGACTCATATGGTGTGACATCTAAGTGGCTCGAAAGTGGGATACGTGAGACACGTGTAAGACAAGACCCTTAGAGCAACCGTGATTGATCGCTCTGCTGAAGGGCAGCCCCCGAGTAGGGGTGAAGACCGACTCTTAGACGGGTGACTCGTGGATGGTGGGCCTTCCTTAGGATTCGGCAAAGTGGACCTAGTCCCGTGTGAAGAAAGACCTACGTGTGAGCTGTTCCCCAGACTTTGGACCTTAAAGTGTAAGTGGGCTTCCCTTTGTAGGAGTTTGTCCTACGTAGGTGGGCCGTGCCTTGATAAATAAGGCGGACTTGGGATGGGGTAGAAACTCGTGATGTAAGATCGACGGAGTTTCGACGCTATGGACTCTAACAACTTATGACAAGACCCGACACTGCTAAATACGGGAAGTCCCAAGAAGAAGAAAGCTTTGAAAAGAGGATTTGGATTTGAAAACCGAACAAAGTCGGACAGGATGGCCCGTTTTTTTGAAAATCGAAAAAAAAGTTATCGGGCCGAGATTTCGAATTTTTGAAAAGGTTTGGACAGCATACCGGCTAGAAAATAGGCTATTTTGAGTCAAAATCATAAGTCCTAAATTTGGTAGCTTTCCGGGTTTGAAAAATGGATAATTTTTGAAAAAGATGCAAGTTTTTTGAAAACAACAGTTTTCGAAAAGACGAGACATGGATCATATAGCACGTAGTCACGGAAACAGTATAATGACGCCATGTATGCTCTTAGTCTAAGTCTCGGTCGGTCGAATAGGGTCTATACCAACGACGATAGCTTTCTCACAAATCAGGACGGTCTTCCTAAGCCGAGTTGGTCTTAGAACCTGCCGTAAAACCCATGCGAGTTCCGCCATCGAAGTCTTTAGTGCACCCATTTAGGAATGCACCGTGGTATAGTGGGACGTCGGTCACAAGTAACCGGCCCGGGAAAGAATTGGGTTATGCATGAACCATTGAACTAAAACGTGTACATTACTATTCGAACGATTTCTTTTCAAGTCTCACCCTAGGGATGCCGATGGTAAGTGACTCATAAGTTGATCCCCAGCGGAGTCGCCAAATTGTGGACATGACATAGGTCCACCCCGACGCGGCCACGCGCGGGTTTGGGGAGGCGAATGAATCTCCATATGAGATGGTCAAATTGAAATTTAAATCGAAGTAGGAGTCGCCACCGAATTTTGTGGTTATTCGGAACCATTCGAGCCCACTCTATGTCGTAGTGGTCCGTATACAAAATACGGCCCATTTCCGATGTCAGAGTTTATTGGGCTCGTCCCTTTGCATTACGATACCGATACCGACATTATCGGATATCATGTATTGAATGACTCTCGTTGCCAATGGATTCGGACATCCGGAAACCATGGTTCTGAGTAAGGGGTGAGGGTACGTGTTGGGAAGTTCACTAAGAACACCCAACCCCGCCCGCACTTAGCGGCCTTTACTAAGATATCGTTCGTTTTTGGTGTACACGCGTTAGTTCGACGGTTGAATGATATGCAAACATTATTTTCCTAAGCATGTGAGAAAAATAAATAAATGGGTTGCTAAGTCGTTTAATGCATATTAAACTAATAACGTCAAAGTTATTTTAGCATGTGAAGTCGTTTTAATCTAATAAAACGATAAAAACAAATAAATTGCTACAAACACGAGAAAACGAGTTAGTAATGTTTGAATAAATCGAATAAAGACGTAAATGAATAATATGCATGATTTTAGAAAAGATTTATGACACACGAAAAATACTTGTCGAAATCTGAAAATATATCGAGAAAACCGCTGTTTTATGTGAGAAAACGATGCTGGAAAAATCGGAAAAAAACGAAAAAAAGGCTGCGGCTTACAGCAGCCCGCGCGACTCGCCCGGGAGGGGCGCGACTCGCGCGGGTGGCTGTCTCGGATTCGATTTTTGGAAATTATTAATTTTGATAAATCGCTTACAAATATGGATTAATTTATACTCGATTTATATTTTCGATATTCGTCGTATTCGATATTCGATTATGAAATCGATATCGAATAGTTAGAATGCTTTTTAAAAAAGGTTTTGAAAAAAAGTTTGTTTTGAACGAAAAGTGAGAAAAAAAGAATTTTGAACGTAAAAGATGTTAATTCTCTCCGCGTTAAAATCGTTGTATTTTGTTTAAAAAGATGTAACGATTTTTTTAGCATCAACTAGATTTAATTAATTTAGTTCTTGTTAGATACGATATTTGATTAGAGAATCAATATCGTATTTTAAGAACGTTATACGAAAATAGTTTTTTTTAGTAGCGATTATTAGAAATAAAAATATGTGACGAACGACCCATATTAATAATACAAAACGACCGACGACCCGTAAAAAAGGTGACGGACGAAAAAAAAGAAAAAAGACGTGAGAGAGAGAGAGAAAGGAGAAGAATCGGGTTTGATTTACACCCTCAACCTACATGCTTCGTTTTCTCGGTATAAGGCTCGTCGGACGGTGGCTTAGGCACGAGAGCGTCGAGATGATGTGGGAGAGTTAAGGTGTCGGTTTGGTACGTTTTTTTTATGGGTGCGAGACGGTGGGTTCGGGGGATGACGGGGTTGGTTTCGTCGGTATTTCGAGGCTACTTCGGGATTATGTCGGGATTTGCTTAGAATCTTTTTTTTCTAGACGAGTTTATGAATAATTGATGTGTATTTCGGTTGGTCAAAATCTGTTTTTTGTGTTGAATGTGAGGTCCTATTTATAGGAGTCGAGGTAGTCTTGCTTGTGTGACAAAAAATACCGGTTTGGATAGGAAACACGAGAGTTCGAAAGGGAACGAAAGTCTCGTTTCTTGGTGGAGAAGCCAAGTATCTCGGCTGTCATGAAGAGTTGGCCGAGTGTTTTGGCTGTTCGGGATGTCTTGGCCGAGTATCTGGAGCTCGGTCGGTGTCTGATTCGGTTTCTGGATAGAATTCCTACTTGAGATCGAATTTTATCCTTAAACGGATTTGTTTAATATTTATGAAAGCTGATTTTTGTAGTATTTGGGACCGAATCAGCCGTGTGAGGTGTCACGGCTGACTCGTGTGTCTCGAGAATATTTTTCGACCGGGTTTTGACTCGATCGTAAAAAGACGGTTTTACCCCTGGTGCCGGAATCGACCCAAATTAGTCTCATTTGACTCGAAACGACCCACTGGGCCTGGATTTGAGGTTGGTTTTGTAAGATTTGTACTCCGTAATAAGCCTAAACCAAATGTCCATGATTTCGAGCCCATATCCGAGTCCATTAAAGCATGTTTGCGTCCTATCATCATCGGGTGTTTGGCGGGACCTACTATAGACACCTGGCGGTCAAAATTTGGGTGTCTACACTCATTTATTTTTTCTCACATGTTTAGGGAAAATAATGTTTGCATATCATTCCACTATCGAACTAATGCGTGTACACCAAAAACGAACGATATCTTAGTAAAGGCCGCTAAGTGCGGGCGGGTGTAGACATGACATAGGTCCACCCTGACGCGGCCACGCGCGGGTTTGGGGAGGCGAATGAATCTCCATGAGATGGTCAAATGGAAATTTAAATCGAAGTCGGAGTCGCCACCGAATTTTATGGTTATTCGGAACCGTTCGAGCCCACTCTATGTCGTAGTGGGCCGTGTAAAATACGGCCCATTTCCGATGTGAGAGTTTATTGGGCTCGTCCCTTTGCATATCGATATAGATGCCGACTAGAGCGGTTAATCGTATATTGAATGACTCTCGTTGCCAATAGTTTCGGACATCCGGAAACCACGGTTCTGAGTAAGGGGTGAGGGTACGTGTTGGGAAGTTCGTGAAGAACACCCAACCCCGCCCGCACATTAGCGGCCTCTACTGGGATATCGAATGACTTTTGAATACGCGCGTTAGTAATACGATGAATGATATGCAAACATTGTTTTCCTAAACATGCGAGGAATTGAATGGGTTGCTAAGTCGATTTAATGCATGCAAAATTTTTAACGTCAAAGTTGAATTTAGCATGTGAGTTCGTTTCAGTATAATAAAACAAAAGATGAAATAAAGATGAATTTGCTACAAGATGAACAAACGAGTTAGTATCGATTTGTGTAAAATAATATAGCAAATATAATAAACGAGATCGAGAAAATAAATATTAATCGAAATCTGAAAAATATTAAAAAGCCGTTGTTTTGTATAAAAAAACGATGTTCGAAAAATAATGAAAAGCGAGAAAATAGAGTGTCCGGCCGCGCGGCTCGCCCGGGTCATCGGCGGGTCGCGTGGTGGCCCGTTTTGAAATCAATTTTCGATGATTTTATTAAATCGCGTACTAATATTGTCTAATTTGCACTCGACTTAATATTTTCGATATTCGTTATATTTAATAGTTGACTACAAAATCAATATCAAATATTCGGAATGGTTTTAGAAAAGATATAAGTTTTGAAATCGTTTCGTAAAATAAATAATAAAACGAACGAAAAAAGCTCAAAATAGGATTCGGGTTTCAGGCCCGTGCGCGAGTCGCTTGGGCGTGGCGCGACTCGCGTACGGGTCTGTCCGGGTTTTTTATTTTTGTTCGAAAGTTGCTAATTTTGATAAATCGCGTACAAAATATGAATTAATTTATACTCGATGTTATGCTTTCGATATTCGTCGTATTCGATATTCGATTATGAAATCGATATCGAATATTCGGAATGAATAAAAAAAAGATTTTGTAAGAAAAGTGATTTGAAAAAGATGTAACGATTTTTAATATCGTCGAAGTTTTAATATAATTCTTTTAATACGATATTCAACTATAGAGTTGATATCATATTGTTAAGAATGTTTGATATATGAAAATAGTTTTTTGATAATATCGATATTAGAAATAAAAAAGACGCGACGAATGACCCGTAATAAAAAGGACGACGCGACCCGTATAAAAAAAGGACGAGAAAGAGGAGAGAAGGAAAAGGAGAGATCGGGGTTTTGTGCACCCTCAACCTACATGCTTCTGTTTACTCGGATCGGGGCTCGTCGGGACGTGGCTTGGGCACAAGAGCGTCGAGTGGATGTCGGTGAGTTGTCGGTGGTTCGGTTTGGACGTGACGTGTGTGAAGGGTGTCGGGTATCGGGCCGGTTTCCTTCGGGTTTGTAATATCGGTTTCTCGATGCTAATTTTGTGTTTATGAGTGTGTGTATATGAACGTGTATAATTCTGAATTTTTGATGATGGATGATGGATGTGAATGAATGATAATTGATGTGTATTTGATTGATAATTGATGTCTAAAAGTGTTGTGTGCAAGGGGCTATTTATAGGGATATTCCCGACCTTGGCTAGGAGAGTTTGAACTACCGCTTGGGATAGGAAACGTAGAAGTTGAAAGGAATGAGGATTCCCCTTTCTTGTCAAAGAAGAAAGGGAGAACCGGCTGGTGGAGGGCTGCTCGGCCGAGTGTCCTAGCTCGGTCGGGTGTTTGAATCGGTTTTCGGATAGGATTCCTGCTTGAGATCGAATTCCATCCTTAAACGGATTTGTTTAATATTTTGTGTAGCTGATTTCCCGTAGGATTGGGGTCCGAATCAGCCATGTGAGGTGTCACGGCTGACTCACGTGACTCGGAAATATTTTTGACGGGTTTTGACTCGGTCGTAAAAAGACGGTTTTACCCCTGGTGCCGGAATCGACCCAAATTAGTCTTATTTGACTCGAAACGACCCACTGAGCCTGATTTTGAGGTTGGTTTTGTGAGATATGTACTCCATAATGAGCCCAAGCCAAATGCCAATGATTTTGAGCCCGTTTCCGAATATATAAAAGCATGTTTGCGTCCGATCATCATCGGGTGTTTGTCGGGAACTGCTATAGACACCTGGCAGTCAAAATGTGGGTGTCTACAGCGGGGTTGGGTGTTCTTAGTGAACTTCCCAACACGTACCCTCACCCCTTACTCAAAACCATGGTTTCCGGATGTCCGAATCCATTGGCAACGAGAGTCATTCAATACACGATATCCGATAATGTCGGTATCGGTATCATAATGCAAAGGGACGAACCCAATAAGCTCTGACATCGGAAATAGGCCGTATTTTGTATACGGCCCACTACGACATAGAGTGGGTTCGAATGGGCCCGAACTCCCACAAAGTTCGGTGGCGACTCCTACTTCGATTTAAATTTCAATTTGACCATCTCATATGGAGATTCATTCGCCTCCCCAAACCCGCGCGTGGCCGCGTAGGGGTGGACCTTTGTCATGTCCACAGTAATGCGACAAAGTGCGCTCTTCGTTGAAAAAAAAACATGTCGGATTAGCAAATTATAATATTTGTTGCCTATTTTATTTGTACAAAAACTACGAAGAGATAGTTTCTTAATAACTTATCGAGAAATCACTTTTGTTTTTTTTTCCTATTTATTCGTATTTGTTTTACTATTAGTTGTCCCCGAAATAATCGTTTCATTTTGAACTTGTTTTTATAATCGTCGTACCTCTTTTATTGTGGATTGTGACCATTTTCACTAGTATACTCCATCTCGTTCATTTGTTTGCGTTTGATTAAAATACTCATCACAATGAATATAACATACAAACAAATGAATAAAAATGGAGGGAGTACTATTTTATTTTAAATGTACATATTTTTATTAGGTTTAATACTTTTATTGTAAGATCAAGTTGTAATTCGTCTCTCAATAAACTTATGAGAGACCGTCTCTTAGTGGACCTACTCGGGACTTACCGGACAATAATACTCAAGTGCTAAAAAGTAAAAACGTAACTCTCTTAGTGAGGTTATTGAACTTCGATGCTAATTAGAGCAAGATTCATTAAGATATTATTATGAGAAATTGGGTCGTTAGACTTATATTTACCCTACTTAGACAAAATCATATGAATCTTTGATTTAATTAGCATGTTAAATTGTTAATGACTATTGAGTGTTCAGTGTATACACGTTGGAAAATTCGATAAAAAAAATATATTACTTTGTACTCTGTAATTCGTACCTATGATATTATTATTATACCATTATTTATGAAAAAAAATATAGCAAGAAAGAAAAAGAAGGAACACCAAACATGAAAGACCTAAATTGAAGGACTTAATAAAATTAGGAGCCAAACAATTTGATTTTTTCTAAAAATAATAGTAATTCAATGACCAATTTTGCTATTGATCAATCAATTTCCTAAGGGAAACAAATGCCATTTGCAAAATTTATCAACATCCTTAATGACATTCATCTCATTCTATCTTCAAATTTCTTTCTTCAAACAATAAATCAACCTTTTTCAAATTGTATCATTGGTTTTATGTTCATTTTTTCTAAACTTTATATTTATTTCATACATTTTCCATACAAAATTACTTAATTAATTAGTTAATTAATTAATTAATTGATTATTGTAGGAAATAGAGATGGCCATAGATGTGAATGATCTCAAAATTTTGATAAATGCAGGTTTTAAATATTTAATAAAAACATGTCATCAATGGGCAAAAGACCATCCTCTTGTTTCAGCAGTTCTTTTATTTTTCTATCTTTTATACATATTTTTTCCAACTTTATTCGACATTCTTTTTTACACTTTCCCTCTAATAATCTGCGTCGCGATTATTCTTGGAGGAAAGCATATTCGTAAAAAAGAAAATCAAGAGCACACCAAGAACAATAACAACAAGAAATATGAAGTCCTTCGGACTATGTCCATCGACCATCGTCAACGTCGTAGACGACTCACGTCTCAAATGAGTCGAAAAACGTTGGAGAAATTCGAGGAAACGGAAGAAGAAGATGATGATATTCTTACTAATGAAAGTTTGGAAAAAATGGAAGATTCGTCTGACCGGGAGAACAACAAAAATACAAAGGGACTGTCTCATGGTAAATATCCGACGGGATCACACGAAGCGAGAATCTCGAGTCATTGTGATTTAAAAACATGGGGAGAAATAGAAGGACGGTCTCACGAGGGAAAAGGGGACGAAATTCCTAGTAATAAAAGGTCGGGGAGAGTATATAGTTATTCTGACACGGAAACGTCCAAAAAAATAAGAAGTTACGAAGGAGAGAAGAAAGAAAGTAAAACAATCGAGGGACCGATAAAATTCCCAAATCATTTCAAGACGAAAATATCGAGGAAAATAGAAGGACCACCGTCTCACGAGTCAAAACCCGTGGAAATTCCAATCGATAAAAACTCGACCGGGGTTTCCAATTGTCCAGACACGGGACCAGTAGGAAAAACCGAACCAACACCACTGCAGGACGAGAATAATAAAGACAACAACGCGGACTCCCCTCCGAATAAAAGCTCGACGAGTCATTCGGACACGGAATCGCAAGACGAAGACGAGCACGAGGATGAGCAGCCGTCGTCTCGAAACAGAATAATCGCTGAATGGACCGAAGACGACCAAAGAAACTTGATGGACCTCGGGTCGTCCGAGATCGAAAGGAACAAAAGGCTAGAGAGCTTGATAGCCAAGAGACGAGCTCGGAAACTACTAAGTATGCAACCGAGACGGTCTCATTATTACCCGGGGTACGAAAACCTAATGGATCAAGTCGGGTCGATTGTGGTTCCGAGGTACGCCGACATTGACATGGAGCATCAACCCGGGTCCGCTCCGTGCGCGTTGCGCTCGAAGAAGAATCCGTTTGATCTTCCTTACGACCCACACGAAGAAAAGCCGATTCTAACCGGAGGTAGTTTCGATGAAGAATTCTTTATCAATCATCAAAAAGAGTTTTTGATCGAAGATTGCTCGAATAATAATAACAAATCCGAGAATGACGATTTTGTAGCGAAATTTCTTCCTAGCTTCTTTACTAACTCGAAATCAGTCGAGAAACCCCCGTTCACTAGATTTCAAAGGGAGTCCGGTAATTGTTGCTGTTGTTAGTTTTATGCAAATTCTTATATGAGACAGTTTCACGTACGGGTCGGGTCGGGCCCATGTCTGGAACCCCCCACTAAACCCAGGCTGCCCCATCGACTTGCCCAACCCGGCCCAAAATTGACCCGTGACCACCACTAATCTCGCGTTTATAACTTTATAAACGTAGAGCTCAACAACTTTATGACTCGTAACTTTCGAACTTGAGACCTACTGTCTCAGAGCACCTAGTCTTAACCACTTGTATAAGACATCTTCGGTACTCATTATCTAGTTGTGATATTAAAATCGAGGTAGAATCCTTTTTTCCTTAACATTAGACGAATACAAGAGACTTACGTGTGTTTTTTAAGACGAGTAATTTGTGATGCATTATTAATGGCTAATAATATGTTTTTGTTCATTTAAACTTGCAGAAGAAGATTTAGAAGAAATGGTAGAGGAACATCATCCAGAAGAAGGTAAAACATGTCTTAACATCCTACATTTTACGTGATTCTGTACCATGTCCATGTCCGTGCTATCTAGATTCTAGATTGGTGTGTATTGACTCGAAAACTATACAAACACCAGTGAATTGAAGTTGACAACATTTTTCTTCTAATTTCTTGTAGATGCAAGAGATAATAACCAAGCACCAAATAATAAAGATTCATCTGAGAAAGGTGACGAGATTTTATTATTATATTTTTGGGATATGATTAATTGTTACGACTCCTTTGGATGTTTTTATCGAAAATAAAAACCAAAATTAGTAGGACACACCGTTACGTGAGAGGTGTCATTAACGTTAACAAGAGAACGTCTCTTCTAAGTTTTCGTGTTTATTTTCAGACAAGTGACTTACATACTCAAATTTGATTTTTATGTTTGTGTAGTTGAAGCAAGTAACACTAGCTTGACTCAGCCAAATGAAGATCGACATGAACTAGAAAACCCATTTGCCCAAAACTTTGAACTACCCGAATTAGATTCAATAAGCTCCTCAGAAATGAAGAACAAAGATGAACACAAGTCGAAACACACCATCTTCGACATGGAATCAGTAGACAAACAAGGTGAAAACGACGAAGACAAAACATCCTCTTCCTCATCCTCATCCTCGTCCTCGATGTCTTCAAGAGAAATGCACATCAATGCTAACAAAAACGAGGCGTTTAGGAACTCGGTTAAAAAAGTCCTTAATTGCCTAATAATCCAAAGAACCATGGGCAATCAAAACACGATTTCAACATCATCGTCTAACGGTCTGCCACCAACATCGACAAAGATGGACGAGAGGTCATATTACACAAGTAATAATAGTGATATGGCTCAACACACTGCGACATTGTCCATAGCATCCGATATGCAGGTGGAGGTCTCAGAGACGGGTTCACCTACTGATCGAGAGTCGCTTGTGTACGATGGAGATGTAGACAAAGATGCAAACTCGGGTGACGAAGACCTGTGGGGTGCTTCACCCCATCCCACGAAGCAGGGCGAGTTTGCGCCCAAGTTCAAGCTACCCGACATCACAGAAGAACAGCAAGCGAATACTAATAATAATAATAATGACAGTCAAGTTAAAGTATCGGATTATAATGAGGAAATGACGATGGGTGAATTAACGAGATCTATGACGCGAAGAAAAGGGAATAATACTCGAGATCAACGTAGCATAGACGCCGAAATTATTGAGACTAGATCTTCGGCTTCATCATCTTCAGACGGTTTAACTTCGCAAATGCAGGCTAAATCTGAGCACCTAGCTGAGTATTTGGCTAATCTTCCTCCTGCTGAGGCCGGTTCGGCCGTGTTAGAGGCAAGCTCTGTGTTACCAATTACTCCTCCGTTTCAGTCTTCCGTTTACTTTTTATTAAAATAATCCTCACAAATAATATTAAAGGTAAACAATGACTGAGACGGAAAAAATATTACCATAATATGACATCTAGATTATCTTTCTGTCTGGTCATTTGTTTACTTTTAATGTGAAGAGTATTTAATTTTACTCAAAGTAAACAAATAACTGAGACGTAGAGAGTACTTTATTAATGACTAATCCGGCTTATCTTGATTTATAAACAAGTAATTAAGGATATATTTCGGGTGCAAATGTTAGGAGCCGGAGCCGGAGCCAGAGGTAGAGGCAGAGCTCCATCCAAGAGAAATCAACTTGGATGATGCAGAGCTCCATCCAAGAGAAATCAACTTGGATGATGCGAAAGACGAGTCGAGGGAACACAAGGAGACGGAGGAATCTCGTCCTGGAATTAGCCTAACAAGCGAAACCGGCGCGATAAAAGAGACAAGCTCTACTGAACAACCCGAAAATGAGCCTACGTGTGAAGAGATATACGTTGGAGTGCTCGACGATCAACCTATGATAATCGAGGTAATCATCACATACTCCCTCCGTCTCAATTCATTAGTCGTTTTAGCAATTTCGTACGTCACAGTATATTAGTACAATTCAAATGAAAGAAAATATTATTCGAGCAGTTGAGTTTTTATCTTCTTCTGAAATTGAACACAAGAATCGTAGATGTCTTAATCCAATGGTTAAAACGGAGATGCCCTGAAAATTATTAGTGTAATGTGACGAAGTACGCTCTTTGTTGGACTTTTTTTTTTTTTTAACAGGATCAACCAAGCCTAGTAGAAAATGATGTGATGGTCATGGAACAAACCAACAATGAGAAGGAAACTATTCCTGACTCGTATTCAACTACTTGTCAAGATGAAATCTTCGAGCAATCGAGATTGGAAGAACAAAGGAACGAGAGAACGGAAGACAATAATAAAATCATTAATGATGAGCAAGTGATAATTCATTCAGCTAAGGATCCTGTTATTCAGGTAATTAAGTGCCTTTAAGCTAAGTCCGATCCGCCACCAACCCATCTCATCCTGGGTTCTAGAATGACGGCGTGACCCCCCAAGTCACGCCAAAAAAAAGTCGGCCCAACCATTAGGCAGCCCACCCAGTCAGGGTCGAGCAGGCAAGGCCTAGGACCACCTTAATTAAGTGTCGCCTCGTGCCCCACCCCGGTCGCTTTTTAATGTTTATTAACACATTCGAATCGCTATCCTTTAAATAACCTGAAACTAACACCTAAAAATGACCTGACCTGACGTGACTTGATCTGATTTGGATTTTCACTACCTCGAAATAACCTAACTCGTATTGATTTGACCCATACCAACTATCAAACCTGGTTGACCTGTTTGCCTGAAAACCCAGGAGGAGAAGTCAACATTGCCCGAAAAGAGTGAAGATAGTCTAGTAAACCAAGCTATTTCCGACGACAAGAAGTTGGAACTCGATGGTCAGACAATAGAAAGTAACGTAATTACGTTACAAGAGACCACAGATGATGCACCGCAACAAGCGACGATAGTAGAAGATAATATGGATTCATCAAGCACAATAGATGGAGTGAACTCGAGACCAGAGGACAATCTCCAACACAACTCAGATCGATCAGTCTAAACCTTGAGTTGCATGATCTTGCATTGTTGCTCCTTCCACCATTATTATGGCTAAATTGTGCAATAGGACCTTGTATTTTAGATAACAAAAAAAACTACGAAGAGAGGTCTCTCGTTAACGTTAATGAGATATCTTTTCCATACTCGTCGGTTAGTTAGAGACGATTTCTCACTGGAGCTACTCGAAAGATGAGTGGACAAAATTTGGTAGATTATTGACATAGAACTATGTGTAAATGCCACATGCTATAGAACAATTTTGATAATTTTCACATTTGCTCCATTTTTTTTTGGAGGATATGGACTATAGTATTGATGTACCATGTATTTTTTTCGAATTCTCACATATATCTTGCGATTTTTCAAAAAAATTTGATATATCTTTAATATACGTAGAGATTACGTTTCACGGCAGTCTCACACCTAGAATTAATATACAACATTACAACTGGATTCGTACTTATATACTCTGTACACTGTTATACCCATTTTTTTTTCAACTAAAAATCATTTTCCAAGAGCAGACCAGACCGAATATTAGATTTTTGAATTCTTATGAGTTGAGAACCGATGACCGGTCCAAATACTAAACAATCCGGTCCGATTCGATTTGGCAGTCTGATCCGGACTTTGAACCGCCCTTAAATTCTACGAGGCATGTGACGTATCAAATAATAATCACTTTGACGGGGAAAGACAAATAATTTGTTACTCTCAAGGTTTGCTCTATCTAACTACTCCGTATATGGTACGAGTGTTATTAACCCGTCGCTTATTTGTGACGGATATATCCGTAAAATTGAGACTTACCCTGCGAACAAGAGGAGGGCATGAATTGCAACCTCTCAATCAAAATTTGACGCATACTGTTTTCTCCCGCCATATTCTGGGATATTTTTTTGATCAAAGTGTCCGCCATAGCACACTGTTCTACTTCAAAATCCCCAAATTCGGAAGCCAAATCCAAGTCAAATACTCTTAATTCAATCACTCGGACGATTATCCTACCGAAACGAGCTCAATTGACTGACATTAGCATCGGTACTTTCTCTCTCCTAGGGTTTTCTTGATTGCTATTGTTTGATTAGGATGATAAGTTAGTTACTTGTCGAATTTCCATCTATTGTGATGATTTCAGGCGCAAATGTTTTCCTTGATCACGCATCATCGATCATCTGATATTAGGCGGATTCGATTTGATTCATAAATTTCCGACTTACGGAGTTGATTCGATTATTTGTAATAATAATGACATTGCTGAAACTATTGTTTTCCGATTTGCCTCATGCATGTCAATTTTGGTGTTAGTACATTTACTTTAATTGATTTGTTGATTACAGTGTGATTTGTCGAAGTGTTAGCGTGAGATTGTAGTGTGATTTGTTTAGGGTATTGGTGATGAATTGTGGTTGTCTGCCATTGTTGAGTGTAATTGGAAGTTGGACTGAGTTTCTGTGTACGAGTCGGTCTCCCTTGCGACGGATTATCCTTTGTATTGTTAAAACGAGTCAATTATTATTCATTTAATTAGGTGAAGACAAAACATTGTTGATAGGGAATAACTGAATAACAATGTTTTTGTCTTTTTCTACGGGTAAATACTTGACCCGTTATAACAATATGATTGATAACTCTGTCATAAACAAGAATTTTGTGCACACGAATAAGGTGGAGCTATTATTGCGTTAATTAGTTGAAGATGGTTTTGTGATATTTGTTGTATCATTGATGAATTTGTCTTTGTGAAGATCATTAAGACTCGAAAAACTACTAAATCAAAGAATTAACCACCACCTAAGCTACTACCTAAATTGTCATCCACATCTCCGCTTACTTCAATAATACACAATGGGTAGGTATTGTGAGATGACGGTGGTGAGGAGCCGACTTTCTAAAGAGTAGGCGGGCGCCTCTAAGAGAGACGATATCCAGTACTTGATTGCTTTGGCATGCTCCTATTTCTTTGTCTTAGTATGCCTCGTGCTCTTTGAAACTAAGATATTGGAAATTGCTTTGTTTTCTTCTTGTTAGAATGTTGGACTTGTTTTGAAATAAGATTGCTTGTTAGTGAAAAGGAGGCGAGTTTTAGGGATAAACAAGGTAGGTTAGCTCATATAAGTGATGATACAACTGTGTTGCAGGTTAGAGTAAACTAAGCTCACTGACCGCTTCATCTTTACGTCTCGTGTTTATATCGTTAAACAGTTAGCTTAAGCTTTTGGTTGAGATGGTTCTCTAATATGCTGAACCCTCACAGTTGACAATGTCCCGTGTTAATCCACTTATCTTAAGGGTTTGGTCATTGCACCTTTGTGCCTTGTGTTTATACACTAAGTAAAGTGTTTTGTGTGGTTGTTGTGAATGGAGGATATAATCATCAAACCACTAAGGACCCATTGCTTTACTTAGATCTGCCTTTGGTTCACCCCTAAGAGATAATTATATTGAGTTAGGGGAGTTGTTTAACCCATTCGTGTGGGTACATTGAACCAATTAATTGGTCAAAAGTGGGTGATTAGTGATTACTCCGTACATCTTAGGTGGTATGATCATTTATTAAAGAACTTGTCTGTGAAAGGCTGAAAGCAAAAGGCAGTTTGGTTTGTCCCCTTGAACTAGATCAAAATTTTGAGCCCCAATTTTGAAGAAAAACTACAATTTTATATTTATTGTTTGGGTTTAGGCCCGGGTTTTTTCAACTTTTAGCTCACTTCAGTTCATTTTAGCCCAAGAACTTTAGTTCAGTTCATCTCACTTTAGTTCAATTTAACCTACTTTAATTCAAAAGAACCAGGCCTTAGTTGTGCCGTACACCTCAGATTGCAAAAAGATCATTATGGCTTACTTTCACTGATAAACAAATGCAAATTTTGAATGTATTGTCAACTGTAAAGTATGGTAGTGGAATTGAATTTAACCCCCAAATATTTAATTTGCTTGATAATTTATACAACTGAACATATTTTATTTTATTCAAGCTACTAAAAGCAGATGCACTGTTCATGTTTTAAAACTTAAGAAACAGTTAACAAAGTTCAATTTACCGACCTTTGCATCTTACGACTTGCATCCAAGATTTGTAGAGCTGTTATTGAACTTTGAATACATGACTGAAACTGGAACTTGAAATGTCCCATGAATGCTTAGTCTGTACTTGAACCCCTGAAGCTCCTTAGCAAACCGTCTTTTGTTTTAGAGAAGTGTGATTGATCCAAAGGAAAGAAAAGAGAAGAAAACAATTTGCTCTGGGATCCCTCGAACCCTTTTTGTGAATACAGCCACTAAGCCGAGTAGCTAGTTTAAAAATTGTACCTCAACCTTAAAGCTAAGTGAGACACTAGCCAAAATGTCTGGAGGCGCCTTAGGCTTGCCCTGTACACAAGCTGCGAAGTCTATTTTCTTCGGCCCCTAGCTGTTTTCTTCCGCTCTAATTTTTTTCACCAGTTTCACTATTTTACATGTTATCTGTCTTTAGAGTCCATAAAAGGGTGTTTTATGCTGAAAATACAATTTTATTCGTATCTAATAGGAAATTAATACTGTATATTAGTTGGGCTTCAACCAGGTTTTTGGTTGAGATGATTCATCTAACATGGGTATGAGAGCCAACGCTCAATGGTCATTCGAGTGAGGTGGCGTGATAGGAAATGAATATTAGTTGG
This sequence comes from Agrostemma githago, assembly GCA_958450325.1. NCBI lineage: Eukaryota > Viridiplantae > Streptophyta > Magnoliopsida > Caryophyllales > Caryophyllaceae > Agrostemma > Agrostemma githago. The sequence continues at coordinate 69,617,039 of OY288250.1, read as the reverse complement.
ACCTCAACCATCATCTTAAGGTTTTTGGTTGTTCGTCTAATAATATCCATTTCATGCTTTGCCTTATTGCCACGATCAGTCATTGCCTTTGTGAACTTCGCCCCTTTCTGAACTGAGAAGCGAACCCTGTCCCCAAACCTCCCCTTTTTCTAAGGTTTCCAATTGTACATTCGTACACAATGAAGCGTTCTTTACTCCGGCCACTGCCACTTTTGATATGAATGTTTCATTGAGTATATTCATCTCTAAATTCTTTCTATGCTTTTGTCTGCCGTGCAGCGGAATGCTGATAACATACTGTTCAGTATCATATAGGTTGATGCATCCTGAAATAAGCATAATTATCAGTTTTGTAGACATCATTCACTAGTGAACAAGTATTCATACTGTTTTCAAAGAGCATTACTATGCAAACCTGTATCTGATTTTGAATTGTCATTGCATTCTGGTGGTTAAAACTTTCCTGGTTTACTAGTTTATTAAAGTGGTCAAGTTTTTCAAAGAGGCTTTTCAAAAGTTACTCCATATAACAAGAACATGGACTGTTGTTTTCTCTGTATCATCTGAACCAAGTTGCAGATGCAGTGTTTTGTTACCCTTGACTGCAGAGTGTTACTGTTTTACAGAGCCTGGACAACTATGGTATCCAGAGTTGTGAATTTATCCTTTTCACTTGGTTCTGTTAATTCACGGGTATATCCCTCACAGAACTATAACAGTCAAGTATCACCCATATGGCTAGATAAGACAAAATTAGAATGCCTCAAGAATAACAAATGGTTTTGGATAATATTTGACCCGTTACAAGTTTGTGACGTATATGCTCGTCACAAACAGGGATTTGTGTTGGTAGTTAGATATCACAGAGAGTTATAATTTTCCTCTATTGAAGTACTACTTCTGGTTTTAAATGATTGCCCCATTTCAATATAATATTTCTCACATATATTACCCAAATGGGACAAATCATTTAAAACCGGAGGGAGTATTATATTTCTTCTTCCATATGTTAGTCTGACATGACACTAAAGGATATTAGCATGCAGACCTTATAGTATGATTTTTAACAGACGATTTAAAGCCCCTGCACCCGTATTCTCGTCTGAGGACAAAGGTCTTGTTGTCAAATTTGAGTCGAGATGAGTTCAATGCTTTGATAGCTACCTGTGTCGAATACATGAGCCCAAGTGCGAGTAACATCGTTTACAACAGCAGCAACAACATTTGCTCACTAAGGCTCCGACAAATGAAAGGGGAGGTTATATGTATACAACCTTATCTTTTAGGAATCTTATAGATAGTTCTCTCACATGACCGATAATGAAAATTACATTGGTGGTTATTCATTTTTATGAGTATCAAATTGTAATTCTATGGCTTCAACGATCACATTAAGGTTTTGGTTGAATTGGTTAATTGAGATGGTGTCAAAGCTAATGTGACCGTAAGGTCACATATTCAAATTTCTGTCTCCCAGAGGTTGCATTCACATTGTGAAGGGCCATGTTAGTGTAAAATCAGTTATGGGGTTTGAACTTTGAACGATATCTTAAAATTTTGGTTAGGTTGGTTACTTGATTTTATTTAAGTGTATTGTCCGTCTTCCATTTTTTTTTTTATAAATTCTGTCTGTTGAATGACGACCTCAGAAATTGATTCATGTTAGTTGATCCCAAATCTTTTTGGGACTAAAGCTCTAATGTTGTTGTTGTTCAGTATAACTTGATTTACCGCAAAAATTAGTGCGAACCATTATTGACTCTTGTTTATTCGCTCCTGCAACTCTTGGTTCTAATAGTGTGACATTATTGTGTAGGTGAATCAAGTGTGGCTCAACTTTTACGTCAAAATAAAAAGCTTAGCGCACTAGGCATATGCCTCTCTTATGGATCCCTGTATAACTATCACCAATGGTATGTCCCATCTCTCTTTTTACTACTACCTTTCTCAAAAGATGCCTCTGATATGTTATTTCTGTAATTGATACTTTTCACATTGGCTGTACAACCTATGTCGATTGAACTCTTCATTCTTTTTATCTAGTACGTGCACTAGACTTAATGGACACTCGGACATATGGGCGTAACTCAGTAACATAAGTCTAAGACACGGAATGAAGTTGCCGATTACACAGTAGTTGTCGTTTGATGCATTCTCTTCCGTAAGTTATTTGGAAACCGCTTATCTATGTTGTTAACATAGGAGTAAGGCTGGGTAAAACTACCCCCGACATTGCCATTTGCGAGAGTTTTTGACATACTAATAGAATATAAATATATACTAGTTCGGCTTCAACCATCACTTTAAGGTTTTGGTCTCGTAGCCCCCAATATATCTGAGCACCAATAAATCTTTTAGTCCAATGAGCATTCGAGTGAGGGGACGTAATAGAATATAAAAATATAATAGTTGAACTTCAACCATCACCTTAAGGTTGTTTTAGTTGGGTTTGGTGCACGACATGTACACAAGATGTTTACCTGTAGTCGAGTTGGTGCAATGTTACTACATTAGGCGGTCTATCATCTTCTTCAGTGTAGTTAATTAAGTCACCCAAATTCAATTTCAGATTATATGGCTTGATGAAAGTTTCAGTTATGTTATAGTCAAGGGCGGACCTAGGGGGGCCCGGGGGGTCCCGGGCCCCCTCGACAATTTTTGAAACAAATAGATTTAAACCATTTGTAATATCAGTTTGATGGGTGTTGATGAGTTGGTTTTGTCATTTGCCCTGTGATCAATAGGTCATGAGCTCGAGCCTTGTTAATGCATTTCATTTGTTAAATTATTTTGTAATTTTTCAAAAGATAAATGTGTAGATAAAGAGATTCGAACCCGAGTCACTTGTATGAAATATTGTCAAAGCAACCAACTTTACCGCCTTCTACTTCGTGTTACAAATCATTGGAAGATTTGTATTATATCTAAATTATTTTTCAAAACTTTCAAGTATTATAAAGAAAATAATAGCGTAAAATATGGATTAATTTATAGAGAAAATAATAACGTAAAATGTGGAGTAATTTATAAACTTAAAAAATGTCGGATTTTTTTTTTGTGCCCCCCTAGGGGGAAAATCCTAGGTCCGCCACTGGTTATAGTATTGTCATTTATTTGTGATTTAGCCTCCAAATTAAAGCTTCAGTTTTGTCATAGTATTATCATTTTATCCAGTAAATTTAAGTTTACACTTAATGACTAAACAGGGTCTGAGCTTCAGTTGTTTCATGGTGTTATCATTGTCCAGTAAAAGTATGCAGTAACAACTAACAAGGCTTGATAAAGAAATTCATCCAATAATTACCATGCAATTTGTATCTTCTTTAAACTGTTCTGAGAGTATCTGACTCTGAGTTGAGTAGTTGTTAAGAGTATGTAATCAATTCCGTGCCTCTAATCACATCATCTTAAGTTTTTTTTATTGAATTGGTTCCATGACACGGGTAAAACTTCATAGAGAAATAAACGAAAAAGCTCCTGATAATGGAGGAAAAGGTAAAACCCAAATAATGCAAATATTATTATTCTAATGCACATGTGGATGAAATAATTTTTTTATTTTTTTTGTTTTTGTTTGTGGATCAAACTAGTTTTATGGTCTCAATTATATGCATGTAAGAATAAAGTGGCTAATGTGCTTTTGAGACTTGGATGCAAAACTATACAGCAATGTACAGAAGGATGCCTTTTTTTTTTTTTTTTCCTAAAAGGAGAAGTGGCTAATTTTGTCATTTAGTTGCCTTTGATTCATATTCTATACGAGTATTTTATACTCCGTACTTAGTATACAACCGTTGTACCATACGATTAAGAAAAAAATTACAATTTACGGTAAAAAACAATAATTTTAGATTATTTAGTGACCACATCCATATAAATAGTAATCACTTTTTAGTTCTACAAAGTGGTCACTATTTAACTTAAAGTGGCCACGAATAAACTTCAAATGGTCATTTTTTTTATTATAAATTGTTAATTTTTAGCTTTATCGCACGGTACAACGGTGGTATACTACTCCGTATAATTTGCAATTCTTTTGGGTCTAATTGATGAGAAACTGGAATCACACTTTGAGGATGTCCTGCCTGAATTATTTGACCTCAACTGTTGTACAATATGCAGCCACACTACATGAGTGGATAGTGGGAGCGCAGCCGGTGAAAGAAGTGTGACATAGAAGAAACCAAACTGGTACGCAAATCGGAGGAATTTACAATTTTATATTACATAAACGCACTCTCGAAATGCTTTGATTTTAACCACCTCATGTTTGCTTGAATTAATGGTAATTAGGGTGGTAAAAGAAGTCGGGTCGACCCAGTAAACCATAACCATGAACACTCCTAATGGTAATTATCAAGAGACTACTAAGTAAATACAATATGTGCATCTTGACATAAAATGTAGGGCTAGGCATCGATCCTCGAGAAAAATATTACCGCGGGTGAATCCCTATCCAACCCTGTTACGAGTATAATTCTTTACAAATTACTTCTTTCATCTTCTTGAATTAGCCTACTTCCTGTTTTTTGTGAGGAGAAAAGTGGATGCATGAGGTTAATTCAAGAAGGTACAAGTTTGTGACAATGCAGCCTTGAGCTTGAAGAACAACTTATCTCCAAGGCTCCAACTCTTAAAGATTGTCTCATTCCCTCATTATATGTGAGAAGTATTTTAATGAAACGGAACAATCTTTAGGGACGGAGGGAGTATTTTTTTCCAATGGGTCCTCATACACTGAAACCTCAAGGGATCTGTTGGCAGTTCATTAAAATTAGAGACACAATACCTCACGCACCAGCTGGTTGATTATCATTAAAAATAATAATAATAATAATTCAAGTCATAAGTCAGACTTTTGTGTGTGCATATATAATATATATACACAGTAAAGAACAAATATTGGAGTATACAGCTATGTCAACCAATTTTAAGTCTATAGAAAGGCATTATTGTTGGACGACTAATAATGCTTGGTGTTTGTTGTGTGTTAGTGGAAGCAGTCAATTTGCCAATTATTCAAGGCAGGAATTCTCAGGATAGTATGCCAAACTTGCTAGTTGAGCTCCCTGTTGATCTTCATTGAACTACATATAGGAGTATTAAGTTCAACAACTAAAAGTTATACCGTCCCACCTAAGATGTGTTAGCCCAGGGGTTAAAACTAGGTACCCTGAGCAAGTGAGCATAGGTCTTAGGTTCAAATCCCTCTCCCCTATATTGTAAAGCGACTAAGTACGCGCTTTGTTGAACAAAAAAAAATATACCGTCCTGCCTTTATAAAATAAAAAATAAATAAATAAAAGGTCTCTTGAAAATACTTATTTACTCGAGAAGTCTTTAACTGGTGTTTAAAATAGTCTTATGTTTCAAAATAATTTTGAGGCAAGGAAATTTTAAGAACGGGGTGGAATTTTAAAAAAGTCTCGAAAATTGGTTCATTTTTGGGGACAGAGAAGAAGTCATGAGCGACTTAATAGCTAGTCATTTAGTGGCTTAATGACTTAACTATCAACCAAAAAATTTATAACAATGGTAAAGTCGCTGAGCCACTCAACTACTTGGCGCTAAGTGACTCAACAACTTCATAGCTTCATACTTCGACCCATTTTCGATAATTTGTTTTACTTTCACCTTTTCTGCTAATCTCTTCGCATTTGATTATTTGAACACCGTTTGATAAAAAATAAAATTCTACAAAAGAGGTAGCAGAACAATAGATTTTGAGTAAGTCTCCTTTGTGACAAATATATCCATCATAAATCGGTGACGGTTTAAATAATATGACATGGTTAGATAAAGCAAACATAGGGAGTAACAAATTGTTTGTCTTTATCTAGCTAAGTGGGTATTATTTGACGTGTCACAAGTCTGTAACGGATATTCTCGACACAAACAAGAATTTGCCATAGATTTTAGCTTCGAACCCTCGTCTCCAAGGAATCCTAAAGATCTAACAAAAGGCAGGGTATCCTTTTCATACAAAATGAGGAGGACCACTTTTTAGAGCAAATGTTAGTTAATTAGGTGGGTATTACCAGTAATCATGATGTGGTTAGTTTCGTAATCTAGGAGAAAAGGCGGTAGCGGCGTGCTAATACAATAGTTGGCTGGCTGGTCCAAAGAGTTGGAGAGGAAAAGGGGGTTAGTTAGTTAGTGGGTTAAAACATAAAAAACAGCATATAAACTGGATTTTATATTTTTATTGTTATGTGAATCTATCTTGAATTTGTTCTGTTAATCCTATTTGGGGTTAATCATTATCTTTGCTTTTGTTTAGTGAAAGTAATTATCTCCTCTCATCTTTCACAAAAGGATGTCCTAGGAAAAGATCTTGGTTGATATGCTAAGCTGAAGAATATAGCGCTTTAGATAGTGGAGTGTATACTCAGCACTCAGCTCTAGACCTTACATACGAGTCAACCGAATTGAGTCTGAGTTGGGACACTTTCGCGTGAGAAAAATCGGGTTGATTTCGAGTAGTTATTTCAGGGTTCAGTTCAATTTCGAGTTTGCTGTTTTAAACTTTTTTAGGGGTATCACATTCGGGTTAGTTCCGGATTAGACGGGTCAATTCTAGTTACGGGCAAACTCGGGTCTTTAGTTTGGGTGTCAGGTCAAGCCAGTTTTGTCAGGTTTACTCAGTAGTGAGTAGTGACCCCCTAATGTAGGTCATGTTAACAAGTAAATCAAGGTCATTTAAGGATGTATTCGAGTACTAAACCATAGTCACTGGAATTCATGAACTGATTCAAAAAGATGATATACTGATGCTAGCTAGATGATATTCCCTCCGTTCTAATTGTTCGTAATTAATGAGACTGATGTTTCTAAGTACTAAAACTTAGTCTAAATGGGTTCCAGATAGAAATCCACGAGCTGAGTAAATAGATGATAGAATGACACTGGAGATTGTACCAAAGAGGCAAAGAAGGGGCTTTTGACTCGGCCTACTATCATGTAGGCTTAACCAATTTGTAGGTTGTAGCCTGTAGGTACTACCGAGTTTATGAACGAAGACGGTGTTAAGACTACATAATCTCCTAATAACTGGACTATGCAATATTTAGGATACCAACTCAAAATTAGGAAAATAATTTTTTTTCTAATTACATAAAGTTATTTTTGGTCCTTCTTCTTCTTCTTCTTCTTGCTGACACTAGATCGGTCTCATCTTGTCATAAAGTTATCTTGTTCGACTTAGCACAATTAATTTATGTTTAATCGTGATTCATGATCTAATGGAATTATGATTCGAGGAGTAATATATTTCGAACAGAAAATGCAGACATAAGTTAACAATTTTTATCTTGTTCTTCTTCATGCCAGGCCATCAGACTATCAATGCCTAAGGGAGAGGGGACAAGGGGCTACAATCCAGGTAAGAACTAAGAATGTTGCTCTACATTTTCACCTAAACAAATTGAAAAATTGGATTCGTCTGTCACCTTATAGGATATTTGAAACTATCTGATAGATAACCATCTCAACCTACCATGTCTCGTTGCCTCTGATACCATGATAGATGAACTATCTCAAACAAAACCGTGATGATTGAAGTCCAACTATTATATTTATATTCTATGAGTGTCTTTTCTATTTCTGTTGTTGTGTGCTACATTGATGATTCCTAGACGGTAGTCGTTGCAGAATCGTTTTCCAAGAGATAACAATAATAATAATAATTCCAAACACAAGGGATAAAAATCATCTTGGAATGACTTTTTGAATTAGCGTTACAATCCTAAAAATTCCATATTCTAAACCCAAATCATAATCTCATGCTTCTTTTTCCATTATGAATATCATGGACTAATAATAATATTCACATACATACAGTACCAAGCAGAGAAAAAAACACAATCTAACACTAGAGAAAAAGACTTAAAAATACCCTGAAACAAAGATGCAAACAATACAAACTACTAAGATTAAGACAACATCCTTGTTTAAGAAAAACTTGATGTCACCCATGAGGATAGTAATCCGAAGGTTGAATCTCGAAACCCATGCCTTGATTCCTAAGATAAGCTTCTATTTCAGCCCTCTGGAAATTTTGACCCTGCATTTTGAACCCGTATTGAGAGACGAATGCGTTCTCTGGCATTGATTCAAAGGCGATGGATGCGCCAATGTTTGCTGCTGAGTCCCACTGAAACTGTGTTTCGGGAATCGAACCTGAAGTAACCTGATACTGAGTTTGCAGAGTGATTGTTGAGTGATCTGGTGAGTTTGACCTCTTGCTGTTATTAGTATCTGATGAAATCGGGTTATTTTCGAGAGTTACTGTGGTAATGTCATGGATACTTGCCCTTCTTTTATCTTTACCACCTGATAGCTGCCTTATGAAGTACTTTTGTGCATGGCTTGCTACTTGGGTTGGTGTCCTTGTTACCACACAATTCCTTGAAATGTTCCTCCAATCCCCTTTTCCATACTTTTGCAACCCCATCAGGAATAACCTGCAAAACCCCCCATTTTTTACCCACACCATGTCAACTTTTGCCTTCAATTTATTTACCATAACAGTATAACAATTTAACTGCTACCTATTGACATTAAATTTATTTTAAAAACAATATAGCAAATTCGGATGAGAATATCCGTTACAAACTTATGATGGGTCTATAATATCCACTTGGGTGGAAAGACAAACAATTTGATACTCCCTAGATTTGTTTTATCTAAGCCCGTACTATTATTTGACCCGTCACTGATTTTTTTAACGGATTTATCCGTGATAAGGGAGAGTTGATAGTAACCATTATTAACCAATGCCTTAAACCAGCACCACCTGTTTTCACAAAACTGTACTTGTACATCTTGGCACATTACTAAAGTACTTCGCAATCGCAAGTACTACGTACTAAGTACTCGTAGCAGTACGGAGTGACTTCTACTCTCTCCAACCTAATCCTTGTTCACCTTTTTTTTTAAATTTAAATAATTCTACTGAAGGGTGTTTTCCCACTGAATAAATAATATCCGTCACAAACTATATGACGGGTCAGATATCATCAAATAGATAAATGACAAAAAAATCGAATAGTTAGGGAATAGCAAATGATTTGTTTTATCTAAATGTATCTATATTATTTGACACGTCACAGGTTTGAGATGGATATACTCGTTGCTTGTGTTTAACCAAAGATTAATATGAAGAGACTAACTAATACGGAGTAATTTACTACAGTATGTATTATCTGATACACTATGTATGCAACAATAGCCATGTACTTCGTCCGTTTTTTGCAATAGTTACCAATTAGCCTTTTATGTGAGGGAATTTCAGACATAATTACGAGTAAAAAAAGCAGGAGAGTAGAATACATAGTAATTAAAGTTAAACCACACATTTAACTTGCATTATACTTGACCAAAAAAAAAAAAAACATTTAACTTGCATTATAAGCACATTTAGGAAAATCATACACATTGTTCACTATTTTTTTTACTCATTCATTTAAATACTACTCACGGTTAATGGAATGGGGCGAAAAATAATAACCAAAGTAATAATTACAGAAAGTGTAGAATAATTACTTGTGTTCTTCCTCAGTCCATGGAACCCCCTTCTTCCTGTCATGATCGATGGGCCGACCACCGGGGCCTCGCTTACCACCAGGGCCATAAGTGTGAACAAACCCGCCATCATAGCCATTGTGGTTAACCCATTCCAAGGTGAATGCAGAAGTGTTGTTGTTGTTGTCATCATAACCAGGAATAGGAACCAAACCAGCTTCAATATTGCTAATATCATCTTCTAATTCTTTGTATTGTTTGATGACATCGCCCACAGTTTTGCCTGGAATCATGGCTGCCACCTTCTGCCAACGATCTGGAGTGTCCTTATCGTACACTGCAAGTGCATTCTCAAACACTTTGTTCTCAGCTTGTGTCCATTTTGCTGCTCTACTCTCATCAATCAACCAACTTGCATTTGACAGGTATGATGATAGCACTTCCATTTCTAACTTCATGAACAAATACGGAGTGTTTGTGTGTATTGACTATTGAACTAACCCTTTAAAAAATACTCGATGAGGACGAGACTCCAAACAAGTCCGAAGTTGGGTTCCGACTTTTTTTTGGACTAAGTAAGGACAAAGAACAATAACAAAATAAAAAACTCGGCAAGGGACGAGTCTTGGGAGGGTCGGATTTACGCAATCTTGCTCCAAACAAGTCGGAAGTTGGGTTCCGACTTTTTTTTTTGTTTGGACTAATTAAAGACAAAGACAAAGAACAAGAACCAAATAAGAAGCTCTCAAAGAGAGTCTTAGGAGGGTCGGATGCACACAAGCTTGGTAGTAAAGGCACAAACTTTATAGTAATATATTTGTTTGGAGGGGTATTTCAATAATTTGATGAGATGATAGATGGAATTTAAGGAGTTAAAGGGACAGTTATGAGTTTTGACTTACAATGAGTAGGGAAGGAGTTGGGTTTTGGAGGAAGATTGGAAGAACATATGATATGAGGTTGTGAGAGAAAGATACTACTACTCCTAAAGACTAAAGAAAAATGTACATGTGGAGTTTCAATATACCCCTAAAATGAGAGAATTAAAAGAGGGGCAGTAGAGAGTGGAGGAGCATTTTGAGAGGAATAAGAATACTCCCACCATCTCCCTCCTTTATACTATCTTGCATATAGTACCCTCTCTCAAGGAATCTCAACAAAAGACCCTACCTATAAAAATCTACCATAAATCTCCCATACACACAAAATGCCCTTCTACGATCTTCCCATCTAATTATTTTATACTCGTACTCACTAAAATGAATATCGATCTTAGAAAGTTGGAGGAAGTATTAATTTAGCCTTCGAGAATTCAAACATCTATATATGAACTAAATAGTTTATGGGTTGACTCATAGAAGCTTAAAATTGCAAGACTCAAGCAATAGGGATGGATTCTTGAAAGCTAAATCAGGGGGAAATAGGGAAAGATCTGTTCTTTCTGTTTTCCTCTTTATAAAGAGAAACAACTAAAAATGTGAAGGAAGAGAGATTCAAAGAATGATTTTATGTTTTAGAGAGGAGAGAGGAGAGAGGAGAGAGGACTGAAGAGATGGGAGATCTCTTCATAGGAAGAAAAGGCAGAGGAGGGACAGGGACAGAGAGGTAGAGAGTCGACTAGAGAGACACAAAAAACTAAACAATGGACAATGGTAGTAGTAGTAGTACCAGAATTTTGATTTTGATTTTGATTTTGATTTTTATTATGATTATTAAAGGTGGTTGCTTAGTTGTGATTGGTTCATATGGTTTTTCTGAAACTGTAAGCTCCAACTATATAAAAAAAACTTCATGTTTTCTTTTTCTTTCTTTTTTAAATACGAGTATTTTTTATTTAATTGGTCACCTTTTGTTTTTTTACGAGTAAACCTATCTTGTGATGGGTATATCCGTTACAAATTTGACGTTTTGATGGATCAAATAGCAGTCATATGAGCGGATAAGATAAAATCAAATAGCTTAGAAAGTACTCGTAACAAATGTTATCTTTGTCTACCAATGTAAAAGATATATTTAACTCGTCACAAATTTAAAGAGGGAGTAATGCGTTTGCCCATGAATAGTAGGAGCAATAACACCCGAGTAAATGAACTTGTATACAGTCATAATGGAGAAGTTGAGGTCTTCAAATATCATCAATTTCTTCCTTTCCCATCATTATAACTTCTTCGATCTCAAGAAATTTCATATTGTTGTCAGTTTTCACTCATTCACATTCAAGTATTTTTAGGTCTTCTTCGACCCCTCACCAATATATGTTCTCTCCATTTTTCAAGTCTATATTAATCGACCTCTGTATCACATATTCCGATTCTCCATCTTAGCCTACACAGTCCTACCACGTTCATCTTTTGCAAATGACTCTGTTTTACTGCTTATATTTGTATCATCTAAAACTACAAATTCAGTAAAATTTGTTCTTTAATCTGACCGGTGTACACTGATCACCCAATATTGAAAAATCAGATCACTAAAATATTTTGAATTTTTTCCTTTCAAGATACTCAATAAGATTATCTTAGCATAATTTTGTTTAATCAAATAATGATCATATAAGTATGAATTTTATGATATTAGGAGTACAGTGGGTCTCTCTTACAACGGGCATATCCATTATAATAGTAAAACAAGTCAAATACATACTACATGCATGAATAAGACAAATAGTTTGATATGTCATATCCGCACTTTATTTTTATCTTTAATATAGTACTTGACCCGTTAGAAGTTTGTGACGGATACTTCCATCGCAAACAAGAATTTGTGATTGGAGTATATTAATTGTTGGGGCCGGGTGTAAACTCTTAATCATTTTGTTTAACGTAAAGTGTTTAGAAAACATAGAAAATGATGACACCTCATTTGATGGTTGATGCCGATGGCATGTCCACAGGATTAAAATACTTCTCGCTTATCAATGTGTTAAGTGTCAACACCACCTTAATTACCTTAATTTTATCAAATTATTAAACTAAACTAATACTCCTACTCTTGCTTCTTTTAATAACCCTGCCTTTTTGGAATCCTACCTTTGCATTGCTAATTGGTTTGTTGAAATCTTCTCTGTTTATTTTCTCAAAAACTCTGTTTATCTTTTAATTCGCTTATCCAACTTACCCAACTTCTTGTTTGTGACGAGTACATTCATCATAAATTTATGGATAAGATATTATCAACCTCGATGGATAAAGACAAAACATTTGTTATTCTCAAGAGTCAAGACATTCTGATTTTGTCTTATCTAGCCAATGTGGGTAATATTTGACTTATTATAACTTTGTGATGAGTAATACTCTTCACAAAGGAGACCAATTATCTCACTTAAGACTAAAACGAGAATAGTACCCACTTCGTGGTAAGGATTTATATCTCATTTCAATGTCCCATGATTCTCTTGGGTGGAAACTCGACACATGGTACGGAGAGCCTATGCACTAACCACTCCTCAAACCCTATGGACATTCAAGTGAGGGTGCGTAATACCATAGAAATATAATACTCCGTGTTGTAGTTGACTTCAATCATCCTCTTAAGAGATTTGGTTGAGATGATAATGATTCATCTAACATTGTTGTATACAGAGTGCTTTTATTCTATTTATTATATTTAACTTTTTAAATTGAAGAAAGAAATACACGTCATCAAAATTTGTTGTTTATCAAGTTATCTATTAAAAATTTGGGATTACAACAGTGATAATAATACACCTCATAAGTGACTCGGTTTAATCATTTTCAAATGGATTATTTGATTTAGATGGGTACAATTTTGCATGATTGCATCAAAATTATTGTTCAGATTTGTTTTTGTACTTGAAACATACAGTCTCAACTTTTCTGGAATCCAGCTTCTGAAAATATATGGCAAATCATGTTACTCTGTGGAGTACAATTGATAATACTGTAGTGTACTAGTAAAATTCCTAATATTGTTATTGAATGAATGTCAACAAGAAATTAATTACCGAGTACACATTTTGTCTCAGTCATATTAATATTAAAATACTTGTATGTTAAAGTATATAACCCAATCCAGTACATTTCAACTATGTATTATTTTGAAGATTTTGATTGATATTAGAAACATGTAAAACGTTAATAGCTCGCATGTTAAAATCTTTGAAATCCCTTAGTATACAATTGATGTGCTTGTCCACGTTTAATGGGTCTATATGTCTTGATTTGAACCATTATCCATACGTCGATGCTCATATGCTTCTCGTGATTGGTGATCCCTTTGTCAACCAATAAGTCATTTGTTCGAAATTGGTGATCCCTTTGTCACACAATTGACAGTGTCTCATGTGTTGACGTTTAATGTCTACTATCTTTTGTAGAACCATTTTCCATGCATTGATGTTTACGAGCCTCCGCTTAAGGGAACGTACCTACCGTCTTTTGTAAGGTCATATTCTTTTCAACTTCTTTTTACTCACCTCAGTTCAATCTCCTTTAGTTCAATTCAATTCACTTTAGTTTAGTTTTATTCAGTTCAACTCAAAAGATCATTTTATTATTCATTTTATTTCAATACTTTAACTCATATCATTTCAGTTTAGTTTAACCTCTAATCAAAAAAATGAGTGATTGAATTGGGTTAATTACAGTACTTCTTTAAGTCTAATCTCATAAATGAACAGTATAGTACTCCGTAGATTAGTAGCCTAGGGCCTAGGAGAGTGAGCCAGATTACTATATTACCCCACACACAAATTATGGAATGAGTAAGGTGAAGAAGAAGGAAAAGGCACCAACTTCCTTGAAGAGAGGGGACCCACACGGTATGGTGTATTGGCGTCTTACAATGAGGAGGTATGTATTTTATTTGTACTCTACATTGATTACTCCTATAGTCCTATACCATAGCACGAGTTTTTTTCGTGAGAATCATGATTGTAGTAAATTTATGACGGGTTAAATACAAATTTATAAATGAGTATTACTCCCTCCCATCCATTCAATCCTTGACATGGAGGGTTTCACAAGTTTTAAGAAAAGTGGTAAAAGTAAGGGTATTATTGGTAAATCAAATGGTTTTATAGGCCCACCAAATTTAAAGTAAGGAAAAAATAGTGGCATTTTGTGTAAATAGAGTAAGGATATAAGGATTATAAGGTAAAGTGTTTTGCCAAAAAGGAAATGTAAAGAATTGATTGGATTGTCCATTTATAGTAAGTGTAAAGAATTGAATGGATGGGAGGGAGTAATTATTTCATAGACATTATAATTTTGTCTTATCGATCAATGTAGATGATACTTGGCTTAACATAAGTCTATGACGGATATACATGGGCTTGCCATAACGAGACTTAATGATGGAATACCATAGTAATCCCTCAAATTCTTACTGCAGCTACATTTACCGTGACAATTACTTATTGCTCGTGAGTGAGAATGGTGAGTTCAGTAATAAAGTAAAAGTTTCCCTGTTAACAAAAACATATCCGCTATAAAAATGTACTCTCTCGGGTTTCACAAGTTTTAAGAAAAATGGTAAAGTAAGGGTATTATTGGTAAATCAAATGGTTTTATGGGTCCACCAAACTTAAAGTAAGGAAAATTAGTAGCATTTTGTATAAATAGAGTAAGGATATAAGGATGATAAAGGTAAAGTGTTTTGCCAAAAAGGAAGATAAAGAATTGATTGGATTGTCCATTTATAATAAGTGTAAAGAATTGAATGGATGAGAGGGAGTAATCCGTAACGATTCAATTGAATACTCCCTCCATCTCACTAAGATGTCCCCCTTATATTGGAACATCTCTTTGTTAGGAAGGGAGTGGGTAACAACTCGTAATAAGAGGAGGATAAATTGGCTGAGGAGGGTCATACAAACCAAAAGAGTAGGAGTACAAGTAGTAGAGTCCAATAGGCAATAGGGGTAGGTTGTGGTTGTGGTTGTGGTACCCTTTGGAGTACGAAAGGGACACACGGCAGAGATCTATTGGGTCAGATAAGTGGCTGTTTTTGACATTATTATTATTATTATTTTATTAAATACCCAATCATTCATAGTGTCCTCGTCGGAGCCACCTTTCTTTAGTTTGATGCCCTAATTCTAAATCACAACCTTTCCAACTTAAGTAGATCTTCCTTGAGCTTTTAAAATTATATATTCGTTTTAAAATAAAAATGGATTAAATTAATTTTCATTTTAATAGATAAAACAATTTAATTTCTAGTTTCTAGGCATAGTGTTTTGTCTTTCAACATATATGACTTGTTTTAAGTTTAAAACGGATATATATTCATCTTAAATACATTATAAATTTGGGTTGGGAGTTTTGGTATCTTCTTAGCAAATGTACAGTTTTCGAAATTCTAATAATGCGTAACACATTGCATTCATAAGTCGAGTGTGCACGAATTGTCATATGATATGTCTATTATATTATTCTCTTAAAGTGAAATTAGTTTTTTCTTTTTCGGTGGTGAAGTAGGAAGCCAATAAAACGAAAGAGAGAAAAAAAATAAAGAATCTTCAACTAAACATTTTAAAATTCTCGCTTTTTGGTGGGTATGAGTGTATGACTGTATGAGCTCTAAACAAGTTCGTCTAGGCAAGATTGACAAACTATTCGGTTATATTAAGAAAAAAACACTTGTATTTCTCTGTGTCACAAATGACTTGGTAACTTAATTTCCTAGTTCTACCAAAAAGGGTTAACCCTTATTGTAAAAAGTCCAACTCTTGACTCTAAAGTTAACGGTTCGAGTCTTAATGTTTTAATATGTAATGTAATCAATTTTATAGATAATCTGTAGATATTATTATAAACATTGAAAAAATTGATGATCTATAGTAAATACTCCCTCCTAATTTCTATGATCTCCCTCTTTCTTTAATATATGTGAGGTATATTTTAATAAAAGGGAAGATCATAGAAACTAGGAGGAAGTAAGGTTTATCCTTATCTTAAAATTTTCCCTTTGGAAAAACACTAGCTCTAATTTTGTGAGACAAATAACCTACCCCTCCATTCTCTTGAGTTAGCCTCATATTTCTTTTTGGATATTTTTTTGGGTTATTCTCATTTCCTTCTGAAGAAATGTTTTTATCTCTATTTCTCTCTCATCACATGCATCATATCATCACTTTTCTCTTACTTTTTCACATTTTCTTAAATTCCGTGCCAAACTCCAATGAGAATGGAGGGAGTACATAATACCGCACATACATGATACATAGAGCAGGCATTTCGGGCCGGGCCGGGCCGCCGCCGGCCCGAGCCGGCACGAGATTTGGCACGACCGGCTCGGCACGAGGGCAAATTCGGGCCTGGCACGGGCACGGCCCGTCGGGCCTCGGCGAGGAAAAGGCTGAAAAGCCCGTGCCAGGCACGGGCACGACGGGCCCGATCCGGCACGGCCCGCTGACAGGCACGCGGGCTGGCCCGACCAGGCACGACCGACCCGGGCACGGCGGGCCCGAGGCACGGCCCGGCCCGGCCCGGCACGGCCTCAACGGCTCTCTGCTCTGCTGGCCTGCTGCTCTGCCTCTTCCCTTTTCCAAATTCCAACGGCTCCTTCCTCCAACACTCTCCAACGGCTCCTTCAATCCTTCCCATTCCTCTATATTTTTTTTTTCATTTCTTTTCCTATAAATTACCCACTTTCATCCATCTTCATTTCACAAATCATTCTATTCTTCTTCTAATCTTATAATCATTCTTATCAATTTTTTGAAAATTTCAATACTCTATAAGTATACATTTCTAAATTCTAATCGTCTAATCTTATAAAATTATTACTAATATATATAAAAATTATTAATTATAAAAATTATTACTAATCTTATAAATAATATATAAATAATATTATAATCTTAATATAACAAGTATTATATATTAATCTTGAAATTTGAAGAAATATGAAATAGATTGAGGCACGACCCGAAACCCGAAAACCGGCACGAAAACCGAAACACGGGCACGAGCACGAAACTAGCACGACGGGCCGGGCACGACCGGGCACGAGACCCGGCCCGAGCACGGCACGACCGGGCCCGGGCCTCGGGCCGTGCCTCGGCGGCATGGTCGGCTAGAGCTCCGTGCCGGGCACGGCACGAGCCCGGGTCTAGGCACGACCGGGCCGGCCCACCCAGGCACGAAGCCCGCCGGGCACGGCACGAAGCCCGGCCCGGCCCGACTAATTGCCAGCTCTAATGATACATATGAGTACATATCCTGTGTGCAAATAACTTGACATCTCTCACTTTTTCCAAAAAGGGAAGACACTAGTGAGCAGTGACTTCGGAGCAGTTCTTTATGAGTTTACATTGTCTAAAATGTATGTTGCTCAAATTTCTGAAATAGATCAAAAGAAAACAACTTTCACCCATTTTATCATCAGTAGATTCCATATCCTGTGTGCAAATAACTTGAAATCTCTCACTTTTTCCAAAGAGGGAAGACACTAGTGAGCAGTGACTCCGAAACAGTTCTTTATGAGTTTACATTGACTAAAATGTATGTTGCTCAAATTTTTGAAATAGATCAAAAGAAAACAACTTTCACCCATTTTATCATCAGTAGATTACATATCCTGTGTGCAAATAACTTGACATCTCTCACTTTTTCCAAAGAGGGAAGACACTAGTGAGCAGTGACTCCGGAGCAGTTCTTTATGAGTTTACATTGACTAAAATGTATGTTGCTCAAATTTCTGAAATAGATCAAAAGAAAACAACTTTCACCCATTTTATCATCAGTAGATTCCATATCCTGTGTGCAAATAACTTGACATCTCTTACTTTTTCCATAGAGGCAAGACACTAGTGAGCAGTGACTCCGGAGCAGTTCTTTATGAGTTTACATTGACTAAAATGTATGTTGCTCAAATTTTTGAAATTGATCAAAAGAAAACAATTTTCACCCATTTTATCATCAGTAGGTTTTACGAGGATGGAGTATCCGTCATAAATCTTAAAATCGGACAAATGTTACAGAGTATCTTTATGACAAAACATTTGATACTCCATATTTCTCGGGCAATCTGCCATGTAATTTGTACTCCCTCCTGTCTTGATCATTTGTCTGTCTATTCCATTTTAAGGTGTCTCAGTCATTTGTTTGTATGTGTATTTTAGAAATGTCTTTTATGAGTAATTTGATCCTTCACGTCCACTCGGTTCCACATGTCACCCAATAATTGGACCCTCCTTCGGTTGCTCCTCCTTGTTCTTTGTGCCAAAAGTAAAGGCAAATAAATGATTAGGACGGAAGGAATATGTATTTGATCCGTTTTAACGTTTAAGACAAAATATTTTCGTCAAAAAAAAACTATTGCCTAGAAGATATACAAGTATCATTTGTCCAACAGTTTGTCTTGCTTGCAACAGACATATTCTTTATAACGTTAAATCATGTCAAATATACCCAACTTGAAAGATAATGTCAAAAATCTTTTCCTACCACCTAGACACATAAGTTTATCTTATCGTAAATATTTGATTTATCATAAACTTAGGACGGATTTTTTCCGCCACAGACAAGAATGTGACTTTATGCAATACGGTTGGTTTCTCAATTCAGGCCAAATTTCATGACACCTTGGGCGAACCCTTTGCTGATCGACACGTTAGATGCGTCTACAATTGAGTTATCACTTATCCGGTTCTCCCCCACATTCCACAGTCTTTAGATGTTAGTTTGGAGTAACATACATTTTCTGACCATGGACCGACCCATCCCTCTTATTTAGCATAGGTAAGTCTTTTGTAATATGATTTTACGATAATTTTATCGTGGGATCTTTTACATAGAGTGTAGGTCTTGTCACCGTGGTTTTGAATGGTCTATTAGACCGAGTCTAACAATCTATAGCAAATGGTGGTTGATTTCCTAATTTGCCTTGTTTTTGTGGATTTCGATAGTATCAAACCGTTTTTAAATAAGTATTTTGTGTTTTTTAGGGACACAAGATAGATGCCAATCTTCCCAAACCTTAGGGATGGGATGTTTATCGATCAGCTCGAAACTCAGTTAAACTGAATAGAAGATTGGCGATACAAAGTTTCAAAACCCGGAGACAAGACTAGATTGAATTGGTCTGCTTCGTTTTTTAAGAACTCAATATATTTTTGCGCGGATCATTCTGAGGGGATAATTCTTAATCTTAAGACAGGTCAAATACGTGTCAAGTTGCCTAAAAAAATACTCCTACTATGGAGTATTTTGTAGATGTTTTGTTTGACCCATTTAAATATTATGACGGATACTCTGCCTTAAGCGAAACAGACTTTTTGAAGGCTCTCCAGTCTCCCTCCACTTTGCGTCCTTTCAGGATTTCAATGACTCACATGACACTACTAAGCTCTTTGTCAGGTTGTAAAATACAACTCTGTGGAATAGACAGCTAGCTTGCTAATAACAACTGAACCACAACACAATCATGGCCCATTTTCCATTTATGGTTAAACATGGCTATTCAAGTATTTGCCATTTTTAGACATGAACCGGTCACCATGCGCCACGCGTCATGTAATTAATTAAATATTAGGCAACTAATCATCCTACCAACCTTTTATTTTATGTTTAAATTGTGATGATTAATTATGAATTATGATTATGATTATGATGGCAACCCTTTATTATTTTTTTATGGGTAAATTCCGTATTAAATATGAAGTATAATTCATAAGATTGTACTTTGTATTTAAAATATATACTTCCTTCCTTCAAATTCAATCGTCATATTTGCTTGTTCACATTTGTCAAGACATATTTTACAGGATTAATATTTTTTATTTTACATTAATAAAAATTATGAAAAAATCGATAATCCTAATGTACTCGTAAAGATAAATCAAACAAGATCTCACATGATTATATTTTGCCTTATAGATTGTCGAGAATATTAAAAAATATCTTTCGTTATGAATAGTGTTAAAATGAGAAATGTGACAAGTGGATTTGTATCGAACGATTATCAAACTTTTTCATCATTTATGTTAGGCCACTTTTGAAATTTGTATGATCCAAGTTAATGAATCCATGGAATTAGATAGGATTTATTAGTATAATTTTGAATTCATCCAAGTTAATGATTAAGGATTCGGTATACGAATTTATTTTTTTATTATACTAAAACAATAAACTTATCCAACACCTACCCAAAAATAAGTTAATTGAAATTTTAGTCAAATAAATTACTTGTACATAATACTACTTCCTAGTTTGTTATGGCACCAAACAAAGCCTAAATTATAAGTATGAAAAGTATCACCCTAAATTGTTTACAACATACTTTGATTTTTTATCTTGATTGTTTGACGAGATCCTAAAAAATTGTACTCCCTCCGATTCTTTAGATTCGCAACGTTTACTATTTGCACAAATAATAAGGTTATGAATGGAGATGGTGAGTCTCACAAATAAAGTAAAAAGGTAACACAAACAAAAACCTACCTATTATAGAAATGTTGTAATCCTAATGAATTTGTCAAATATGGAATATGTTGCGAATCTAAAGAATCGGAGGGAGTGACATTTACTCCTCCATAGTAAATAGAGTAGATTCTTATAATGACAAAATATTGGTCTTAACATTTATGTGCTCCGTAGTACAGTAATGAATAATGCCCATACTTGTTCTTTACTAATGGAGTGGATCTCATTGGTCCTCCCAATAAATCTCCCCTCTTGGCTGTGGTTGAATTCATGAATTGGAGGTCGTAACTCGTAATCTACCCATTAAGTAATCATAGCCCTCGACTTAGTTTCTGTTGTTTTGGATAGAAGCAGAGTAAATCAAATTGAATTTAATTGAAATGAGTGAATTAGTAAAAATAAATGAACTCAACTGAATTGGGATAGAGTGAACTCACTAAGCTGTACTGAAGTGAGTTGAAAGAAGATACCTTACTTTCTCCTTCGTCTCAATAGAAAGTTTTTTTTTTTGTAAAATGTAAGAATTATATATATATATATATATATATATATATATAGGGGTTCACACAAGGACACCCCTCCTTATAAGTGCATAAGTCCTCTTTTGAGCCTTTGGATGGGGTAAGGATGGAGGGCTGAGATTTATTTAATCATCATTAATACACTTCAAAGCAATTAATACAATCAACATTTAATACCCTTCTCTCTCTCTCCAACCAAATTTAATACACTCCCTCTCCAACCCAATTTAATACACTCCCTCTCCAACCCAATTTAATAACTCTCTCAAACTCAATAAATATTTAACATAAATCAGAATATTTGAATGTTTTCATTTGAATTTTAGTATTTGATGTTTGGAGTTTGAACCGGAATTTGTATTCACCATATTTGACGATTTTCAGTTAAATACAAATTGAGATGAATTAAAGTTACAAATTATGTGAACTGAAATTACAAAATATGTGAACTGAAGTTATAAATATATGGACTAGAGTTACAATATACGATCTGAAGTTACATGTGAACTGAAGTTACAAAATATGTGAACTAAAGTTACAAATGTACGATCTGAAGTTACAAAATATGTGAACTGAAGTTACAAAATATGTGAACTAAAGTTACAAAATATGTGAACTGAAGTTATAATTATATGAAGTAAAATTACAAAAATATATGAACTGATTAGAATTGAAATTACAATATACGATCTGAAGTTACAAAATTTATGAACTAAAGTTACAAAATATGTGAACTGAAGTTATAATTATATGAAGTAAAATTACAAAAATATATGAACTTATTAGAATTGAAATTACAATATACGATCTGAAGTTACAAAATATATGAACTAAAGTTACAAAATATGTGAACTGAAGTTACAAATAAATGGACTGAAGTTACAATATACGAACTGAAGTTATAAAATATGTGAACTGAAGAAAATCATCCGACCTTCATCTCCATTTTTAATTTTTCCTCTTCGTCTTCATCTCCATTTTTAATTCTTCATCTTCATCAAAAATCTGCAATTATTAATTGAAAAACATATACTATATTATTGAAATTCAAAAACATAATGAAAAAAAATATCAATTAGCATATAATAGTCAAAACAAATGAAAAAAGTGGAAATAAAGATGCAATGAACAAACTGATATCGAGTCCCAGAAACAGTAAAATTGAGTCTTAATGAACAAACTGATATCGAGTCTTAATGAGAGACAGATTATAAACATGCATACAAATTGATAAAACCCGGAAACAGTAAACATCAAAAATCCCAGAAATTACCCTAGAAAACCCTGAAAATCACAAAACAACAAATTGAAATCCACTGGATCTGCTCGAAATCCAATTTAACAACTCGACATTGCTTTTCTAAACTCGAAATAACAAAACAAACCGATTAAACACAAAACCCCCAATTTGTAAAAAAAACCCTAATTTTGCAAAAAAAAAAAAAAAAAAAAAAAAAAAAAAAAAAAACCAAATTCGTGCAATTAAACAACAAATCCCCAAATTTTACTAAATATAAAAAAAAAATACGCACAATCTAATTAGAGAACGAAAATTTACCTACAAAAAGAGATAAAATCGACCGAAAGAGAATGTCGGGAATAGAGTATTGAATGGCGTGATGAACAATGAAGATGAAGACTCATGACTGAATAGTGAGGCTAGGAATATTGAGTAATAAAATTGAATGGAATGAATATGAAGTAATGAAGATTGAAGTGAATGGAATATTGAGGGTGGATGGTGGGAAAAAAGAGGTTGAATAGGTTGGGAATAATGAGGGTGAGAAAAAAGAGGAGTTGGAGATACGTACAACTTTTTTTTTTTTTCAAATTAAATAATAAATCACATCTCAGCCATTCATATTAATTTGATCCAAGGGTTGATATTGAGCCTTATGGACTTATAAGGAGGGAAGAGACTTACATGATCCCCTCTCTCTCTCTCTCTCTCTCTCTCTCTCTCTCTCTATATATATATATATATATATATATATATATATATATATATATATATATATATATATAGAGTAAGGCTCTTATGAGTCCTTTACTCTTTGTGAGTCCTTAAGTCCTCATCTCATCCATTGGATGGGATGAGGATGGATGGACAAGATACATCCATTAAAAAAAAAAAAAAAAAAAAATTTACGTTCTTAAAATAACTCCCATGAATTTAGGAAACAATAACTCCCTATCACATTCATTCATCATTCACATTCATTCATCATATCACGTTCATTCAACACACAAAAAAAAACTCTTTCTTCATTCACGTTCAGTCATCGATTTTGTACTCGGAATTCTGTTACAATGGATTCAATGACCGTGTCATCGTCTTCAACGGTTGATAAGCAACTAATCAAGTATAACAATGGTGAGTTTCAGTATTTCATTCACGTTTTGATTCAATTTTTATTCATGGATTTCGATGGTCATATTGCTTTCAATGTGCGTTTTAATATCAATGGTTTATCACGTCAAATTGCGCTTTTTTTACGTCGATTTTCATGTTTATAGTGCTTTCATTGTTATTTCGTATCACAGTTTCGTATCAATTTGCGTTTTTTTTATGTCATTGCGTTTTGATATCACAGTTTCGTATCAATGGTTATTTGCTCTCTCGATCTTTATAGATTACAGGGTTTTATGCTTTTTATTCTGATTTTCCATGATATTCATTGATACTATTGTTTTGATTTCAATTAACGCATAAACGTCGTTGAAGTAACATGTCTTCTGCATTAAAGTAACACTTACTTGCAATTACAGTAACACAAATGAACGTTCAGAAAAAGGGTTTTGATGATGATGTTAGAGTAACGTATTGTACACGTTAGAGTAACACCACTTAGGAATTATAGTAACACATTATTTGTATGGGTGTAACGCTGTTTGATTTTGTGCAGGTGGTTTTGCCAAAGATGCGAACGCACATGACAACAGTGGAAAAGGTAGAATTTGATTTATTTGATCAATCATGGATTAATAACAATGGTTCATTGATATTATTGTTTCACTGATATTATTGTTTGCTTTATGTTGAAGCAGTCATGGCGTTGAAGTAACACAAGTTATGAATTACAGTAATATCTAATTCTAATTAGAGTAACACAAACACGTAACACTGAAAAGAGTTTTTGGCACTGACGTTGGAGTAACATCCTTTAAGGGTTAAAGTAACACAACTTATGAGTTGAAGTAACACTTATGTCCATGGGCTTGACATTTTTTAATTTCTTGCACGAAACATTGACAAAGAACCGAATGCACAGGAATGGTGTAGAGATGTGGGTGAGGTTTTCACTCCGTACATGGAGCAAGTATTCGGAACAATTGATGAGGCAGTGAAATTTTACAAAATCTACGCGCTGGCTTGCGGATTTGATGTGAGAAAGTATACTAAGCCAACCAAACGAAACTGTCAAAATCCGTACGCAGCACGACCGCCTAAACAGCCTACTAAGCCAACCAATGATGAGGATGACGTGGATGAAGTAGATGAAGACATCGAAGGAGAGGAAACTGAAGAAGACACCGAGGAAGACGAGGAGGATGAACAAGTGTTTTGAGAATACTCTTGTTTTTTTGTCATTATAAGATTTTTTTTCTTTTTTTCTGGTTTACACGAAAAACTAATTTTGTATAATTTTTTTTTACACATAGCGCTGTGTTACGGTGCATTTAACATTATATTTATTTAATACATGTATTTTTGGTTAGAGTAACATCTCATGTCAGAGTAACACTATTCGTTTGTTACAGTAACAGAAACAATGCATTGAAGTAATTGAAGACAACAGCGTTGTTTAGACAAAATCATTGCCAAAGTAACTGGGGATAACTTGGATTGATTCCATTCAATGACAAAGTACCAACATTTGTTCTTCAAAAAACAATATATAATGCGTCAGAGGAATTGATTGCAATATCATTGTACAAACACCATTAATAACTTAAAGTAACATAAATTGTTCATTAAAGTAACATTTACAGTGCTTCGGTGTAACACACAGATTGTGAGACCAAAGAAAATTGGGTTAACTTCAGTAATCCCCATAGTAACACCAGCAGTAAATTGGAGTAATAGGTACAGCTAGTCAATGTAACAGGGTTTAACAGCTTCAATGCATTGGTGATAGTCAAAATACCAATGTAATTAGACAGACAACTAAAGAATACAAACCATTAATTCGTAGTTAGAAAAGAGATGACGTGATTCAGTAAACACGTTGTTTTTTTTGGCCCGTTGTTGGCTTGCTCTTGGGAGCGTCAATGATCTTTTGTCTAGCGTCCGCATACTTGTCTACGTTTTCCAACAATCGCGATCGCACCTTGTTCATTATGTTTGCTAAAGTTAGAAAGTTGTTTCAATATAACCTTGCTCGAGTTAAAGGTGAGTGATTGAGTTGAGTTGAGCGATTGAGTGCTCGGGTGTGCTTGAGTTGAGCGAAAAAATTGAATGAGATGAGAGATGATGAAGGTGAAGGGTTTTTGTGTTAGGCGGGTGTTTGAATGAAAAAAATGAATGAGATGAGAGAGAAGATATCAGTTAGCAGTAATTTAGGGAGGAGAGAAGATTTTCTCATATTGTTTCCATAATATGGTAGCTACTACCTTAATTACTACATACAATCTCAACCATTCATCCTCTTTAGATCAATGGCTAAGAATAGGACTCATGGACTCAAAAAAGAAAAAGAGACTCACTTGATCTTCACTCTATATATATATATACACGGAGTATCAATTACTCAATGTACATTCTAAGTCGACCTAAGTCGATCAATCCAATCTTGCTCTAATGAGGAAATTTGTTTTTGCACAAGTCATTCCAACCTATGACATATCTCACGTTTAATACGATCAAATACTCGAGTTGGCCTAATAATAGTCCCTTCCATTCTCGCCTTATTCTGTTGATCCCAAACATTATAAACCGCTGCAGCCAACGCCACCCGACATAGAGGCTTGCTGTCCAGCATAGCAGTCGGCAACTACTGACTGAGCCACACATTCAGCATCCGCAGCAAAGCATCACTATAATTGCACCTGAAAATAGGTGCTCTTTTGTTTCAATAGAAAGTTTACATTTGTTTTATACCTACAAAAATAGTCCCTCTGGTTATTTGGAATTGCAACATACTCCCTCCGACCCAATGAATTGTTTGCCTATTCCATGTTGGGGCGTCTCAATGAATTGTTTGCATGCCTTTCTATTTTAGGAATGTTTTTTATATGTAATTTGATCATTGACTCCACATCTCACATCCTAATTGGATCTCTTTCCCTTAGTGCCAAAACCAAAGGCAAACAATTCATTGGAACAGAGAGAGTATTCCTTAAAATAATTTAATAAAAATTGTCACATTTCTGCAATGAGTATATTTTTTTTTTAGCGAAATGGTAAAAGGATAAAACTTACGGAGTGTGAAAATTAGAAATGTATACTCCTTATTATTGATTGTACACCCTAAAAAATAAAGTGTAAACTATTATTGCGACTATTAGTTACTCCTATATACGAGTAGTTTATTGCTACCTACTTTAAATAACACATGTTGCTTTCAACTTCAAGTAAGGTGCATTTATTAAGAAAGTGATGACAAATTCCCGACATTACATCGCTGAAATGTAAATGTCAGCTAACTTAGTTTAATTGACGTCATTAGTTAAATAACATCATATATTTACATCATTTTGCATATTTGGCCGTGGTGTAGTCATGTACATACATACTGGTAGGTCTACCTAATGTTGCAATAACGCACGTACTTGTATTTAGTAGACTACTCGTACAGTCCTACTTGTCATCATCCTTCCTATCTAGTCTACTCGTTTTCCTGGTGTCCGTATGTATCCATCTATATTTTTTTTTTGGTTCAAGGAAGAGCACATTTAGTCGCATTACAATGTATATATGTATGTATGTTTATACTTACCATTCCATGCACAACATGTATAGACATTTAGTAATTAATTTTAAATTCTCAAATAAAAATTAACTATTTACCTAAATTCATTGTACGTCGTTAAATAGTTTAAGCTAGTTCAAATCCGAAACATGAAGAATTGTCTCAAAATGAAATAATAAGAGATTAAATAGTTTAATACTCCTTACTACTTCATTTTTGTTATTATTTTTTATTTATCGTTTTAGGAGATTTCATAAATAATATAGTAAAAAATTTGTTCTAAAAAACTACTAAGTATATTTACTACTAATAAAGTGAAATAATTGACCTTTGAAAGTAGTAAAAATAACATTTTACCCACCAATCAAATAACTAAACAAATCATATACAGAGTAATGTTCATTGTTTTGGAAAGCGGTAAGTAAATTAAACCATGATGGTTATTTATTACTCTTATTCCTTCCTCACAATAATTGTCTATTTAAATGTGATGAATAGTACGGAGTATAATGTTAAACAAAACATCTACGGAGTATTTTTTATGAAGAGAGTAACATTTACTAGAGTACCAATTTACTGCTCCATACTCCGTATCATAGTGACGAACTACAAGTGAAAATGAACGCATTTTTTTTGTATAAATTCCATATGTTTTGCATGAAATAATATTTTCATTGAAAAACATTAGCTAGTAACATAGTAGAGGATAATTAAAAATTGGTGAAAAGAAGTCATCGTAAAAGCAGGAGTAAGTATCTTATAAGATCGTCGTTTTCGATAAGTAATATTGTCTTATTAACGCTATTGAAATATCGTCTTTTATAACTTTTTGTTTAAAAAAAGACAAGTGTTTATTTGAAGATAAATAGAGGGATTAAGTCTAAAAGTAAAGTAATGTAATTAAATTCAACGACATTTTTTCAAAGTTTGCTTCATTTGTCACTTTATAATTAGTTGACACATTTCCATATTTGGAAAGAAGAACGTGAGACATTTAGGCACGTCTCATGACTCGTGAGTCATGACAAAGCCAACCCATCTAACCTCCGATGTGACGAATATATCCATCATAATTTAATGACGGGTCAAATATCGTTCATATAGATAGATGAGATGAAATCAAAATATTTACTTTTATTTACGTAAATAATGACATATTGATCTATAATAAATTTGCGACGAATATACTTTGGGTCGGACATGGTGTGGGCTTTGATAAATAATGTTTGGATTTATTGCTTCGTCCAATTATTGATCCCTTTTAAATTAAATTTCATTGTTTATTGTTTCAAAATTTGGTAGTATTGGTTAGAAAATAAAATACAAAAATTGTGCCAGTTGTTCGATTTCTTTGTACAATGTATGTTCTACAATTATTTTCATAAAAAAAATACACTCTCATTTTATATACTTTAAGGGTTGGTTGCCTCTCAAGGAGTCAAGGTTGTCATGTTGACTCCATCACATTTAAATAAACTTTTAAAAGGAACATTTATATAATTGTGTTAGAATTCATGACTAAAAGCTTTCATTGTTACGATGCGGTTTTATTATAGGTGATGCAGTTTAAGTTTTTTTTTTTTTAAGCAAATATGGTATATGGTTTTAAGTATATGAATTTTCGGAATGGATTTTTGGATATCCGATATGGTTTATGTTATGGAATCAATCCAACCAAAACCTTAAAATGATTGTTGAAATCCGTTTATATTCTATTACACCCTTCACTCGAATGCCCATTGAGTTTGAAGAGAGGTTAATGTGAACTAACTCCCGCATATCATGTAATGAGTTTCCACTTAGAGTTTTGAAATATTGGAGGTTGTTAGGATTTGAACTCATGACCTTTGACTCTGATACCATAAGGTGGTACGTACCAAAAAAAAATCTACTCGTATTTAGATATACGATTTTCAATCTATTTTTTCTTAAACAAAAACATGAAACAACAAAATCTTAGTACAGAACTCAGATTTAACAATACAACACTCACAATCTGAGTCATGAGTCTGATGGGATATCTCCCAAAGCCCAAAACCAAAATTAGTAATTTTCGAGACATACTAAATTACTAATATAATTAAAATAATAATTAAAATAACTAACTTATAGTATTTGAGAGGTCTCACAGTAAATTTAATGTGAAACCGTCTCATATAAGTATTAGTGAACCAAAATTAATCTTATTTTGTCCTCGTATTATATTTCTATCTAACTTGCTTATTGTTATACTTGTGCTTGAAAATCAATTCTCTACCGTATTTTTTGTGTACAAAGCAAATGTAAAGTTTCTATTGGGACAAAAGTAGTACTAACATTTACGAGAGGCGACTCACATAACATAATTACTTTGAGCAAATTATTATTTGAGACGACATTATCCATAAACCATGACGGTCAAGTTATCTAGCATGAACCCTTGTTTAAAACATTAAGACAGTACAGATACTCCATCTTAAAAAAGAAACCCCTTACTTGTATTTGAATTCTCGAAATCCATGTTACAAATTGAACATAGTGTACGTTCATGGTTCCCCGATGTTATATAGAGTATGCTTGTGGTTTCTTTGTTTATGTTTTTGTTTTTACGTGCAACTTCATTCGAGGATAATGATGAGCATTTGATAAAGAAATTCAAATAGCCCAATCTAAAGTCGACAACAACACTCTCATGTGTGTTGTTTTTTTATAGTTGTGGTAGGAACTAGGAAGGTCTACATTACAGTACATTAATACGATGTTTACAGCAACAGTACAACCTTAAACACTTAAATAATTAATCTTGTTAGATAATTACACTTAATTAAGGGATTAATTTTGAAAGTGCTCCAAACAACATGGAACTTAATTAATGTTCTTTATCATGCGACTTTTAATGTCAACAACAACCTTCATTATTGTACGACACTTCTTAATGATGTTTCTACTCTACATTAACCTTAATTACGTAGTATATCACTAATCCACGAAAAAAATCACGATAACATACGGTTTCTCAATAATGTTATTGGGAGACACGTTTCACGTGTGATGAGGAGAGGGTGTCAAATAGGAGTATTATTAACTATGATGTGAGATTATCTTACACAATAACTACTGATTTACAATTTTACACTCCTCCGATTTTAAATGATTGCTTCATTTGGATAATATATGCAAGAATATTAGTCGTATATTAATATGGGACAGTCATTTAAAATCGGAGGAATTATTAGTATTTAGTTAATTAGTTAATTACTCATCCCCATCATTTGAAGATAATCCCATGCTGTGATAATCACGTGTGGTGTACGTGTACTACTTTGTGCTAGTAATCTTCATAATCACCATTTTTGAGACTCTAAGAACTGTGTCCTAAATTGGTAAGGAATATTCGTAGTCATAGTAACACGGGTTTTAAAACGATTTGTATTCCAACGGTCTCAGTCATTTGTTAACTTTGATTGAAAAACAGTAAATTTTTTGTGAGATGATTTCACTGCAATTTTATTGTAAGATCGTTCACAAAGAGTTGATTATCAACTTATTTAATACAAACAAGAGTATAAATCTCCTACTCCCTCCGATTTTTTATTATCTTCCCTATTTCCTTATTAGGCCGAAACACCCTTTCTTCCCTATTTCTATTTTGGGTCATCAACATGTGGTCTAGAATCACCCTCACATTTCTCTCTCTTCCTTCTTTTATTTTGAACCACACATTCCTACACCCTTATTTTCTTCCCCAAAACCAAAGGGGAAGATAATAAAAAATCGGAGGGAGTATATGAGAAACCTCACGATAATTCTCCTATATAAGAGGTCTCACAATTATCGTGAGATTGTCTTATAGAAACTTTTGTATTAAAAATATCTTTTATAAATAATATACTTCGCAACCCAAATTCTTGTATAAAACGGACTCACGATAAATTTACCGTGAGACATGTCACATAAAAGTAGTTACTTTTACTAGTATTATTTTAGTTCTATTAATATGTTTCTTAATAAATTATCGTAAGACGATGTCACAGGAGAATTGTTAATAATATAAAATATTCACAAATAACTGACACGAAAATATTAGACAAATTAGTTTGGAGTATTTGTAATCAACATGGGTCGGGTCCGTTCGGGCTAGAGCGAGATAGGGCAGAAATGTGATGGTTAGATTGGGCCGGACCAAAATTGTGAGTGTATTTAGTTAGCTTTATCCTAGCCTCAACTCAACTGCTTAGGTTTCACTCAAATGGACTTTTCGGGTCCAAGATATCTTCGCCTAATACTTTAAACTTACCTATCTACATACGGACTACATTAGTTTAGGTTTCGTGTAAATGCACGATTTATATAGAAGAGTACGGAGTACTTCATATGTATTAGGCTGTGAGAATAAAAAAAATTTGATGTTACTAATATTTTAATTAGTTCAAAGTATTTTATAAATTTCTCTTATAGGTTATTTTTAACAAAATTACTCTCCATGTCACCAAATTCCCAATTCAACCAATTGTTGGCATACTCCATTACTTCATTTGAAGAATGTTTTTTTTCCAAAAAAAATGAGACATACTCCCTATGTTCGTCCACTTTGTTTATTATATGAGTGGAATATTATATTGAGAGTGGAGGAACATATAAATACGGAGGGAGTATATTATTGACTAGTTGATTTTTTTTTATTTTTTTTTCTGACTTACGCATATATATCCGTATTAACAATAAAACGAATCAAATACGGAGTATATCCTTATTATTAAATAAGAATTTACTATGATTGGGTTGGCCCTGGATGAACCAAAGGGGCAAGTGAGTAGTGGAGTTGGAATCAATACTTATATATATATATATATATATATATTTAAATAATTTAATTCGTACGTAGTAATCGTATATTGTTATCTAAGTTGCTATTTGGAGTATTATAAGCCTGAAAAATGAAAGCCAAAAACAGATTGGCCAAGGTATGCCATCTTTCTTTCCACATATAGAAACATACATTCAATTTTTATATACTGTACTATAGTATTATTTTCAATTAATTATTTTGATTCTCAGTACAAAATACTAAGTGTCAGTGTCTTTTTTGTTCCCTGGTCAAAAAATTAGATACAAGAATACAATATTTAGTCATTAATAAAAATTTGTCTTTATTTTATTAATCGTTTTTATTTTTAGAGGTTAAAGTTTATAAAGTTTAATCATAAATTAATTAAGGAATAAAAAAAATTGTCATAATATTCACCTTGTTAAATTAGTCGTTAAAATATTTTTTCAAAGAAAAATTATTAACATACTCCGTATATACTCCCTCCGGACACAATTTATCGCCCCGCTTTCCTTATTTGGAAGGTTTTTATTTTTTGCCCCACTTCTCTACTTTCCTTTTCTATCTTACACTTTTACCATATTATCCCTCTTTCTATCCTTTATTTACAAGAAATGCCATTGAATTTTACATTCAAGGCCCACCATTCATTTCTTTACCATTTTATATTCATTTTTCACTACTCCACCATCATTTTTTACCATTTTATATTCCTTCCTTATTTTACGTGCAAAAGTGAGCGGGACAATAAATAATGACAGGAGGGAGTAGTAAGTAACAAGAATTATTATAAAATATTGTACTAGTATTTTCTTAACAAGTTTTCATTATTATACACATGAGAGTCATCATCAAGCTCAAAATTTCATCTATTTTAGATGGATAGATTTTTTTTTTGGTAATTAGTAAGTAAATTATACATTTATACTCCCTCCATCTCGTTCAATTGTCAAGAATATTTTAATTAAAGGCAAACAAACGAACAAGACGGAGGGAGTATCTTTTATCCATTTACAACTTACAAGTTATTGTATTTACATATAGACAAATTTGATCATACAATATATATATATATATATATATATATATATATATATATATATATATATATATATATATATATATAGACAAATTTGATATTCATCTATCTATATAAATTTATCGTGCAAGCTTAATTGATTCTGCTACTGGAAGTTATACTACTCCGTATTAGCTTGAGAAATTTTTGCTAATAGTTAAAAAAAAGTTCAAAAAATGATTTTAGCTCATAAGAAAGTTTCAAACCATCGTTTATTTATATTTGATTAAAATATTTTTTACAAATAACATAAAAACCAAAATACTCCCTTCATTCAAATCCATACTTCACATTTTTTTTTGACACTATTCACACTAAGACGGAAATAATAAGAACGCTTTTTACTATCATTAGTTTGCTTGTTTGATGTTGGGCCAACTATACTACAAAAATGCTACTCGTATTAGCAACTTGGTTCTACCCCTTTTAGCCCAGTTTCATAATATTGGGCCTGACCTGCTTATAGTTAAGCATGTTTTTCGAGCTTAATTTTCTATATAAG
The DNA here is from genome assembly GCA_958450325.1 of Agrostemma githago. Lineage (NCBI taxonomy): Eukaryota > Viridiplantae > Streptophyta > Magnoliopsida > Caryophyllales > Caryophyllaceae > Agrostemma > Agrostemma githago. Next base: position 69,583,307 of record OY288250.1, on the reverse strand, counting down.
TGTTTTTCAAAAAGCAGAAGCATCCATTTACTACTATTTCTTCTATGAGCAAAAGTATGTATTTTTAGCTTATGGCAATTTTTTTGACTTTTAGAAAAAGGGTTATTTAACAGGAATAATACCAAATTTTGGGTGGTATTCAATTAATAAAAGCAACTTTAATTAATACGGGAATAAAACCAAGTATGAGACATATTACACGAGAATGAAATATGCTTACCTGCTACCGCCTATACCAGTTAATATTACCACTAACACAAACTCTCAAACTTTTAACCTCACTTTTAACCTCATTTACTCCCAAACTTTAAACTTCATCTTCTCGATTCATCAATTCTCATCAATTCAAAACGTCTTCTTCATCCATTCACTTCAGTCGTGCTTCGTCGAAGGTAATTTTTACGGAACTTTTATTTTTTTTATCTTTCTCAAACTTTTGTCAAACTTGGTCGAAGGTAATTGTCATTAATTTTGTCGAAAATCAATTTTCAGGGGTATTGTCAAGTTCATTCCTCAATCTTGTGGTTCGATTTTTCTGGGTTGAAATTAGGGTTTTCGATTTTTCTGGGTTTAAGCGTTTAACGGTTTTCGATTTTTCTAGGTTTAATTTGGGGTTTTAAGTGTCCAATTAGTGTTCTTTTATAATTGGTTTAATTGAAATTGATGAGTTATCCATGGATTTGGAGAAATGATGGTTTAGGAGAGAGAATTTGATTTAGGGCAATGAAGAAGATGAAGATGGGTGTTAATTAATAGCATGGGACCCACAAAACCGACTTCATCCGGTCATTTAAGAGGCAATTTCATTCTCGTGTAATATGTCTCATACTTGGTTTTATTCCCGTCTTAATTAAAGTTGGTTTTATTGATGGAATACCACCCAAAGTTGGTATTATTCCTGTTAAATAACCCTTAGAAAAATGTCGTGTTAGGTCAAACACATATTCACTCTAGTGGTTAAGATCAGGTATAGTGGATAATAGGTCACATGTTCAAATCTTCATCCCCTATATTGTAATGCGACTAGTACGCGCTTCATTGAATAAAAAAAATGGAATTCTACATGGTACCCTTGGATTTTTTTCTTTTTCTATGCGGTACCCCTCTTTTTAGTCAAAATAATTCCGACTCGCGATAACTTATGGACACGGGTTTCAAAAATGACGATATTTTCGCTAAAATCATTGTCTTTAGAAGATCCTTGATTTGAGATTTGATTTTTTGCAATTTCGAAACTTGTACTACGAGTTATGCTCAGTCAAATACTTTCAAACGAATAAACTTTGACCGACGGTAACTCTCTTTCCTGAGTTCCGAAAGTGATGGATTTTTTTCCAAACGGATCGTTTTTAAGAGATCTTCAGTTTAAAGTTAAAATCGTCTCTTTTGAAATTCATAACTAAAAGTTATCGTAAGTCAAAGATATTTTGAGCAAAATGAGGGGTACCACGTAGAATATCGAAAAATACGAAGGCACCATGTAGAATATCCCTAAAAAAATCATCTCTTTCCTCAATTTTTCTGTTACACTGCCCACCAAGAGTCCGTTCTTTTTCTAATTAAATTTAACTCAATTTACGGCGACTTTATTTAGTACGAAATATAGTTCAATTAAGTAAGATTCAATTTTACTCAACTTGTCTTTATATTCGAGTTTTATTCAATTCAGTTTATGAATCCAATTACAGACGAAGGATAAGGATGTGGGTATAACCGTATAATAGACGTTGGTTAACTTAACTAGCAAACGGACAAAGTCTTAGACCAATGGAGTACATACCAGGAACATATGTTTTGAGCATACGGGGCGGGTACATGAATATAAAAGTAATATAACCCATTACAACGAGAACTGATGACTTATTGATCAGACTATATATACACGATACTTCTTCGAAACCTTTGAAGATTTTCATTTCAAAAATATATATTAAAAAAGTTATAATCAAAGCTTTCGGATATTTAGAAGAAACAATTAACTGCTCGATTTTCCGGTGAGTTGCTGAACCAAACCCTTAAATTCTTCGGCAGTAACCTCTATAACTTTCGGTTGCGAGAAATACGTGACCATCGGATTTGTGCTCATGTCACCCTTCGATTCATAATCTTGTCGCCTTTTCCTTGTCTTCGTTGATTCCTTATTTTCCATACCATTGCTCATCATATTGTCGTGCTCGACCGGAATTTGTGTTACTAGAAAATGAACTAAGTTGATATATTTTTTTGCGTAAAATATAAATATATTATAATGTTTTGTATTGTATGCAATTTTGTGAAATGACGCATGATATTTATACATTGCATATCCATGGAAGTATGGTCAAAGTTTGAATTAGTTAGGTCAACAATGTTTACATAGAGTATTAATTATAAAATGTCAACTATAAATAAAATGTCAACCTAATTATAGAGTTAAGTCTGTTAACTAGGGATTGTCTAAATACGACTTGAATTGATGTTTGAATTATTTGTCAAATTGTCAATCTAATTATCAAAAAAATACGGTAAGGAATACAAATTATTGTTTGTGACGGATCAAATGTTACACATATGAGTAGGTAAACCCAAAACACATTTATTATCCATGATGCATTTAGATTTTGTCTTATTTAATCATGTACTCCGTATGTGTTATTTGATCCGTTATAACTTTACGACGAATATATAGATCACAAAGGAGACCAGCTAAAAAATCACCGTCCATAATATGGAGCAGGTATAAATGTATAATTAGAGATAGAGTACATAATTAGACAAAGTATCCACCTCCCGACTGTACCATTTTGCCGGCATATAGTTTGAGTGTGAACTACTCTTTATTGTCGGTATTAATTACGTAAATGAGGATATTGCGACTGGTTTGGGTTTGCATCAACGTCATTGATCATTTACATCAATCCAAACACCGTAAATGTTTTAGCCTACTGAATAAGACGAATGTAACCTAAACAATAAATCTCGGATACGGTTTTACGTAACCTTTATCGTAAAGTTCGATTCCCAATCTCATTTATCGTAATGCGATCATTACGCGTTTCGTCGGAACAAAACGGAAAGTTGACTCTTACAATTACTCGGCACAACCGAAGGTAAATTTTTGTTCGTGATGGTATTATTAGTTGTAACTTGTAAATCATAAAATAGGTGAGGTGAAACAAATACTTCGTATGTCAAACATTTTGTGGTTAATATTTGATCCGTTTTAAGACTAACCGCAACCGAATATGGTTCCGCTCCGCTTATTGTTTTTGTATACCTCGAAATTCCTGTCCGTCAATGGCGGAACAACTGAAGCACCGAATTTCCTGCCGTCGGAGAGAAGTCGATGTTCGTTCTCGTAATTGTTACATTCTCTTCAATCTAATCGTTGTAAAGAATTTCTTTTCTCTCTAATTGGTGCATGCTACTTTAAGCTATTTAATCAGTTGTTACGGTAAATGCGGCTTTTGATTACTCCGTTGTTGCTTTTGATTGTATGTGTTCTTCGGTTATTTCGTGGATTCTTCTTGATATTTTAGCAATCAGACGATTAATTAGAATTCATTCAATGATCATTCGTTTAATTATTGAGGAATTTCGTATTTTCTTCGTTAATTGATCATCAAATCATTGTTAGATAGAGCAGTTTATACACTGAACTCTACCTATTAGACGATTTAGAATCGTTCGCTCATAATTTGATTATTTTTTTTTTTTTTGTGATTTCTGTTTGTATGTTGTTAATTGACCTGCGATTTGTCTTTAGTTAGAGAATGATCATCAATTCATCATTAGATAGCGATCTGCTGAAGCAGTTTATACTCTGAACTCTACATTTTAGACGATCGTTCGCTTAAAATTTGATCAACTTTTGGTGATTTCTGTATGTATATTTTAATTTACCCGCGATTCATCTTTAGTTAACGATTGATCATCAATTCATTTTTCGATAGTGATTCACTGGAGCAATTAATACTCTGAACTCTACATATCAGACGATTTCAGAATATGATTAGTAAAACCTCGTGAGCTTCGTCTTCAGGAAATATTGATGGCTGTGACGTCTTGTTTTCATTTATGCGTCTCTTGAAAACCGTCTTTCTGTTATTGCAGGGTAAAGCTACGCTGTTTGGACCGCCTTAATTCACTTTGAGCAGGAACTAGTGACGATGTTCTCCCATTTCCCTTCTGCACCTCTAGTCCTGACCTCTGTTTCACTAAATGCAGAGGTAACATTTCTTATTTACCTTTCGAAATGTGCGAGTTTAAATGATAGTAGGATAATTGATCGATTCTCCGGGGTCAATTATATATTCCTTCTTTCCGGTTATACCAAATTTGTCACCGCTCTACTGTGCGACATGGCTAAAAATTAGTGACCACTTTTTAGTACTGTACTAAAAAGTGGTCACTAACTAACCTAAAAATGGTTACTCGTACTTTTTAAGAACAACGGTTGCCAATGGAAAATATTAAGAACAAATTAAGTTTTTCAAGAGTCAAGACGGAGACATCTGTGTTTAAAATTCTGTCATTTCAATTGATAGAGATGGGCAGCCCCGTTGACACCGTCTAATTTTCAGGGAGGTGGATATTTTATTATTCAAGTATACAGCCTGTTTAGTTGTCCTCTGTTACTGAATAAACTTGTAGTAATGGCTGACTAAGTCTTATCATCTTGATTAAAAATGAAACTTGAATGGAGCAACTATCAGTATACGATTTGTAATTTTATATCATATGCTCGTGATCTAGATCCCTGAAAGCTTCATTTATCGGTGAATGAATCGACCAGCTTCTCCATTTCACGGCTCTTTTAACTGGAACGAGACCAGTTCTAATCCTCCGCACGATCATGTTCGAACTAAAGATTTGAAGCAGGGGAAGAACTCGCCATTCAAAAATAAGTTTAGAGCTGCAGTAAGGAAAATTGGAGCTGTTTGTTCGGATTTTAAGTCCAAGTCCAAGCCAAAAGAGGATGTTTTTGAAGCAGATGTTTATGAGGTTGGGAGATCGAGTCAGATTAATACAAACTCATGTAAGTTCTTCTACTTGCCCCCTTCAAATCCTTCCTTCAGATGATGAAAAGTTGAAAATCGGCTCTACTATTCGAGGTGGAGTAGATTACGATAGGTTGACCGTGGTTTAGATGACATTGTTTGTAGATTATTTCAAACCTCGGGTTTTAATATACAGTATATTTTTTCAATTTCAGCTGGGTTTTCTTCAGGAAGCAAGAAAAGAGGATCGTCACCATTTAATCCCCCAAGACCATTTGAGTCTCCAAAAGTGAAACATGGGGATGTCTATGGCTCGTTGAATTTCAGTCTCGTGGACATCCAAAAAGCGACAAATAATTTCTCTGAGGTGAACATAATAGGTGAAGGCGGTTTTGGGACGGTGTTCAAGGGACAGTTGCAGGACGGAACTCTTGTCGCTGTCAAACGTGCCAGAAAGGTAACAACAAGGCAACCTGAATTTTCGAGATACATCAGTACATGATTATTAACTCTGAAGTCTGAACTGGTTCACTATTTTGCAGAACTTGTCTGATAAGCGTGCTATACAGGAATTCAGGAGTGAAATCCTCGCGTTTTCTAAGATTGAACATCTAAATTTGGTGAAGTTTTATGGATATTTAGAGCACCCAATTGAAATGATCATTGTAGTCGAGTATGTCGGTAATGGAACACTCTATGAGCAATTACACGGTAAGCTTTATCTGCTGAAGCAACATTTTTTTTAGTAGTTAAGCCTTTCAACTCCAGGAAGTTTATGGAATTTCATATCGGTGTAGGTAGTAATCAAGGATATGCATTCGAGCTTGGGGAAAGATTGGACATTGCGATCGATGTTGCTCATGCAGTCACTTATTTGCATAGTTATAATGGTATGTGCACCTCCTCAATCTCACATTCTAACAAGTAACAACTCAAAAAACTTCCGAATTCACATTCCGTATTTGTCTATTTTTTATCATAAAAACGTGGGTGCATTATGAACTAAGCTCAAAATCGACTCTTATTCTGATATACCCAGAAAAACTGCTGAAAATAAGGCATTTTACAGTTATTGATCTGTGCTGTTATGCTATGCGAATGTAGTGCTAGTAATCAAACATCTTAAATGAAACGAAGTTTAGGCAATGCATAACGGCAACAATATTCCCTCTTTAAAGACTCTTGCCGAAGGCTAGTTATGTGGGTTAGATGTAGCCATGTAGGTGCTCTTTCTCGTAAAATGATTCAACCCAAAGACGTCGGGCGACCCATAATAAAGTTGCTTATTTCACAACTGTACTCATGGTATTTTAAGAAGTATTCAGATCATAGAGGTACTGCTGATATTTCTTTAAATCGAGGGGTATCATTTAGAATTCAGAAAAACTAGAGGCTACCTGTCTACCACCTAGAAGAACCCATAAATAATTCAAAAGTTCTTGTTTGTGCGTATTGTCATAATGGGTCAAATATTTACCCATTTAGACAGAAAAAACAAAAACATCGTTCTTCCCTAAGAAGAATGCTTTGTCTTCACCTCACTAAACGAGTGATATACGACTGAGATAACTCGTTACAAGGAAGAGTAACTTTAAATAATTCAGCGTTTTTGGCTTAATTAGGAACTATATACATAGAGATAGAGGTGTGAAAGAAGAAACTGAAGTGATTGAATAAACGCCTCTTTACACTTGCCTCTCCGATTGACAGATCCTCCAATCATCCACCGAGATATAAAAGCGTCAAATGTTCTCATCACGGAGAAATTTCGGGCTAAAGTGGCGGACTTCGGGCTTGCTAGGCTTGTCCCGGATGGGGACGGCCATGACGTGACCCATATTTCTACTCATGTCAAAGGGACTATTGGATACCTGGATCCCGAATACATGAAAACATACCAGTTAACCGAAAAGAGTGATGTCTACTCATTTGGTGTATTACTTGTGGAGCTTGTGACTGGAAGACATCCCCTTGAACCACAGAGAGCTGTCAAAGAGAGAATGACGACACCATGGGTAACGCTTCTTCACCCTTTACTCCCTCCGTTCCCATCATTATTGGGCATTTGGGTGATATGCCTAAACATTTATTTTTGCAGGCGTTGAGCAAACTAAGAGACGGCATACCAGTGCTGGCAATGGACCCTAGGCTACAGAGAAGTCCAGCATCCATCAAGGCAGTCGAGAATATCCTAAAACTCGCTCTAGAATGCACTAGGCCTCTTCGACAATCTCGACCGTCTATGAAGGAATGCGTCGAGGCATTATGGGCTATTAGAAAGGAGCTCAGAGGCGGTGCTGAACCGGGTAATTTTACCCCACGTCGATCAGTCGATGATTTATTGGAGGCAGAAACGAGAAGGAAACGTCAACATTCTTTGGGGATCCAAGGGGATATTTATCCGTTTATGTCTGCGTAGTTAGCCTAAATCACACTCCCTCCGTTTTTCAATGATCGTCCCATTTCTTCAATATATTTTAAAACATTAAAAAAACGGTGGGAGTATCTCATATCCTTCCTCCTGTCTTATATTTTTTCAAATGTTTGTTGAATATGTGTGTAGTTTACTCATCAACATCACTTAAGACCTATGCATAAACATCTTCCCTCTGTTTTTTAAAGTTTGCCCTCATTTTAATGAATGAAATATATTGAATAAACGGGGGCAAACATTAAAAAACAGCGGGAGTAATTTTTAGTAGAGTCAGGTCATATGTGCTCTGTTGGCCGTTGCTCAAGTGGCCGGCCCACCTTACCCCACCCCTCGGCCCTCAGCGGCTAGGCTCAGGCCACATATTTATATTCCGGCCTTAAAAAAGCAAATAGATTTGAAAAATGGCTATCTGTGCTTGGCACGGGCCAAACTTAAACTTCACCCTGCCTGAGCAGGCAATTTTACGGGCCACTGGCATGGTGCAATCAGATGGTCGGTCACCTAGTTGAAGCGAACCATTTTTTCTTTTTGACTATTGTTTTTGGGTGCTTAAAATTCGACAAAGATCGTAACTAACTTCTCTTTGTCTGATGATTGCTCACGTTTCGAAGAGGGTGGACCTCACATCGACGTCTGTAGCATCATCATTTCCCTTGCAACAACGCTTTGACAAACACGTAGCACTGGCAATACAAGTTTCTAAATGTCAGCAAATATAGCCACATTCAAACTACTAAAAAACCGATGTTTATAAATACAAACGACTAACATGACATCATACGAGCATAAAGTACGGAGTAGTTCATAACATTTGACATTGTTCCGGCATTGCAGCGAAAAATTCTCCTATGCCATGGGAGTAGTTCCTTGCAAATTTACAATAAATTACCGATTGGCGGATGGCCATATGTTTTTAAAAAAAGACTAGATACATAACATTAATGAATATCTTCAACAAATAATAATGATACTTACATTCCAAGACATTTAGGATGCAACATGTCGTCAGTGATTCGATGGACTGATAAACTCTTTTCCTCAACGTTAACTGAAGTCTCATCAGCCAAAGCATCAAAATCTTCCATCGGAAAGAATGTCGTTTCTGATGTTGATACAAAAAAAACTCGGGGACACTCAAGTGTAGAGCTAAACTCGAAAAATCTTCTTCACCTGTTGTGTAGAAAATTGACAGAGTAATTAACAAGCTGCTATTATCAACTTCTGCACAACCGTTACTTATAACTGAAGAGAGGAGTTAGACTTCGACACTTCACTTGGGTTCCGTGTCACATATTCAATACATCATTTTAGACCAAAAAACTGAAAATGTGGCCAAAATAACCGTTTCAGATACCATGTCAAACACAAAACATTTCTCAGAGGTGCAGAATACAAATACTCTCAACAGTTAAACATCCAAACTCAAATGACAAATGCTGCCAAATATAACTTCTTTCGTCTATTACCGACGCGATAGATAAGTAGTGTTAAGATCTCGAACTCTATTCAATTCATGTGCCTCTTCAAATGCCCCAAGACAGCTCAATCTACTAGCCTCTTAAAATGCCTAGAAATGACTGTAAGGATCTCTCTAAAATAACAAAGAAAGGAAAAAATAAAACTTGTTTCATCTACCTCCAACACGGCTCAATTCTTAAAGAATCTAGACGACTCTATTCAAATCAATTCGAAACCTGATCCAATATGACCTCCCGAAGTGCTCGAATTGAAGTGTATAATACACGATTTTCAGATATTTGGGATCCGAGATAAAAATGACCAGAAATTGCACAGATTGTGCATAGGCTCAGTATAAACGAACTCGCAAAATATGAGAAGCAACGGACAAGGTTTGTGTGTCTTGGTATGGGTTACACTACCGTCGGCCGAAAATCGGTTAACGGCGTAAAGGTAACGTATACTTGTTCTTTGGACTTGAAATCGACCAGGGAACATCCTCAAGCGGCCCAGGACACATGGTATGAAATTCATGTAAATTGGAAACCATTCCCAGTATGACCTACCGAAACGCTCGAATTGAAGTGTATAATACACGATTTTCAGAGATCTGGGATCCGAAATAAAAATGTTCAGAAATTGCACGGATTGTTCATAGGCTCAATCAAAACGAATTCACAAAATATGAGGAACAACGAACAAGGTTTGTGTGTCTTGGTATGGATCACACTACCGTCAGCCGAAAATCGGTTAATGACATAAAAGCAACGTATACTTGTTCTTTGGACTCGAAATCGAGCATGGAAAATCCGGTTGCGACCCCGAACACATGGTATGAAATTAGGTAAATTTGAAACCTTGCTCGATATGACCCTCGAACAGCTCGAATTGAAGACTATAACACACGATTTTCAGAAATTCAGGGTCTGAAATAAAAATGTCCAGAAATTACACGGATTGTTCATAGGCTCAATGCAGACGAACTCACAAAATATGAGCAACAGAAAAGGTTTGTGTCCCGCTATGTGTTAAGAGTAGTGGTGTGAATTTCTAAACCTTTTACAGTTTTACTACAATAGACTCGAAAACCATGGATAATAATCGCCACAAATGTCAGTCTCCCGCGATCATCCACAACCAGTTGACTCGAAAACCGTGGATAATAGACTTCACAAATCACAATCGACAGTCTCCCGGGATCATCCGCAGTTTGGATGAAGTGTATGCCTCGTTTCATGTATTTTAATGTGGTTATTTTAATGTGGTATAGAGTGATAGTGCTCTGAGACCTTCTTTTGAGATGTTATGTCGACTAGAAAAATGTGGATAATAGACTTCACTATCGACAGTCTTCCGCAATCATCCGTAGTTAGCGAGTTTTCTACCGTGACCCAACAGGTGGAGTTACTATCCCCTAAAATGACTATCGTGTGTCCCTAACCCCGTGAAAGCATAAAGCAGAGCTTTTCATGTTTAGGATGCAAATATGTACAATAGTATGCAAGATTTACATGTTTGGCATGCCAATATATCATCAAAGAAATATAGCTAGCACGTGATTTTATCAATAATTGATCACATTTCAGACAAGGGATGACAAGGGATAAAAAGTGAAGGGGGTTCAATAGAGAAACGAAGTAGATAGTAGAGATTGACTATTATAAGATGAGACAAGGGCAAGCAATCTAATATGAAAATATAAACATGGCAATATAAGTAATGTACTTACTTGTTCTAGCGTCAAAAACATGATCACGTTCCAAGATCCTAATCTGCCAAAATTTGGGAGGAACCCTTTATAAAACGCCAAAGGTCCCTGCACAGTTTGCAATAAATTGACATGATGAGAACCATATTTCATAAAAGAGAGTTCCAGACTCCTCGGGCACTGCTTACAAGATCTTATATCATCGCAATTCGTGACAAATCTTTACGGAAGAGGCAGTCCAAAAAAAAACCAGGCTTGTTCGTTCATACTTGCTCTTCTTCGGCTTCTATTAAGAAATTACTCGTATGTTACTGACTATCAGTATGTCACAAGAGAAGGGGAGCTAATATACCTCATTCCTCAATGTCTTGATGAAACAATCAAGAGTGTTTTTATATGTTGAGTCTCCCATCATTCTGGACTTCACCTGGGTATACAAAACAAACAGATGATCCACGCTAATATTGAGTGACAAACTGACGAGCCCATATTATATTGTGGAGTAATTCATGGCAATTTTTTAAGTAGCAGAGCCTTGTCCATACAGTACATTATTTTTCGACGAGTAGGATATAATGTTAATAAAAGGACACAAAAGGGTGAGACCGTGAGACCCATTTACGAAAGAAATCATAGAGTTGGCTATCTTGGGATCGAAGAAGTTATGGCATTGGATAGGACCGCGTGAATGAGAGAATTCTGGGTGCCGATGATATCTGAGGACTATCTCCTATCTTTTTTTATTTTTCATAATAATTATTATTACTACTACGTACTACTCCTTTCACTTAGAACTTGTAACTCTTTACCAGAAGCTGCTAACGATTTTTAACTTTATTTTTCCATGAAACTACGTGTATGTTTATTATTCTACTTATTACTATTAGAGTATTACTACTATTATGCCTTTTTATCTGACTGCTTTATTAGAGATGACTTGACAGTTTTGGAGAATGGTTCATGTTAGCTGACCCCAAGTCGGTTATTGTAGTTGTTGTATGAAGCAATTCTAGTTCCAGTAAAACATTTTTTTTTATAAGCCAAGGTAACTTACCACGTCAACAGGGGACCCAATGCAAACTGCAAAAAAACCTGCACCTAAGCCTGCTAGCATGTGAGTAAGTGCATTATCTGAGAATCCTGGAATCGCCAATATTGTCTGCATGTGAGAAAATATAAATAAATAATAAAGAAAAGAAAAGGAACACCATATAACCAAATTGAACATCAAGCATCATCAAATTACCAATTTCACGTGATCATAACTGGCTAACTCAGCGGCATTGACAACTGCATTTCTAGCAATGTTGGGTCCAAGGCCAGTCCAAAGAGCCCAAAGTCCTTCCTATTGATCATTGGCATAGCATTCGTAAGTTAACGCTACAAAATATCTATGTTACTCTACTCGTTTACAAGTATTAGACACACGGTGTGTGTGTGTCAACTTGTCAATTGTTTGGGTCTAAAATGAAGTGCCGTGTTGTGTTGAATACGCGATATAGTAGCTAAGTGAAGTATCGGAGTAACATAACTTTCAATAAGTGCGAAAAAAAACTACCTGTCTAATTATGGAAGCGTATGCATCCAGAGCCCCTGTGTATCGCCTTGGCACTCCAGGCGGCATCTTTCCTTCAGCTTGAAGTCGAACTTTAACAAGATCAGTAGGATTAGCAACCATGATCGCAATGGCACCTAAATAACAACAAGCACCTTGTTAACACACCAACCAATCATCCATTTATCAATAATTACTATAAGCTATAAAGTCACTAAGAGTTTAGGTTATGTTCTTTCGGCTTATGTTTAACTTGGACAATTAATGTTTATTCTTATTCGGTATAGTTAAGTTAAGTCTAGCCTTATTAATTTTAGTTTGTCTTAGTCACTTCAACTCAATTCATTTCCATTTAAAGTAACCCCAATAAATTAAGTTAAGTTACATTAAGCCCCTCTCATTTAAATTCAGTTGAGCCACTTTCGGCTAGAAAAAACATGAACTCTCCTATAAGACCGACACATAGCAAAAGACTGGTTCAAAAAGAACAAAAAAAAACTCAAATGGAAATGTGAAAGTAATCAATAAGGAAAAGGGAAGGATCGGTTTGGACTATTGTTGATATGGGTACGTCGTATCATAAAGAACGATCTCGTACAACCATTGGTCAATCAGTAATTATATATTTAATGCAAAGGTCACCACGGCGGTACAAGTAACCATAAAATTTTACTGACCCGTTAAGAGAGCCGCTAATATCTTTTGGAAAATAGGAACATCTCCGATGAGAAAAGCACCAACAAAGAAGATCTTGAACTGCAGAAATGGAATTAATCAAATACACGAATGTTAAATCATACTAGTATTCGATTGCAATGGGTTTCATTATCATAGACGGCATGAAACATATGTACATTTAGGAAGAATCGATATCAAAACTCACAGGATCATAGAGACTTATTCTCAAGCCACCGTATAGAAATTGACGATGTAATCCGGGTATTACACCTTTCCAAAGAGCACATAAACCTTCTTCCCTCACAATTGTTTTAATCGTGTCAAACATGCCTCGATATTTCACGGAACAACCTCCTTCTCCACCTCCATCACCCGAAGTCGGTGATTTCTTCTGAAGTTGGAGCCTAACTTTAGCAGTGTCTAATGGCAACGTACAAAACTGCATATTAGTCCATTGAACACAAGATTTGGAAAATCAGCTTCAATATTTTCAATTATAATTATAACTACTTAAAAATTAGGAACTAATCAATGAAAAGTTAATTATTCCATTTGATTCAACTAATCATTTACACTTCATTAAAATACTCTCACAAAAGATTAAATACGTAACGAATCGCTAATAACTCATCTTCCAATAACCAATATATGTGATTAATTTCAACCTGTTCGATTTTAAGATGATTAGATACTGATATGTCTTACAAAACACAATCATCTATGGATATTGTCAATTGCTGCACATAGTGAAACTGTCAATCATCACATAATCTAATAACAAAATGTACTCACAAATTTACAGCAAATCTCTAACATGATAAACTAACCACGAGATCGAACCTGAAACCTATAATCGAGGATACCTCCGTCTTAGTCACTACTCACTACACTAAGACATCGACCGTGTCATTTAGCAATTAACAACGCAATAAATCGAATTAATCAATAACTCAACGTCAAACCATTACATTCAAGCTCAATTTTCTACTACACTTCTACTACTACTACTACTACTACGACAACGACAACAACAAACACAGTTCGATTTGGCAAATAACGACGAAAAATGTCCAAAATTAATCAACGTGAAGCAATTCTAGAAATCAGTGATTGGAGGTTAAATTCGGTACTAATACTGCAATAAACACAGCTCAATTTAGCAATTAACAACGCAGTAAATTCAAATTACTCAATTAAACAACGTAATGCGATTTACACAATCAGCGATTCAATCTCAAAATTCGCCATTACTACAACAAACACGTCTCAGTTTAACAATTAACAACGCAAATAAATAAACATTAATAAATCTATAAACATGAAACAATTCTAGAATCAGCGATTCAACAAACATAACCTAATAATTGAACACATGATTAAAGTGAATAAAATCACCTCGGCGAAACAAGCGGCAAATGCGCTGCTGAAAAAAGTTCCGGCGAAGGAGATCTCGGTATGTGGACCGAGATCCGCCATTGAAATACCGATTTCAAGAAAATGCGATCAATTTTTTGTAGCGAAATTGAGCAATTAGTTTTTTTTTTTTTTGAAGCAATTGAGCAATTAGTTAGTGGAGTAATAAGTGAATACTTCAGATGTTAAGGAAAAGTGGAAATCAATGTGACAAGTGTTGTGGGTTTTATATATTAAACGTATTATTTTCGAGGGTTTATATATTACTCTATTGGCAAGTACTCCGCAGGTATAATGAGACCTTCTTACCCAAATAAATAAAATAAAATGAATGACATAGAAAATAAAAATTAAGTAATTACAACCGTTAAATAATTACTCATATATTTTCAATTATGTAGAAGTCTCTTGCTAATGTTATAAAAAGATTTTACGTTATATTTCCCGTCCTGATCATTTGTTTATAAGTGAACTATAGTGATTCGTATGATCAAATTATTCAACAAAAATAATCCTGAAATAAAAAGGTAAAATACATGACCGAAAATCCGAGATATTCTACAAGAGTAGGTAAAAAGGACCAAGATGAAAGAAGTACTACCTCCGTATCTATATGTTCGTCCACAAAGTTTAATATATGGGTGAAGTATTATATTAAAAGTGGACGAACATATAGATACGGAGGGAGTATATTTTATGGAGCAATTAAAGTTGCTAATTTTGCTTCTAAAATAATTAAAGTTACGCCACATGTATGGAATAATGATGATGAAAAATAAATTACACGTAACTACGTAATGTTTGGACTCCACGAGTCATGGTTACAACTCATACTAGGAGTAGTATAGTACTCCACAATTGTACAAAGTAGACGTAATAATAAAATTCAATGAGTCTTGCTAAAGATTTGTACTCCATGTTTATAGATACGACTAGTTTTCCATCGTTTAAGTTTAAGTTAGATATATCCGTGTTATATAAGAATTTGATACAACAGATAAGGAACATGATAGAGAAGGGCAACCAGAGCCGACAAACAATGACACGATTCAAAAATATGACAAGAACCCAACAAGAAATATGGATTTGGGTTAAGACATGATGGCCTATTTTTATAAGTGGGACGACACAAGATTTAATTGGATCGTATGAGGACACAATCTAATCTATTTGTCGGGTCTAGTACAAAGTAGACGTGTAATAGGCAAGGGATCAAATTACTCATAGAAACACAATGTTGATCTTACCGTAAAACTGTCTCACATAATGCATACAATTGCCTCCTTTTTCCCCTTTCGGGACAAAAAATTTTAGCATTAACATGAAAACATGACGACAGTTTTAAACAGTCAATTAAAGGAAATAGCAAATGGCAAACAAAACTTCAACATCCATTTTGGCAAATTACACATTTTCTGCAATTCCCAACTTTCTGAACTCAGGTTCAAACAACAACCGGAAGCTGAGCATACAAAAACAAAACACAAAGAAGACTAATCACTACCACAAACAACAAGTTTTTAACTTTTCACACCCAATCACAATTCATTCATCATTCAGTCATTCATTCAACTCGGGAAAAATCGCTACTATTCATATTGCTGATCTTCCTCCTCGTCCTCGTACTCTTCCTCATCAGCTGTCGCATCCTGGTACTGCTGATACTCCGCCACCAAATCATTCATATTACTCTCTGCCTCTGTGAATTCCATCTCGTCCATCCCCTCACCAGTGTACCAATGCAAGAAAGCCTTCCTCCTGAACATAGCAGTAAACTGCTCGCTCACCCTCCTGAACATCTCCTGGATCGATGTCGAGTTACCAACAAAAGTCGATGCCATTTTCAGACCGGTAGGTGGGATGTCACACACGGTTGACTTGACATTGTTGGGGATCCACTCGACGAAGTAAGACGAGTTCTTGTTCTGAACATTCAGCATTTGTTCATCCACCTCCTTGGTGCTCATCTTACCACGGTATATGGCAGAGGCTGTTAGGTAACGGCCGTGTCGAGGATCGGCAGCACACATCATGTTCTTGGCATCCCACATTTGTTGGGTTAGTTCCGGAACTGATAGGGCTCGGTACTGCTGGGACCCGCGTGAGGTAAGTGGGGCGAAACCCACCATGAAGAAGTGAAGACGAGGGAATGGGATGAGGTTGACAGCTAGTTTACGAAGGTCAGAGTTCAGTTGTCCCGGGAACCTCAGGCAGCACGTTACTCCGGACATTGTTGCAGAAATCAAGTGATTCAAGTCGCCAACTGTAAAAACCAAAAGAAAAATCAAATTCAAAATCAAAATCAGTTCAACAAACAACCAAAGAGGAATGATCAACAAATGGCAAAAGATATCTTAATTAAACCACAAATTCAAGCAACTAGCCTCATGCGAAGTACTTTTTTTCAACTAGTAATTTTAGCAACTGTTTTTCTTGAACTTAAGAGTTTAACCCTTTAAAAAACTCATTACTAACGCTTTTAACTTTATTTTACGTTTGAAACTGTATTTTAATCATTATTTTATTGTAATATGCCTTCCATTTTATTTTGTTTTTTGGACGAGTCAACGACTTCAGATATTAATCATTCATGTTAGCCAACCCCAAATCTTTTTGGGGCACTCTGATGTTGCTGTAGTTGCAGTATTCAAACAACTAGCCAAAAAACACTCCATATTTCTAGTAACACCAAGATCAAAAAGAACTAGTTCAAACAGGATCGAGAAGACTTACAGCTAGGAGTGGTGAGCTTGAGTGTTCTAAAGCAGATGTCATACAATGCTTCGTTATCGAGAACCATACACTCGTCAGCATTCTCAACAAGCTGATGCACAGACAGGGTTGCGTTGTAGGGCTCAACAACGGTATCAGACACCTTCGGCGAGGGGAAGACGGAGAAAGTCAGCATCATCCTGTCTGGGTACTCCTCCCTGATCTTGGATATCAAGAGAGTTCCCATCCCTGAACCCGTTCCACCTCCCAAAGAATGGCACACCTGAAACCCTGCATCAATCAATACACCCACAATATGAGTAAGTAAAAACCAACAACAAAAACATATGAACTCGCTTATATGGATCGGTTACTTAGAGGAACGTGAAACACATTTGAAGCAAGTCAATTCGCCAATTATAAATTCGGAAATGAACAAAACTTACGATGTGAGTAACAGCAGTTAAAAGCACAAGAAAAAATTTATTAGACAGAAAATGTTGCATATATAGTGAGCATTTCGTCAAAAATTTCATTACCGACGTACTAGCTTTCACTTGACAGAGAACAAACAAGCAAGTCGATTTGCTCAATACAAACACGGGGTTGAACACTTTCACATCATCGTCGAATAAACAACAGTAAAGCGCAAGACACAAAATTAATAGACAGAAAATGATGTATATATAGTGAGCCGTGAAAATTAGTTCATCATTGTAGCTCGTTACAACTTTGGATTCACTTGACAAACACCAAACAAAGAACAAGGGACTTATCACATTTAGAACGGTGAATAAACAGAAAAACACGAGATTAATAGACAGAAATGTAGCATATATAGTGAGCCATTTAGTCGTGAATTCGATCATCAGTGTAGCTTGTTACAACTCCTGGATTCACTTTGACAAACACCAGACAAAGAACACGATACTCAATACATTTACAACAACAAATAAACAGCAGTAAGGCGCATAACAAAAAATTAATGACAAGCATCAAACAATGAACAATGAACAATCAACAGCACAAAAAAATTTAACCCGCATAAAGTTTGTTGTCCCATTGTGGCATCGGGTCGAACCAACATAATACCTGCAACTTCATCCCACAATACAATGAAAAAATCCGATCTCGGACGCCATAGCACCAGAAACTACATCCACTGAACTTCATTTCACATAACAGAACAGACGGATTTCATTCGAGCATATCATCGAACACAAACCAGGCGAATCACCCTCACATTTGTTACATGAATACTACGCATCCAATCTAATACACAAATAACTATACATTATACATCCATAAATCCTGAATAAATGCTACGATTTGAGAGGAAGAAACACATGCGCTACGCATCTGATATATAAATAATTAAAATACATCAAAAACACCTAAAATGGAAAATTTATTCTAAGATTCACAGCATAAAAATACTACTAGGATTCAATAGTTAACTACATTTGAAAGACGATAGGTAGGTAACTATTCAGAAAGACGGAGCGAGTAAATAATAATAAACATCTACAACATGTATAATCATACATCTGAAATAGTAATAAATGGAAATATTAAATTATTATTCTACGATTCACAGAATAAAACTGAATCTGAAACAATGAAAAATGAAAAAATAAAATAAAAATGTTTCCGAAACGACGAACCTTGAAGACAATCACAGTTCTCAGCTTCCTTCCTAACAACATCAAGAACAGAATCAATCAACTCAGCACCCTCAGTATAATGCCCTTTCGCCCAATTATTCCCAGCACCGGACTGCCCGAAAACAAAGTTATCGGGTCGAAAGATCTGACCAAAGGGACCGGATCTGATACTATCCATGGTACCCGGTTCAAGATCCATGAGGACAGCTCGAGGAACGTATCTACCTCCACTAGCTTCATTGTAGTAGACATTGATCCGCTCCAATTGCAATTCGGTGTCACCCGCGTATTTCCCGGTGTTGTCGATCCCGTGTTCGGCGCATACCACTTCCCAGAACTTGGATCCGATTTGGTTTCCGCATTGTCCACCTTGGATATGGAGGATTTCTCGCATTTTCGGTGATTTAGGGATTGATTTTGGGGATTTGATTAGGGTTCGAACGAAGGGAGAGGAGAGAGAAAATTAGGGTTTGTTTTGTGATTTGGGGATTGGGAAATGGGGGGGAGGAGGGGATAATTATAGTAAAAGGTGGGCGGGTGAAATGGTAACGGATAGTTTCCTCGGGTTAAGATGAAGAATAAAAGATATTTATGTGGAAAATGAAATGAATTTGAAATTTGAATTTATGAGAAAATCCAGGGTCTGGTATTGCGTTGTTATCAGACGGTGGAGATATTTTTGTCATGCCATTTTTTTATTTTTCATCTCAATCATTCGCGAAATATTTCATATAATACATTAATATTGATATGAGTATAAGATAACCGATTCACTTTCTCATTTTAACTCCTCTATCAACTTAATGAATCGTTTTTTCCCAAAAAAAACGTTGGCTTTCATTGAAGTCCCCATTCCCGATTACCATCGACCTCTCCCCACCCAAGCCACGCTGATTTCGACTCTCATTGATTATTTCAATTAATTGTTCACATTAGGGTTTACTAGCATATAGGGGATGGTTGGGGTGGTTATTGGTGGTGAAGGTCTAGTGCGTCGGGGAGCGGGGTGGCTGATGGAGTGGTTGACGATGGTTGAGGGAGGGCGGGGGATGAAGGACGGAGGTGGCGTGGTTCGGGTGGGGATCAATTAGTGGAAAAGGGTGTGGTTGAGGGTAATCGATCATCAGAGCGGGGGCGAGGGGAGTGATCGGTGCCAATGAGCACAGTTGAGGGGCGGGGAGGAGAGAACAAAGGTAGTGGTCGGGGGTTGGCGCAACTGGGATAGCGGTCAACGACATCACCAACATCGTTAGGTCGATCAAGGTGGTTCAAGGTTGGGTTAAGGATTCAAGGGTGGGTGTGGGGTGATAGTCGGGCACGATATGTGAGTACACACAAAATGCAAAGAAATAAAGCAACATAGACATGTCTAAGCAGTGACGCCACTTCCATTTTAGTGACATAGCACGGTATGACACGAAGCTCATCAACCCATGCGTAAACCATGTCATCTTCTCCTCCGAGACACGTATCGAGCACAACCTACTATGACCCACTTCCATCTAAGTGACAAAATCTTGCAAATCATGACTTAGGGTCGATTACCTTACCTCTACGAGGAGTACGGTAGGTCGTACAACAACATAAGTACGGAGTATATAACACAAGTACGCCACTACTGAAAAGAGTGTCAAATGTTTGATCAAAACTAATCACATTTATTATTATGAACACATTTTGGTTGAACATGTTTTTGTCCAAAGAAACACGCATTTGGTCACATTACAATGAAGGAAAAGTGTTATTGAACCTGAATAATTATATTTTAACCACTAAACTAAGAAATCTATAGTTGCATTTCGGTTGAACATACGAGAAGGTATGCTGCTGTAATGTCGCATAACACTATCAGAAAACAAATCGTTTGAAGTTTACATCGAACAAAGGAGTTCGGTCGCATATTACATATCATCCACATCTAGCCGCTAAACCAAGAGATTTACATATGTCGATGTACAAGAGATTTACGAAACCAAGGGAGACGCCATCGAAGTTCTTCTGTGATTGTTGATAGAGAGCTGATGAGTTCGATGGTTTATTCCCTGTCAAAACAAAACACAACAAGAACACTGCAATAATTTTGTTAGCGCCAGCATCCATGTGTCTATATCCAAGTAATCAGGGTCGTATAATACTTCCTCCGTCTCGGTCATTTGTTTACCTTTGATTAACTCCTCACAAATAATATAAAAGGTAAAAAAATGACCGAGACGGAAAGAGTAGTAAGTTCAGAAGATTCTCAATACCAAAGCCCAGGTTCAAGCACCATATGTCACAAGATACCCAAGTTTTTCTGTTACTTGGGGTCTCAATCTGACTTTCGGGTCCCGGCCTCTCAAATTCATTTGACTACCCTGTCCAAGTTCCTCACTAGACCATGGACAGATGAGAGTACCGACACATAAGCTTCGTCGTTGAGTAGGATCAATGACCAGTTGTAAATGTATCTAGAGTCATGCAAATAGACGAGAAATATCCCATGATATATCCAACAAGATATAGAAAGAGTTACTTGTAGTATAGAGTATGAAATGTAAAGAAAATGAAGATGAACTGCAACAAGATCAAAGACTTGGTCACAAAAAGATTTGGGATCGGCTAACATGAATCATTATCTAAAGATAAACTAAAAATTAAAAATGAAGTCAAAACACTTGATCAAAGTGGAGTAGATCATAGTCAAGCTTTAAAACGGGTCAAATCGATACCATCTGATAAGACAGGTTGCCTTGAAACTAACAAAAGTTTGTACCTACTATCATCATGTGGTAAGGAGTATGGAGTACGAGTATTATTTAGACTCGTTTTAGAAGGAAGACAGACATCCATCTTAAGTAAGAGTGATGGAAATATGAAAGAGAAGTTCCGATACTCTCGCTGCTAGAATAACATAGTCTAGTGGATAATGCAGTAGAAATTACAAATTATAATGATATTTTGTCACCATTTCTAAAATCTAGCTTCTATTCAAATGGAGCAAATAGATAATATAAATGAGATGGGGAAGTATTTCCGAAGTACTCTATAAATCATTGAGACAAATGAGTTGTCCTTGTATTAGTATGACCCTATGAAATGTGTTTATTCACGCTAAATCCAGTTAAGAGGATATAAATATAATACTTCATAATTGGGTTTCAACCATTACCTTAAAGTTTTGTTATTGTTCGAGATGATTTATCTAACATGATATCAGATCCAGTGGGACCAAAGGTTACGCGTTCGAATCCTGGAAACCTCAAAAATCATCTTTAAGGTTTTGTATGAGATGGTTCATCTAGACATCTAAAGTATCTTATAATCCTCAATTCGATAAAGATCAATACAAATACTTTTTCTCCAATCCAAAGTGGTCGACTGGTATAGTGGTATCTCCTTCGGGGACAACCTTTCAACCAGCGAGTATAATTAATAGGCACTCCATAAATTTCTAACGAAGTAGTTGCACAAAAACTGCTTTCAGATAAGGATAGTAGAACTATAAGTAGATTACGACGAGACAAGTCTTTCGAGCAAGCGGTTATGACAGAAGAACAGCACAACAAGCTTGAATTCAGATGAAAGTCATGAAACATAAAGAAAAATGTATCGAATGAGTGTCACCTCACAATAAACAAATGCAAATTCTTGCTCGTGACGACTGACGAGTATATCCCGTTATGACAGGTCAAATAATACCCACTTGGTTACATAAGACAAACAATATCCTACTCCGTTTGCTTGTCTTATCCAACCATGTGGTATTATTTGCTCCGTAATCGATTTTACGTCACATTGGAGACTAACTCATAACCACAAGTACGAGTGTACGACCGGCTAAGTATGTCCTTTTTCTTTATTTTTATCATAATTCCAAATTAATGAACGGTAAGTTTTCCGACTTTAACGATAACAATGGAAAAAGAAACATCATGAAACATGCATAGATTGCAAACTATATACCATAAACTTTGTAAAAGAGATTGTAAAAGACATACCTTGCTACGGTCTGGTGAGTGAAATAGAAAGTAGAACACTTACGAGTTACCTGACAGTTTGGAATACGGAATTTGTACGAATATCACTGACAATCTCATACAGTATTTTGAAGTTCCAGGAGTTCTGTATAATGTACTCCTATAACCGAAATATCTTTTACAGAATGCAACACCTTTTAAATCTCACTTCCAAACCTGGTCATAGAGAAATGGCAAAAAGTTAATTACGATTATCTGTAACGAACAACATCACATTTAAACTTCCAGTTTGTACCCACCTTTTCTATTTCTCACAATTTTCCGTTTAGCATCCTCATAAGTCATACCAAAGTATAATGAGCAACAAGTGTAATCAGCCACTAGAGAGAAATACGGAGTACTAATTTTTTAGCAGTGCATACCAAAATACATGCTAAACCTTAAACTCTACAATGCCAGTTCCTCTGCCAAAACCTTTAACAATGCAATGTCCAACAGACAGGAACTCAAAGCAAAATAATGTATATCTTGCACCCATCTCGTCCAAACCAGACAATAATTACACAGAACATTTCAACGGGCTACACTTACAACAATTTACCTTATACTATGATGTAAAATTTTAGTCGCAAATTTTTTCTTAGGGGAGCGTTTGGAAATATGGAATTATTTTCATTTTCATGAATCTAATTCTAGATATTGAATTATTGACATTCAATTCCATTTCCAATTCCAAAATGTTGTTTGGGTATCCATGGAATTGGGCGGGGCGGAGCCGGGTTGAGGTCACAAAAAATTAATTTTTGAATTTTTTTTCCATGACGAAAATGTATATTTTCAATTAGGGACAAATATATATATATATATATATATATATATATATATATAGAGGTGAGTTCTAATGAGTCCCTATATATGTGTTGAGTCCTTGAGTCCTCATCCCATCCGTTGGATGGGAGATGGATCAAGGGACGAGATAAAATCACTGTTTTAATAAAAAAAAGAAAAAGAAAAAGATACTGAATCCACCAAAATAGGAAGGTGAATATTTCAGTAAAGTAACATTCTCATTCATTCAATCATTCATTTTCTCTTTCATCAATTCCGTTTCAACCACCTTCTTCATCGTTCTCTCGCTCATTCAATCATTCATTCTTCAAAATTACATTCAATCATTCATCATCTTCAACGCGCCGCTGCCATTTATTTCAATACGACACAATCAATAACACATTCAGTCAATAATCGTCTTCATCGCGCTGCTTTTCATTCAATCCAGCTTCTACTTTTCATTCAATGGCTGATATGCAAATCGTGGAAAAAACAAACTGTGAGTATATATTGTAGTTTATACTTGAAAGGATATGAAAGTCATTAAGATGATACTAAATTTTTAGTTTCTACTTTTCTACGTTGAACTATAGTAATGTTGCATTTTAATCACATGATGTCTGCGCACAGAAAAGGTATTGGGTTATTTTAGTTCAGATACTGTGTTACTTTAGTGTAGAATGTCCGTTATTTTAATGACAAACTTTTATTACTTTTATGATATGTTACTTTAGTTTATCGAAGACGTTACTTTAGTTCTTAAAGTCTGTTATTGTAACGCGTAAGTGAGTCATGGGGATATTTGAAACCGCCATTGCTAAATAATAATAAAAAAAGATATTGTTTCCTATAATAGTGGGAGTCATTAAAGA
This sequence comes from Agrostemma githago, assembly GCA_958450325.1. Classification (NCBI taxonomy): domain Eukaryota; kingdom Viridiplantae; phylum Streptophyta; class Magnoliopsida; order Caryophyllales; family Caryophyllaceae; genus Agrostemma; species Agrostemma githago. The sequence continues at coordinate 69,559,047 of OY288250.1, read as the reverse complement.
TGATACTAAAAAAGTTATGTTTCCTATAATAGTGGGAGTCATTAAAGATGATACTAAATAACTCCCATGATTTTAGGAAACAATAACTCCCATAATCACAATCATTCCTCATTCATTCATTCACGTTACAGGTTCATCAAAACCTTAAAAAAAAAAAAACGCTCCCATCGATCATCACGTTCATTCATTCATTCAATCAAATCTGTGCTCGAAATTCCGTTACTATGAATTCAATGATCGCGACATCTTCATTAACCGTTGATAAGCAATTCATCGAGTATAACAATGGTGAGTTTCGATATTGCTTTCATGTTTTGCGTCAATTTTTATTCATTATCATGATTAATTTGCGTCAATTTGTGTTCATGTTTTGCGTCAATTTTCATGTTGATATTGTTTTCATGGTCGTGTTATTCATCATAGATTCATATGCAAATCGTAGAACACACAAACGGTGAGTATATATGTTTTGTAATTTATACTGGAATCGCCATGGAAGTCGTTGAGATGCTACTCAATTATTAGTTTTTACGTTTACAATATATTGCGTTACTTTAGTTCATATACTGCGTTACTTTAGTGTAGAGCATCTGTTATTTTAATGTCTACCATCTGTTACTTTATATGTCGTGTTACTTTAATACACTCCAGTTGTTACTTTAGTGTTTTTCATCTGTTATTGTAGTGCATTGTAGTGTCCTAAGAGTTTAGGAAACTGTCATATTAAAAAAATAATAAAAAAAAGATATTGTTTCCTATAATAATGGGACGTGATTGCCACCAAAATAGGAAACAATATCAAAGAGTAACATCATATTAAAAAAAAAATATTACTTCCTATAATTATTGGACGTGATGACTTCAAAATAGGAAACAATATCAAATAGTAAGATACTGCGTCATGCTCTCATTTTTATCATTATATGAATTTTTTGTACTAACTTATATCTGGTGTTATTTTAATGAACATTATCTGTTACTTTAATTCATACTATCTGTTACTTTAATGTCTGACCTCTGTTACTTTATATCTGGTGTATAAGCATACTCTGTTAATTTAATTCAATGCACTTCATCTGTTACTTTAACTCTTGTTATCTGTTACTTTAATCCACATGAATGATGTAGGGATGTGGGTGAGAGTTTCCTCCATTGTGCGGTGATGAGATTAAATCAAAGCTTCTGAGATGATGATGAAAAAGATGAAAAAGAAGAAGACGGAGAGAACGAGAAGGATGAAGAAGAAGCAGAATATAAGTAGGACATTATGAGTAACAAGTTTGAAACATTGGAATTGTAATGGAGTTGATTTACTTGGAACCTTGTACCACTTTTTGTTTTGGAGTATCTTAATAAAAACAAACATGGTTCTTTTTGTTAATTGGAACTCCTGTTTTTGCAAGAGACTACTATGCAACGTAACTGATTTTATGAGTTAAAGTAACACAGTTCATGAATTAAAGTAACACATTGTATGAGTTAGAGTAACAGTTTTTGCAAGAGATTATGTAACGTAAAAGATTTTATGAGTTAAAGTAACACAGTTCATGAATTAGAGTAACACATTGTATGGGTTAGAGTAATAGTTTTTGCAAGAGAATATATTAAACAACGTAACAGATTTTATGAGTTAAAGTAACTCAGTTCATGAATTAAAGTAACACGTTATATGAGTTAAAGTAACATAGTTTATGGATTATGGCAGTAACATAGTAATATACGTACAATGGCAGTAAGAAAATAATGATTTTTTGGTGAAAATGAAAAAAACTTAATTTTAAAAAAACTTGTTGTGTGAGAGAAAAAACATTTAAAAAGATTGATAAGAGAGATAAAAGATTTGGATTGAGATAATTAAGGAGGAGAGAGAGAAATGATATATTTACCAAATTTGTTAGTTATTTCCTTAATTATGAGATTAAATCCTGTCCATTAATCTAACCTTGAATCAAGGGCTAAGATGGGGACTCACGGACTCAACATATATAGGTGGACTCACCTGATCCCACCTCTCTCTCTCTCTCTCTCTCTCTCTCTCTCTATATATATATATATATATATATATATATATATATATATATATATATATATATATTCCGACTAGATGTACACGGAAAAAAAATGAATAGTGACGGAATTGAAATGACTATCATGGGGTAGTCATTTGAGAAAGTCAAATTTAAACAAGGTTGGAATTGGTATGGAATTCATCTCAAATCCAATTCCAAATTCTCGGTTTTCCCAAACACTTGAATCATCTTAAATCCGGAATTTAATTTCAATTCCTAGTTCCCAAACAAGCCATAGGAGAATTTTGCACCTCTTGACTCTTGTGTACGTATCCAAGCACCAGCGCGAACAACCAGTGTTTTTGCAAAAGCTAAAACTAAGCATCATATCCCCTAAAAAAACAATACAGTCAACAGTTTCTATCCCTATAAAACTATGAGTATATAGTCAACAGCCAACTAGCAATCGTTAGTCTGTAAGAAGAAAAAGTAGCACAATATAACGAGAGCAATATGTTCTTGAGTTCTATATCATTTGCACGCCTTTTCCTCCTCCCCTTGTTCTCCAAGTAATTCCTCAATGGCTCAAACAACCACAGGTGACCAGGTGTAATAGCAAACTATTAAATGCATCAATCTATTTTCACTTTTCTCCGCTCGTCCACTCTCTTCGACAGCAACTAAACGTATCTGATCATCAATTGTTTTCCATCTACCTAAGAGGTTTTTGCCTAGTGCTTGAAACTGAAGTACTATTTACTATAGGCATACAATGCCACCCACACCATTAACTTCAAGAAACCTTTGATCCATATTAGATGGATGATAGTTCTTATTCATATCAATGGATGATTTGAAACACACTCACCATTGAGTGAATTCAGAAACTTCTGATATTACTTACAACACAAGAGGGTTTATAATAAAACAGCAACAAAGGAAAAAAGATTATGTTTACGCCTTTACGGATCAACTAGAAAGTAGAAACATAGGGGGAGGGGGGAATAGATAAAACCTTGAATGTTTGAAATAGAAAATGAGGGTAGCTTGGCAATACCTTAATGGCACGAACATGATCTGACCTCACTCTATAGTCTATACACCCCTCCAAGGAACCTTTTGCTTTTCAGCCTGTTCCTTCCCAGCCTCACCGAAAAAACAGGTTCACTAGAAAGCATCTATGGTTGGATCGAATTCAGCCTGAAACAACAATTGACTTCAGCATTAGAGAACAAGCTAAGAAAACCCCAACCAAATGAGTCAACAATTTGGACAGTAATTTTTGGCAAGATATTAACAAAATAATTTAGCATAGAATTTTCACACAAAACAATACAACCTCTCTAATAATTCACACAAATTATCCTACGTTTGCAATTTATTTCCAAACAATGTACCCATGGTCCACAAAGACGATTTTATACCACATTTGTTAAGCGGTTTTTTCAACCTTTTTGCTAAGAATCATTTTTTAGGCAAAATAGAAAAAGGTATCCATGTTCTTTGGGATGACTAAAGAGAACTACACTAGCAACAGCGTTCATAGAGAGTAATTATCGTCTATCTTGTGAGAGGTTTTAAGGTGAGAAGAACACACTTGCAACGGTGGTCACGGACATTATCTTAACAATCGTCACCCAGGTAACGGACATATAAATCTCCGTTTTAGTTGTAGAAATAAATCTCTTTTCTTCGGAAAAAAAAATAGAAAAAGAATTCAATCTTTTTTTGAAGAAACAAATCTCCTTTCTATTTAGAGAAATAAATAACATTTCTATTAAAAGAAACAAATCTTCTCTTCCATAAATAAAAACTAAACTAGCAATCAAGAGCAATATATATGATACAAAACAAGAAATAGAGGAATATCGCCGTAAGAAAAAGGTATATTTAAATAGCTTTTTAGGCAATAACATCACGACTTGACGATCTCACTGCCAATGGGGGGACTACGCATAAGCGCATAGAGTTAGCGAGAGTCGTTTCAGTTAATTCCATCATATTCCCAAAAAGTATGATTATTTGGCTCTATTGGGAAGAAATACAATCAAAAATACTTTATCTAGAAGAAAATTTATTTACAGATAAGTTAAAAACTACTCCGTAGTAATTTGCATGGAGCAAAGACAAGCTGTATAAGAAATTGATAAGAAAAAATAAAACGCATCATCCGTAAAGGAGGAATCTGAGAAACAACTATGAAATTATCAATGATGTGCCATTACATTCACTGAAGATCACCGCTCCTCGAACAAATTGAGTAAATATTTGTAAGTACCAAGAACAACATGCATAATTATTACTCTTGTATATTCCGTTCTTCACTCTAATGACTTTGGTGCTTTATTTTTAGATTGAGTGTTTATCATGTATTTCTTTTAATTTACTCCTATTATTTTTCTTTTGCACAATTTTATTTATCCAACTGATCATTGATAGTTCTAAGGGATGATTTATGTTGGACATCCCCAAATCATTTCGGGGTTGAAGCTCTAATGTCGCTTTATTGTTGTTGAACCCCACATATACTCAATATCATCACGATAAATAAAAAGCACAAAGTACGACTCGATTGCCTTGCTTATAGCAGAATGGACATTTCTAACCCGTGGAGGAATCTACCATAGAAATGATTCACAGGTATATCATGAAGCAAAGAACAAACTATTGTAAATTTTTTCTCGGATGCTGATCTTAATTCAAAATATTCTGACATAAAAGCATTTCCAAGCATTGTAAGTACTACTCCATTCAGAGGCATCTAGATGTCAGAGTTGATCAATTAAAAGTAACCACTAGATGCAAAAATGTAATACAACTTCTCCCGTGCATCCTCTCAGTCAACAAGTATGAATCAGTTGTTCAAACATTTCCTTATGCTTAGATCGATATAGATGAAACAAACATATTCAAACAAGAACAATTCTTCTCCTTGGGCCTCTCAGTGAGTAAAGAAATTAGTACAAAGTAGATTCTTTAGAAGGAAAGAGTAATCAAACATCTTCAAACAAGAGCAACAACTCTTCGCCTTAGTCCTCTCAGTGAGTTGAGAAATGAAAAATAAAGTAACTGAGTTCTGCCACTACCAGCCCTAAATTAAAATATACTCCGTAACAACAAAATTACTCGCCCACTCATCATTCCTCCTATACTCTTCTTCAAGGTCTGAGATGAAACTAAAGCTCGTTAGCTTAACACATCGCCACACATTGGTGCCAAAAACTGGCAACAATGGAACCACCTTCAGTGAGAAAGGCTATACCAAAAAAGATGATTTGCAAACACTATATGAAGCTTAGGAAGGGGTCGAGGCTGAGATCTTAGCTATGCTTTTCAGACAACATAGCAAACGACGTTCAGAAATGAACAATAAAGTAACTTCTTTTGGGCCCAGGAGTAGATGAAACAAAAATCTTCAAGCAGAAACAACGATTCTTCTCCTTGGCATCTCAGTGAGTTAAGAAATGAATAATAAAGTAACTGAGTTATGCCACTACCGAGTCTAAATTACAATATAACTATAAAATGACTCGTCCGTTCTCATTATTCATCCTATACTGTTCTTCTAGGTCAGAGATGAAACAAAGCTCTTTAGCTTAGCACATCACCACACATGGGTGCCAAAAACTTGCAACAATGGAACCACCTTCAATGAGAAAGTGCATCTAAAGAAAATGATTCATGAACACTATATGAAGCTTAGATGGGGTCGAGGCCGAGATTTTAGCCAAGTTTTTAAGACAACACTACAAAACAATGCATAGAAATGAAAAAGGTGAGGTTCACCCATAAAAAAGCAACAGGAAGACAGTTCAGTTCAGCAGAACACTCTTAAACAGTCAAACTCCATGAGAACACGATAAACCAAAAGTAACTTAACTGTCACTGAAACTTCAGATCCACAAAACCATCTTCACCCAGCCTGAAATGACAAAACTGGCATAAAGCAACCAGCAGAGAGAGACACAGAAAGCTGCATCACCTATTTTACTAACAGAAAAGACTGAAGCATCAAATCCAGCCTGTCAGCTAGAGCCGCTTGAATGTACAGCAGCCAAAACCACAATGCCTCTGGGATTTACTTCAACGGCCCTCAGACCCCGAACTCTTAGACCTCCCTCCATCTCTTCCATCCTCAAGACGAGCTTGATCATTTGATATCCTAACCAAAAAAAGGTAAATAAATCACAAACAATGCTTACTCCGCCTTTACGCCTCAACGATCTAATTCCAACCAGAAGCCAAGCAAAAGAACCACATAAAGAGGTTAAATTACTACAGGCTAATTAGATGATACTCCGTATAAAACATAAAAACAGAACACTTATTCTGTAACTTACTTCTGCATCTTTTTATTTGGCTGTTTGAAGCTTAAGGCAATTTCCTCTGCCTTGCGTTGGTGCTCTGCAGACTGTGAATGCAGTTCCAAACCTTCCACTGTCTCACACTCAACATCGCAGATTTTACACATGCATCCAGACTTTCTCTTTCTCATATGATCCATCTCCCTCTAAACATTTCCCCATGCAAATAAAAGTTGCGTTATCCGTGGCTTACGTATAAACAAAAACATAGAAAAAAAATCATAAACAGATATCAAGCACCACGTTGAGGTTGCTAAACTCAAAAGTCAACGAAAGAGTTATATAATGTAGGTGCTTACTGGGTAAAATCCACCATCATGCACAAAATGTGGGAACCCATAGCCATTACTAAAATCAGGCTCTCCTTGCAGAGGATGACGTGGCTTTTCACCTCCAAAAGAATCGTCAAATGGGATATGAGAAGGGAAGTTGCCCAAGGGTGGCTCTATTCGTGAATGTTCATGTGTTGTTACAGCCATGTGTCCACCTCTTTGCAAATGGCTAGGAATGAAATCACGGTTATGAGCCAAATGCTCACTTAAATGCAAATTGACAGGTACGTCAAGGTTGCCCCTGGGATGAATAGGAAATCCGCCTTCATGTGTTGGTTTTCCTAATGGCACTGCAGAAAAATTACAGGGTTTAGAACATTCAAAAGACTGAGACTCATTTCCACCGATAGGCCCGTAGGGTCCAAATGTCTGAGTAGGAAAACTGGGATAGTCCTTTGCTGCACTTCTGGGAGGCAAACTATCCATGAGGGGGCGATCAAAACCAGGAGCAGGATCAAATCCATGAGGTTCCATGTCAAATGACTTCAATGTTCCACCTCCACCATACATAAGAGAACCATGATCAGGTTGCCCAGATGATGGCAACACCGTCCCATAGTTTGAAGGTTCAGCCTCTGAAAGAGGGGGTCTTGAAGATTTTTGAAAATATACTTCGAATTGCCTATGAGGTAAGTGTTCTGAATGTTGCTCAACGAATGGGATAGACCTCTCATCCCGCATACCAAGAAAGGGTGTGGAGTCATGAGCTGAAGAACCGCCAGAATTCAAAGCCCCTTGCTGGATACCATGAGCAGTATGACCAAAAGAATTCCGTTCAATTGGTCCGTGAGGATGTGATTCACCAGACCTCTGAGTTCCAAATCTGTCAATATCTTGCCCAGAAACACCAGGCCTATGAGTATGATTAGTAACAGCGGGCCTAACACGTTGATCTCCTGAAGGATATTGAGGTTGACTGGCATGATGGTAGAGAACATTACCTTGGAAATAATTTTCATTACCAGGTTTACCTAGAGATCCCGCTGAAGCAGCACCAAGTATGCCCAACGCTGGATTTTCAAGAGGGAGTGCATCGGAAGGAGCTTGTCCAGGTCTTTGTGGTCTTAACTGGTTAGAAGGAAGACCAAGTGATGCAGGTTGCTGAGAATTACCATGATGACCCATTGATCGTGGCATTGAAGAACCACCAGGTCTACTTTTCCCATAAGGCATTGGCTGCAGCTGGTTTCTTATTTGGTCAATAGAAGGATGTGAGTTTACATCACGAACTTGTGATTGCAAATGTCTCTTACGGAAAGAAGAGCTACCAGAAGCATGGTTAGCAGTATACTTCACGATTTGCTGTTCGGCCTTCTTGGAAGCACTCTCTGAGTCAATTTTGTCCGCATCACCAATAGGCTTTGAAACACCCTCCCTAGTTTCTTGTTTTGCCATGGGATTTGGGTTGGCTTCTTGAACAAGATTATCCACTTTTGTTGCTGCATCAAACATTTGCTTTGATCCTGAAAGGCAACTTCCACTGTAATGGCCATCTGAACTTGCACCTAAATCACTTGTCGCTTTAGGTTTCACCTCATCTCCCCTACTTCCCGCACTAGATGCCTTCGCCATATCTCTAGCCTCCTTGCTAGTATTGTTATCAAGGAGCTCACCTTTTTCTAACATTCGATCACGAGACTTCTCACCACTGGACACTAGTTGGGAATGAGAAGCCAGCTTCTCAGCACTTGACAATTGACGGTTTGTCTCCATTAAGCCTAGCTGAGGAGGCTTAACCTGAACCGCACCAGCATGCCCACAAACATTTTCATTTTTCACTTCCTCATCTCTGCTACTTACCCGACTAGATGCCTTAACCATATCTCCAGCCTCTTTACTAGTACTGATATGATCGCCATTTTCTAACATTTGATCACCTGACTTGTCATCACTATCCAGTCGTTGACATTGAGTAGGCTTCTCAGCACCTGGCAATTGCTTGTTTCGCTTCATTGGGTAGTTCTCATTTAATTGAGGCCTAACCTGACCACCACCAGCATGCCCTGTTGGCTGAGGATATGGATGGGCTACTAGTTGTAGACCGAATGGCCCGCCTGCGAAATTGTGTGCAACATTAGGCAGTGCACCAGATGGCAGCATTTGAGAATGGCCTTGGGAATGCCCTTGAGCCATCAAAGCAGGCTGATGTTGCTCAAATGGACAGTGCCTAGGGAAAGCTTGTTCTGTAGCTTGTACGCTAGGACGTTGCTGGAATGGATGTCCAGGTTGCTGAGGAGGACACATGAGCGGCTGCTGAAAAGGAGGTGGACCTTGTGCAGGCCACATTGCAGGCTGTTGCAGATTTGTCACATTAGTAGAGTAAGACTGAGGGCGCATCTGAATAGTTTGCAGAGGAAACTGTCCCTGCATTTGGTTTGAGTTCTGAGCTCTAGGATCGGGCTGTGGCTGTGGATAAGACTGGTATCCAATTGCGGCATTTTCGGTGCCAAGGTGGGTACTAGGAGGGATAGGCAATTGTGAAGGGTTGCCACAGATTGGGAGATTTGGTTCAGAATGAAGTTGTGAGCAGGGATAATGATGGGTTTGAGATTGTGGATAAGGTAACATTTGAGGGTGTTGCATCTGAAGATGAGTTTGTGAATATGGATGCACGGGAAACTGTTGTTGCAGTAGAAATTGTGGCTGAGTAGGGGGTGGCGGGGGTGGCGGAGGGGCCTGATTAGAAGAAAGGGCATGTGACATTGATGTTTGGCCTTGTGGCTGAATTTGTGGTTGCACTTGACCCTGTGCATGCATTCGAGATTGAGCTTCACCTTGTGGCTGCATTATTTCAGGTTGTACTTGACAATTTGTCTGTACATAAGTCTGGGCTTGACCCGGCGCCTGTATTTGAGGTTGTATTTGCCCAGTAAACGGAACTAAAGCTAAAGGCTCTGCATCGACAGTTTTACGATCTTGAGACTGCAACGGTGGTTGCGCCCCTTGATATGGAGCATAAGGTTGCCCTTGACGTACGGGTTCTGTCTGAGCCTGAGTTGGACCACAGGCCAGAGGGTGAGGTTGACTATACACCTGAGGATATTGTTGATGCGGCTGTTGATATTGTTGAACCACTTGAGGATATTGGTAAGGATACAGGTAAATCTGTTGGTACGGGTCAAATCCAACGTACTGCTGATAGTACTGCTGGTATTGTGCCTGTTGCTGATACATCTGGTTTTCTGTAGGCACAGCGGATTGTGCTGCCTGTGGCTGCATAACTGAACCAGCTGTTCGACTGACATCATGAATATATACAACCGACATAGAGACTTGAGACGTCGGTTGGGAAGCAGGGCCTCCGGTCTGGACACTGGTGTTGGTCTGACCTGGATCAGCCATGGGCCTGGTGGAAGTGCTATCTTGGACCCCACCTGGTTGTTGCGCCTGACTATGCACTTCCTGTTCCAGAAAAGTTTCAGTAACATCTTCTATAAACTAATTGAGAAACCGCTAAAGAAGAAATGAACACATGTCGTAACCTCATTAAAAACATCTCGCTTAAAAACAAACACTCATGGACCGTATTTGCGCTATAATTTTTTTTTTTTATATTAACCTATCAAACAAAAGTCAGTACAATCAATCAATCAATCAATATATATAATTAAAGGAGACTTTTTTTATTTTACGATCAATATTAGCTACATTATCATTTTATTTCCGAGTTTTGAGTAAATATGAGGTTAGAAGTAGCTTTCTTAAGACGGATTTTGAGTGAAAGTAGAATTCTTTTTATAAATAACACAAGTCTACTGACTACTAATTACATTACGATAATTACTATACGCAACACGGGTAATATGTCATATTATATATTGTATATAACAATAACAATAATGCACGAGTTTAAAATTGATTAATTATGTAACACGTAAAAATGATTATCATTATACTGAGTATTTTGATTATTATTGATCATTATTAGTAATAGTATAAAATAATAAATTTTGATTGAAAGTAAAGATGGATTTTTTTAATGTACATGATTTTTTTAAATAACTTTAAACATGTCGGGTCAAAATACTGAATGCGTTGGGTCAAATATTGGTCCCGTATCGGGTTATGGTCAGAATACGAAACATAAATAGCTTCGAACGCCTAATTTTTTTACCGCTTTCTAAGTAAAAAAATATTTTTGATATTACTTTTTTATTTATTTTAATACTATTTTCTTTAAATTATAATTTTTATATTTAAAAAAACAAAATTTTCTTAGCTTGTTTCACTTCTTGATTTCTCTCGATGTCGTCCCCTAAGATAAACGTTGATAAGCGATGCATCTTAATAATAAAAAAAATCTATTATTATAATACTACATTTAATCTATTATATTAATGTGATGTTTTATAATTTTCATCTAAAAAATTTTAAATTTCGTTTAACAAAAATTTAACGTAAATAAAATTATAAAAATGAATTAATTAGATTCGTGATAGAAAATGCTTTCATTAGAATATAAATTTCATATTATTTGCTCGAAAAAGTGATGAATTTATTACACATGAAGATATTAAAGTTATCCCACATGGACAAATTATAATAAGGTGATGACATCTATATTATAAATAATAGTAATCATCCGTCCTTATATATCCACCGAAAAAAATTTGAGTCATACAGAACTCTTAAGATTATAACCTTAAGTAATTATCCACATCAAAAAATTATGATGAGGTTATGGAATTCTATAATAAATAAGGGTAATCATTGTTTTTGAATATCAACTAAAAAAACTTTTTAGTCTTAAAAAACTCTTAATTAGACTACAAACTTAAAATTGTCTCACATCGAAACAATTAAAATAAGATGATGATTTTATATTACAAATAAGAGTAATAATGGGTTCTTTTGGATCTTAAAAAGAGTTCATACGACAGTTAATTATCCCACATCAAAAAAATTATGATAATGAAATTCTATATTATAAACAAGACTAATCATTCGTTCTTAAAATCAATAAAAAAAACTTTTGAGTATTAGAAAATATCTGAAAAATTATAACAAAGAGATGAAATATATTATAAATAAGAAATAAGAGTAATTAATCCTACAATAAGGCGATTAAATTCTATTATACAAATAAAAGTAATCATTCATCCAAAATATGACTAATCATTCGTCATTAGATATCTTCCAACATTCAATTGAGTCTTAAAACCTCTTAAGACTATAAACTAAGTAAAATTATTACAAGAATTCTTAAGACTATATCTAAAATTAAGTCGAAATTATTTTACATCGAAAAATTATGAGGTGATGAAATTTGATATTATAAATAAGATAAATCATTCGTTCTTAGATATCAAAAAAAGTGTTTTGAGTCTCACAAAAGTACTTGAGACTATAAACTTAACGTAAGATTATTCCACGTAGAGAAATTATAATAAGATGATCGAATTTTATTATAAAAATAAGAGTAATCGCTCATTCTTTAGTTATATATACAAACAAACTCTTTAAAGTGATAAATAAGATAAATAAGATAAATTATACTCTGTAGGTAAGAAGTAACGTTTAGTTAAGACATATAGATAGATACTCCGTATAATAAAGTTGGATTTAATGACTTCTCGATTATATATAAATAAGATAAATTATTCGTTTTATAATACTCCTCTTAGGCTATAAATTGAAGTAAAAATTATTCCACATCAAAAAATTACAAAAAAAATGATGAAATTCTATTATATAAATAAAAGTAATCATCGTCTTTAAATATCAATCAGAAATCTTTTGAATCCTAAAAACAGTTCTTAAAACAATAAATTTAAATAGAATTATCACACATCGAAAAATTATGATGAGATATCATAAATAAGAGAAATCATTCGAAATTATAATCTTTAAACATTTGGTATATACTAATCATATTTATCATTAAAAGTTATTAATGATATTTAAAGACAATCATGTGTTTTTTTGGGTCTTAAAATGAGCTCTTAAGACAGTAAATTATCTCACATCAAAAAAATTATAATAATAGAATTTTATATTATAAATAAAACTAATCATTCCTTCTTAAATATCGATAAAAAAACTTTTGAATCTTAGAAAATATTTTAATAAGACTATGAATTTCATTGATATAAACCAAACATTTTAAATTTTAGAAAAGCTCTTAGGACTATAATAAACTTAAGTAAAATTTCTCTTTTGAGTCTTAATAAAGCTCTTAAGACTATAAACGTGTGTGAAATTTTCCCACATCGAAAAATTATTATAAAGTTATGAATTTCATATTATTTGCTCGAAAAAGTAAAAAAACTATTACATAAAAAAATAGTAAAATCATCTCACATCGAAAATTTATATTAAAGTGATAAATTTATATATTATAAACAAGAATAATCATCCGTTCTTAGATATCAACAAAAAAAATCTTTTGCTCCTTAATCTCTTAAGACATAAAATTAAGTAAAATTATACCAAATGATGAGCTGATAAAATTCTATATTATAAATAAGAGTAATCATTCGTCAATAGGAGTCTTAGAAAAACCCTATCTCACGTCAAAAAATTATATAATAAGGCGATGGATTTTCATTATATAATTTGTCCTCAAATATCGACAAAAATCAAAGAGTTTTTAAGACTATAAAATTAAGTAAAAACTATCTCACATTGAAAAAGTAATGTTATTGAAAGAATAACGCCATATGTATAAATTAAATATTTTTCATTTTTATAATTGTAGTTATAAGTAAAAAAATGAGGTTAATATAGTAAAAATGTTGGACCAAATAAAAAATACTCCGAATTTGCGATGGGATGAAGATAGAAAGACGGACGAAAATAGAAGATTGGAGAAGATAAAGGAAAGAGGAAATACTATCATAAGGGGGTGATCCTATGATTATAAATTGAAGTCATTATTGGTTCTTAGATATCAACTATCAGCACAAATATTTACCGAGTATTGTCTTAAAGAAAGATATTACGAGTTTTAAATGCAATGCACACGTATAATTTAACTTGACGTTTACCGCATATATGACCTCCCAAAAACACATTCACGTATATGGATAGTATTTCTTTACTATTAGACAACCTTCGATTTACTTTTTACTGTTGCGTAGTCTCACAAATTTATGCAATCCTCTAGCTTGGTGTCATTATCATTGTCACTAAAAATCGGCACGTGCATCGCACGGGCTTTCCAACTACGTAGTATATAATATATATATATATATATATATATATATATATATATATATAAAGGAGGAACTTTTCGAGCGATGTGATTGGTCCGTTACATCAAAACTCAATTTAGGAAAATATTATTATAATAAAAAAAAATCAAGTAGAGAATCTTTTAATTATTATAATAATACATTTAATTTATCATATTAATGTCATGTTTTATAATTTTCATCTTAAAACCTTTCAATTTCGTTTGACAAAAAATTATCGTACAAAAAATTATAAAAATAAAATAATTAGATTTTTGGTAGAAAATGATTTCAGTTGAGTATAAATTGCATATACAGTAATTTGTTTCATATTATTTACACGAAAAAGTGATGAATTTATTACATAGAAAAATAGTAAAGTTATTATCCCACATCGACAAATTATAATAAGAACGGATATTCACCAAAAATCTTTTGAGCCTTGAAGAACTATTATAAACCTTAATTAATTATCTCACATTGAAATTTTTTGATGAGGTTATGGAATTAATATATATATATATATATATATATATATATATATATATATAAGGTTTTTTTCGAGCGATCTCATTGGTCCGTTCAATCAAGCCTCAAATTAGGAAAGTATCATAAATAATAAAAAAATTAATTAGAGAATCTTTTGATTATTACAATATATATTTAATTTATTATATTAATGTGATATTTTACAATTCTGACGTGAAAACTTTTAGAGTTCATTTTTTTAAAACATTATCGTAAAATAAATTATAAAAATGAAATAATTAGATTCGTGTTAAAAAATGCTTTCATTAGAGTATAAATTTCATATCATTTATTTCACATTATGTGATGAATTTATAACCTATAACAGTTATAAAATTATCCCACATCGACAAATTAGAATATGATAATGAAATTCTATGTTATAAATAAAGAGTAATTTGTTCTTCGATATCTACCAAAAGTCTTTTGAATCTCAAAAAGAGTTTATAAGACTATAAACTTAAGTAATTATCCTACATCGATATGATGAAATTTTATATTTATAAATAAGAGTAATCATCCATTTTAAATATCGACCAAGAAAAACTTTTAAATTATCCCACATCGAAACATTATGATGGAGTGATGGAATTCTATATTATAAATATTAGTAATCATTCAGTTTTAAATATCGATTAAAAAACTTTTGATATATAAGACTGCAAATTTAAAATGATCCCATATTTACAAAATTACAGTGAGTTGATGAAATTATATATTATGTATTTTTTTTTAATCTTAAAAAGAGCTGGTGGAATACTATAAACTTAAATAAATTATTTCACATCGAAAAATATGATAAGTTGATGAATTCTATATTATAAATAAGACTAATCATTCGTTATTAAATATCAATCAAAAAAAACTTTTAAGTCTTAAAAAGTCCCTTAATAAGACTACAAACTTAAGTAAAAATAATCTCACATCGAAAAATTATAATAAGGTGATGAAACTTTATATTATAAATAAATAATACTCTGTAGTAACCATGTGCTCTTAGATATTAACCAAAAATATTTTGAGTCTTAAAATATATATTAAGACTATAAACTTAACTAAAACTATCTCACATTTGAAAAATTATAAAGTTTCATCAAACATAAATCTTTTGAGTCTTAAAAAAGTTGTCAAGATTATACACTTAAATAAAAAAATTATAATAAGGTGATGAAATTCTATATTATAAATAAAACTAAAACTTTTTTTTTTACACATCAACGAAGTTAAGTAATTCTCCTCATCGAAAAATTATGATGAGCTTATGAATTTGTACTAAAGAAAAGTAATAATCATCGTTTTTAATATCAACCAACAAAAAAACTTTTGTTTTTTTAAAAAACTATGATGGAATTCTATGTCATTGTTTTTAAAATTATGATGAAGTCATGAATTTGTAGTCTTGAGTTTATAAAGGATCTTAATAAGACTACAAACTTAAAATTATCCCACATCGAAACAATTAAAATAAATTACGATAATGATTCTATATTATAAATAAGACTACAAATTTTAGTTAAATTTATCCCACATCGACAAATTATAATAAGGTGATGGATTTTTATATTATAAATAAGACCAATTATTTGTTCTTAGATTCTTAGATATCAATCAAAATCTTTTGAGTCTTAAAAAAACTATTAAGACTATAAACTTTAAGTAAATTATCCCACATCGAAAAATTATACCCTTTCTTTTGAGTCTTAAAACACTCTTAAGGCTATAAACTTAAGTAAATTATATCTCACATCAAAAAATTATACTCCCTTCGGTCACTATTTTTTACATCATTTCATTAAAATATCCCTCACAAATATTAAGGTAATGGAGAAAAAAATAGTGAACGAAGAGATTATAATAAGACGATGAAATTCGTTAAAATACCCCTCACAAATATTAATGGAGAAAAAAATAGTGAACGAAGAGGGTATAATAAGACGATGAAATTCTATTATATAAATAAAAGTAGTCATTTCTCCAAATTATGATGAGGTGATTAAATTCTATATTATATATTATAAATAAGTGTAATAATTCGTCTATGAATAAAAGTTCTTAACTAGACTATATCTAAACTTAAATAAATTTAAGTAAATAATAAGGTGAATTTTATTAATATATAAATAAGAGTAATCATTCATCCAAAATATATAATAAGATAATCCATATGCTTATACTAAAAGTGGAATATTTTAAATGCTTAAATACAACCCTATGGGTTAAATACCGACAAAAAATCTTTTGAATCTAAAAAAAGCTTTTAATATACAAGACTACAAACTTAAAATCATCCCACATTGAAAAATGTGATGAAATTCTATACTTCGTATTATAATCAAGAGTTAAAAAGAGCTTAAAGTATAAGCTTAAGTAAATTGTCTCACATCGAAAAAAAATTGACGAGCTTATGGAAGGCTATAAACTTAAATAAATCATCCCACATCGAAAAGTTATGATAAGTTGATGAATTCTATATTATAACAAATCATTCGTTCTTAAATATCAAGAAGAAAATATTTAAGTCTCTTAATAAAACTACAAAGTTAAATAAAAATAATCTCACATAAGGTGATGAAACTTTATAGTATAAATACGACTAATCATTCGTTCTTAAATATCAATAAAAAATTCTAAGTCTTAAAAAGTCTCTTAATAAGACTACAAACTTAACTAAAATAATCTCACATCGAAAAATTATAATAAGGTGAAACTTAAGTAAAATTATCCCACACCCGAAAAATTATAAAGTTTTATCAAACAAAAATTTTTTGAGTCTTAAAAAGGTTCTTAAGACTATACACAAAAGACTAATTATAATTTTTTCCTTAGACATCAACCAACTTAAGTAATTCTCCCACATCGAAAAATAATGATGAGGTTATGAATTTCTACTAAATAAGAGTAATCATTATTTTTAAATATCAACCAACAATATTTTGAGTTTAAAAAAGTCTTAATAAGATTACAAAATTAAAATTATCCCACATTGAAACAATTAAAATAAGGTACGGTGATGATTCTATATTATAAATAAGACTACAAATTTTACCTAAATTATCCCACATCGACAAATTATAATATGGTTATGGTTCTATATTATAAATATGACTAATTATTTGTTCATATCAATCAAAATCTTTCGAGTCTTCAAAAAAATCTTAGGACCATAATAAGACGATGAAATTCTATGGTGATGAAATTTTATAGGGTCGTGCTTTTTCCTAACGAGCTTTTACTCAATCCTAACAACATTTTACGGTTTTATCCTTCTCATTTCATACATCAAAATTTTATCATATACTTCTCTCTCTAGAAATCCCCAAACCCTAGCCACCCATAAACACACCATTAACCACCACAAGCATCGAAACTCGGGATCGATGGGGAGGAATGGATGGGATCGGTGGGGTCTGGGTGGCTGGGGCAGTTGGGATCAGAGACGGTCTGGACGGTGGGTGAGGGTCGGGTTGGTGGTGGGTGGGTGACGGTAGTGTGAGGAGTGGTGAGACGGTCTGGACCGCTGGATGGTGGAGATCTGGGTGGCGACGGTGGTTGGGGGTAGTGAATGGGTGAGGTTGGTGGGGGTGACAGGGTGGGTGAACGTCGGGATGGTGGTAAGTTTTGGGATATTTTTGGTTTTTTTTTTTTTAATTTGCCTTTTTTAAAAAGTTTTTTTTTTAATTAAGATTTTTTTTATTTAATCAAATAATAAAAACAAAAAGTAAAAAATAATTAAGTACTCTATAAATAAGTAATTTATATTATGTGATTGATAATTGAATTAGAATTTATAATCAAATTTGGAAAATCGGAATCGTGAAATTGATTAAACGATGAGAAAATTTGATTGAATCTCAATAAAAGTTAAAACTTTATAGAGGGGTAAAACAAGAAAATTTTAGGAAAATTCGTTGGGATTGAGTAAAGGCTTGTTAGGAAAAAGTAATTTCGATTTTATATTATAAACAAGACTAATCATTCATCCTTAGATGTCAACAAAAAAACTTTTAGTCGTAATTTTTCGTTTTTAGATATTAACCAACAATCTTTTGAACTTAAAAAAAGGTATAATTAAAGTATATAGTTAATGTATAATTATCCCGCATCGAAATTAAGATGGTGGGATGAAATTTTATGTATTATAAATAAGAGTAATCATGCATCCGTCTATAAATAAAAGTTCTTAATTAGACTATATCTAAACTTAATTAAAATTATCGCACATCGAAAAATTATAATAAAAGATGATCAAATTCGATTATATAAGTAAAGAGTAATCATCTATCATCTAACATAGATATAAAAACAAACTCTTTTAAGTCTTCAAAATAGCTCTTAAAATTATAAACTTAATTAAGTAATTAAATTATACCACATCGAAAAAGTATGATGAGGCGATGAAATTCTATATCATAAGTGAGTATTCTTATGGTTTTAAATATCAACCAACAAATTTTGAGTCTTAAAAAGCTTTTTAAAAGGACTAGAAACCTAAAATTATCCTACATCAAAAAAATTAAAATAAGGTGTTGATTCTATATTATAAATAAGAGTAATCGTGCGTTTTTCTGGGTCTTTAAAGCATATCTTAAAACTATAAACCTTGAGTACATTATCCTATATCGAAAAATTATGATGAGGCAATAGAATCTTATATTATCAATCAAACAAATTATTCACATTTATTCTTTTGAGTTTTAGAATAAGCTCTTAAGATTATAAAATTAGTTGAAATTAAGTTTGATTACGAATATCATGTGATCATCTTATTTATTATAATGATATAGATTGATCAAGTTTCTTATTTAACGAATATACATCATCAATGTAATTAAGCCAATTAACCCAAAGCCAACTAACCCGTGCAACGCACGGGCTTTAATCTAGTTTTATATTATAAATAAGATTAATTATTGTTTTTAAATATCGATCAAAAACCTTTTGAGTCTTAAAAAAAGGCTTAATAAGACTACAAACTGAAAATTATCCTACATCGAAAAAATTAACATTCTATATTATAAATAAGAGTAATCATGTGTTCTTTTGGGTCTTACAAATATCTCTTAGCAGTAAATTATCCCATATCAAAAAAATTATGATAATTGAATTATATATTACAAATAAGAATAATCATTCGTTCTTAAATATCACTAATAAAAACTTGAGTCTTAAAAAGTTTCTTAATAAGACTACAAACTTAAGTAAAATAATCTCACATGAAAAATTATAACAAGGTGGGATGAAACTCTATATTATAAATAAGAAATAAGCGTACTCAATTATATAATAAAATGATTAAATTCTATTATAGAAATAAAAGTAATCATTCCTCCATATGATGGGGTGATGGAATTTTTTATTATAAATAAAAGTAATCATTCGTCTTTAAATATCAACCAAAAATATTTTAATCTTAAAGAAGTTCTTAATAATACTACAAAGTTAAATAAAACTATGACACATCGAAAAATTATAATGAGCTGATATAATTCTATTATACAAAGTAATCCTTCGTTCTTAGATACGAGTATGAAACAACAATTTTTTAAGGTTTAAAAAAAGCTTCTAAGACTATAAAGTCAAGTAAAATTATCTCACATTAAAAAATTATAATGAGGTGATGAAATTCTATTATATTACGAAGTATAAATAAGAGTAATAATTCGTTCTTAGATTTCAGCCAATAATTTTTTAGTCTTAAAAAATGTTCAGAAGAATATAAACTTATGTAAAATTATCTCACATCAAAATATTATGATGATGTGATGAAATTTTTTGCAGTATTATAAAGAGTGATCATTCGTCCTTAAATATCAACCAAAAATCTTTTGAATCTACTTTAAAAAAAACTTTTAAAATTATAAACTTAAATACAAAATTATTCCACATCGAAAAGTTGTGATGAGGTGATGTAATTTTATATTATAAATAAGAAGATTAATCATTCGTTCTTGGGTATATAAAGTAACAATAAACTAAGGTAAGACAATAAACATAAAAAGTACTTATAGCTGTAAAATAATAAGGTGATGACATTCTACTGTATATAAATAAAAGAAATTATTCGTCTATAAATATCAACGAGAAATATTTTGAATCCTAAAAAGCATTCATAAGACTATAATAAAATTCAAGTAGAATTGTCCTATATCGAAAAATTATAAGTTGACTGAATTCTAAGTTGATTGAATTCTATTGCGGGGTATATAATTAAGAGCAACCATTCGTCTTTATATGTCAATCTGGGATCTTTTGAGTCCTAAAAGAGCTTTTAAGACTATAAACTTAAAGTAGAATTATCCACATCGAAAAATTTGATGGAGGTGATGAAATTCTATATCATCGATAAAAGAAATTATTCGTCTTTAGATATTAAAAAAAACCTTTTGAGTCTTATAAGTTATAATAGCTCTTAAGCCTATAGATTGAATTAAAATTATCTCACATCGAAAAATAAAAGTAATCAATCGTCTTTAGATATCAATCAGAAATTTTTTGAGTCCTAAAAAGAGTTCTTAAAATTATCCATATCGAAAAATTATGATGACTTGATGAAATTTTATACTATATCATAAATAAGAGAAATCATTCGTTTTAGATATTAAGCAAAAAAATCTTTGGGGTCTTCTAACAACTCTTAAAGCTATAAATTGAAGTCATACATCGAGAAATTATAATAAGACGATGAAATTTTATTATATAAATAAAAGTCCGTCAACCAATAGTTTCACCAATTTATTCAATTCTCTAACATTGGTGTCATTATTATTGTCACTAAAAATCAGACCGTGCATCGCACGGGCTTTCCAACTAGTACATGGTATAATTAACGAGGTTTGTTTTGTTAAATTTCATATATATTTCAAATTTAAAAGCACATTTATCTAAAAATGATTATAAAAAAAATTAATACGGAGTATACGGTATGTCATTCTAAAATTGGTGTTCATTGCTAGGCTGCTAGCACATGATCCAACTATATAAGCGTGCATTTGCACGGAGCTTAAGTTAGTAAATGCTAACTACATCCGTGTATCAATTTATTGAAGGAAAGGCGATGAACTTACAAAGCAATTATGAGCATGTTGCTTCATCTGACGGTGCTTGAGCTGCATTCCACATCGACCGCATAGGATTGCAGACTCGCCAAAAGCACATGTGGAGCAATGCGATGTGCAGTCAGATAGGGGACCCTGCCATGTACATCCACTCTTATAATAGAGACAACGCACCAGAGTTTTTCCAATAGCTTCTGCAAGCTTTTTCTTTGCCTCCCAAAGTGGCTACGACAAGAGGAGAAACGGATTAATAACAATATCAAATCAAGATCACCTTATCTTCAAAAACAACCCAAAAAGCCTACGAGTATTAAACAACAACGAGCCTTAGTCCCAAAAAGATTTGGAGTCGCCTAACATGAATCAATATTTGAAGTCGTCAAATCGTCATCCAAAAAAAATGGAAGCCGAACAATACAATAAAATAATACGGAGTAATAAAAATACAGTTTGAAACGCAAAATTAAGTTGAAAGCGTAAATAATACGGAGTATGTTTTTAAAGGGGTAAAAAAATCCAAGTTTAAGAAAAAAATACTCCGTAGAAAAAAAAGAAAAAAAAATAGGTATGAAAATCATTTTTGAGAAATAAAAATAAAAGAATTAAGAATAAATAAATAAACAAAAGGATAGTCCTCAAATATCCTCCGCCACCAGAATTAGATTACATAGTGAAGGCTAAGAAAACCTTGGTATCGGCTTCCACCCTGTTTCCATCATATGGGCAAGCATGTGTTGTGCTAACAACAAATGCCAAACAAGGTTTGCAAAACAGATGATTGCATGGTGCTTCTACAGCCTCATTGGGGTAGACAAGAGTCCGGCATACAGCACAAAGATATTCTAGGGGGAGAGACTGGATACTCAAAATACATTCATTGTCGAACCCCATGTTGAGCCGATAAAAAGCTGCGAGACAAACAGAAGCAGTATAAATGACTAGTACTATGCAAAGTAGGTATAAATTGTAATACGGCATTTTTTCCAAATATACAGCCTATCATTATCATCAACTACTCAATTCAAGTAGCCTTGGCCTAGAGAGAGTTTGTGCCAATTCAAAAAGCACCGTGTGATCTGACATAGATATATGAAGAGATAATAATTTAGTAATCAAGTGAATTTTCAGTATTTTCCGAGGGGGCGTAAAACTCAAATCACGGAATTTAACCGAGTAGAATTCTGAGGGGAGGGAGCATCTACGACCGCACATTTATTGGTAATGCGCATATAATCCATGAATACCTTTAAAAATCGTCAAAAAGACACAAGCATTACGATTCAAAAGCAGAAAATCGGTAACATCTACCGACAGGCACATTTATTGCAAATGTGCAGACAGTTCATACCACCTCAAGTAATCATCAAACAACAACAAAAACAATACCGAAATGCTTCAAAGGCTTGTGCTAGCACTTAGCAACATAAAGAAGAGAAACTAAAAGAAAGACTGATGCCAAATAACCCAAATGAAAACTGTATCAAGGTTCATTATTTCAGCACTCAATTTCCATTACACATGACACATCTACTCATCTAAACATCTATCATCACGAAACAGTCAACTCAACCTTAACATTGCATAGCTAGGATCGTTAAAATAAATAGGATCGTTAACCCTGAATTGATAAATATACAGCTATTGGCAGAGACCTATGTTACTCTTAGGCTACTTGGGTGGGTACATTGCACAGGATTTGCTAAAAAAGGGCAAACGTAGTAAAATAAACCCTGAACCGATATATATCCGGCTCTTGGCAGAGACCTATGTTACTCTGACTTAGGCTACTATTGGGTACGACTTAGGAGTGTCGGACACGTGTACATTGCACAGAACTGTTAAAAAGAAAAGGGCAGAAGTAGTAAAATAAACCTTGAACCGATAAATATTTGGCTCTTGGCAGAGACCTATGTTACTCTGACTTAGGCCACTTGGCTACGAGTGTGCGACACAGGTACATACCCAAGTACATACCCAAGTGCCTAACTCGGCATGACTAAAATATTTGGACATGAGGACCTTGTCCTAAAATGTGGAAACGGATGCGAGGACACATCTTCAAAGCAAAAATACACTTCGTTCTAAACTTCAAATATTTCAATTCTTTCCAAGTAAAATGGAAACAAGTGACAAACTTAAACATCATTAAATATAACACAAAATGTGTTTTAAAATCTCTTCCTTTGCCTTTGTGGTGCAAGCCTCTTGTTTAGTTCTCTTAAGAGAAGCGTCGGGCTAACAAGTGTAAGTCTGGAATCCATACCCATATCCATGTCATGTCGACACAGGCACAATCTCGAAAGAGAATAATCAAAGTAACATAGGCGGAGACCATATTTGCTCACCCTCACAAAATCAGAATCTCGTACAAAAACGAAGTCTCTACTTATCAAAAGCTCAACAGTACTCACACGGAAAAGGAATGCTTTAAATGTTGGATTGTGGCCATCAAAATTCTTAGTAACAACATCGTTTCACCAATTTTTTCAACCAATCATACCAAAATCGACACGTGAAAACACTCCACAGATGATGGATGCATGCATGTTGAAAGTAGATCAAAACGCTAATCACGTATATATAAGTTGACATTCACCGGCATGTCGAACCACCATATTCGACAACGCTAGATACATGCAAGGCGAAAATAGATCAAAAATACTAAACCGCATATATATCAATTAATGATCACCAAATTAAATCAACTGACAAACAATACAGGTTTCTGAGCATCAAAATTCTAATCGTAACAAGATTTCCTCAATCAAGTAAACCTGTAAACCCATCATACCAAAATCAACACGTGAAAACACTAAACTCCACAGATGATGGATGCATGCATGGTGAAAGCAGATCAAAAAGCTAAAACACGATATATATAAATCGACATTCACCGGCATGTAGAACTGCCATATTCGACAATGCTCTAGATACATGCAAGGCAAAAATAGATCAAAATACTAAACCGCATATATATCAACCGACGATCACCAAATTAAATCAACTGACAAACAATACAAGTTTCTGAGCATCAAAATTCTAATCTTAACGAGATTTCCTCAATCAAGTAACCCAATCATACCAAAATCGGCACATAAAACCGCTACACTCAACAAATACTAGATTCACGCAAGGCAAAAACACATCAAAAACACTAAACCACATATATATATGTGTGTGTACATATCAATCAGCCTACAGAAAATTATATCCTCAATCAATTAAACCAGTCATACCAAAAACGACACATAAAAACGCGAAATCTGACAAATGCTGATTGCATGCAAGGAGGAAACAGATCAAAAAACCCTAAACCACACACATATCACCAAACTAAATCCTCAATCAAACAAACTAATCGTTCCAAGATCGATGCGTTGATGTAAAACCTCGAAATTCGACAAATTTTGCATGAATGCAATGCGTAAACAGGCAAAAAAAACCATAAACACAAACAATCAACTGACAGTAACAGCATCAAAATTCTAATCTTAAACAACATTTCCTCAATCTAAATCAACCAATCATACCAAAACAAATGGACACGTAAAACCGCAAAATTCTACAAATGCTGGATGCATGCAAGCCCTAAGCAGATCAAAAAACCCTAAATCCCACCCACATCAATATATCAATCATCATTCGTGAAATGAAATCAACTGACAAACAATCTCATACAGGATTATAAATCAAAACTCTGATCTATTCAACCAATCATACCAAAAAAAAAAACGGCGCGTAAGACCTCAAAATTCAACAAATGCTGGATGTATATATCAATCAACGTTCACCCAACAAAATCAAATGACAAACAATCGCGAATGCAGACCAAAAAAAAAAACTCCACAGGATTTATTTTTTAAAAACCAATACAATAATCAACAGGCTAACAGTTACTGTGAACATCAAAATGCTAATCCTAGACATCATTTCCTCCATGAATTCAACCAACCAGATCGAAAAACTGCAAAATTCGACAAATGCTGCCTGCATGTATAAATGATAAATATCAATCGACATCAACCCCAAAAAAAATCATACAACAAACAATCACATATAAAGATGATTAAAACAACGATCATTTCACAACAATTCCTCAGCAAAAAAAAAAAATAGATAGAATCGAATGAAACAAGGATGAATTGAGACCAAAACAAAAAGGTAGAATCAAATAGAAGAAGGATAATTTCTCACCTAGGAGCGATTGTTTGAAGATTTTACTTGAACTTCACTTGATTGTTTGGTAAACGATGAAATTTGTAATACTCCACTGTATTATTATGAATTGTAGTAATTTGTAAGAGAAGTAAGGAAGCCATTAATATTTTATAGTGGTGTGAGACTGAGCTTGGTTTGGTCACATGAACAATGAGGGAATGAAATTGGGATTAATTACAATCCATATCCAACTTAGGTTTGTTCTCCTCTCAGGTCTTCCGTGTCAATGAATTCTTTGTCTTTCCTTTTGACATAAGATAAAAAAAGGAAGAGGTTCAATGGTGAGTTGATATGTGAAGTCGAATTCATTAAAATGTGTTCCTAAATACTTTGTAAAAAGACAAAAAAATTCATCGGGATCAGAGGGAACAACACATGTATGGAATGCTATTAGATTTTACAAAAACTAACACAGTTGATATCTCAATAACTTATTGATCGACCATTTTTGTTGTACTTCTTCCGTTTCATTAATTCTTTCGCCTCAAAAGTGTGACACATTTTTTAAGAAAAACAATACGGAATACTCCCTCCGAGTTTTAGTGTTCTTCCCTCTTTTCTTAATGGACTGGGTTTGATCTTCTTCCCTCTTTCCTTTTTAGGCTATTAATACGTGGTTCACATTTAACGGGAGTATAATATAAAAAGGAAGCGGAAAAAATCTAAAAAATTATTTGAAATAGAAATGTGATAGATATCAATGAAACGAAGCGGTATCTATTTATAGGTTGTTTGCACCTGTTTTATTATCCTCAAAATAACTACTCGTATTTCATTTTGTATATATTTTTATAACCAACTGCAAATTTTATGATTTTGATCAATTTGTACCGTCATTCCAAAATGGCACAATTTTTTTGGTTGCCTTAAAATAATATGGGAGTATGCAAGTGGGAGTGTAAAATAATACTCCGTACTTAATGTAGAATAATAATGTTAGTGTATAAAAATGCAATGAAGATCTCGTGTCCCATTTTTTAGATGTGATGAGACCTTGTCTATTGCATAAATAAAATATGTAACAAATATTATAACTTGTTGATGTGTCATCCCGTATATGGTGTGACAAACGGGTAGGAAACACGTACAAATGGGACGAGAGATCCGCACTGATAAAAATGGGTTGGTAAGTATGGTAAATATTTAAAAGTAATAAGGGCGGCTTAGTAAAAGTATGGACAAAAAGGAAATAAATAAAGTGAGAAAATATAAAGTTTGATGAAAATGGTAAGGGGAAGATAATAGGAAGTTGATGAAAATGGAAGATACTAGGAAGTTGATGAAATATTTATATATATATATATATTTTTTTTTTGAAGTGTAGATCAATTTCATTAATAATAAATCATACGGCATCTACAAACGATATCAAATTGAACTGAATACATATTAAATAAAGAACATCTTTGAGACAGAGATCGTTATTCGAATAACACGCTGTATAGCCTTCTATATATCGTTGTGGATTGACACAGTCTTTCGCGAAGGAATCTATGAATCTGATAATATAGTCTTCAAAAGGACGAACTTTCTCTATTTTGAGAAATAGTAGACCGAGATCTTACCTCAATTGTATCGTCATACGTAGAAATTTCATTGTTCCCATGATCTTGCACATAATTCTTGAACCTCTCAAAAACAGAGAACAAACCCACAAAAAATATGGCAACAAACCCATCAAATCTCTCAAAAAGAAATAACAAACCCACAAAAAAATATGGCAACAAAACCATAAATTGATGGGACAAATCTCTCAAAAAGAGAGTACAAACTCAAAAAAAATATGGCAACAAACCCATCAATTGATGGGACAAATCTCCAAAAAGAAGATGAAAGAATTATTAATCTAAAGCAACTACTAATAATTAACGATAAATATTAAAATTTGGGGCTTAAAATTTGGGCTTACCACTATCAAAATTGGTAGATGGCAGCCCGAGGGATGATTTTTTTTAGGGTTTTGAGGGGAGGGACCGAGGGAGGGGATGAGAGAATTTGGGGGAGAGTAGTAATTCATATTTGTATATTTATATTTTTACGGGTTTATTAGGTTCGGTATCATTGTAACATCAATCAATTATAATTGGTATCTCCATAAGTTTAGTGAAAGATCATCTCTTAGTAGGACGAACTCATTAAATTTATGTTTTGTTTTACTGGATTTCAAATGCTTTTGATAATTTGTTGTGTTTGATCGGTCTTAGTTCAAATTGTAGTTGGTTACGAGAGTTTATTTTGTTTTATCGAATTTTGATCGGATTTTAGTTGTTTGGGAGAGTTTATTTTGTTTAATTGATTTAAGATCGGATTTAAGTTGTTACGATTTATAGGAGTTTGGTTTTGTTTGAACGGTTTTAGTTCATATTGAGTTGATTAGATGTTTATATCCGGGGTATGTTCTTTGTCATATGGATAAGTTAAATTAATATCGAAGATTAGATTACGGGTTTGTTTGATCAATTATTTCACGCAAACAATGCCCTAATGATACACCCTTCGTAGAAACTTCCTCTCATGACGAAGAGGCTAACTTTGTCGCTACTTTATATTATGTGAAGTTATCGTACTCCTTATTTGAAGTGTTTTCATTACAACATGTAAGGACTAGTAATACGAAGAGTAACCATTACTCGAACAGAAAAATAGGATGGGCTGGGAAGATTTTAGACTACTATCAAAGTGCCTCAATAAATTTAAGAGTTACTCGTACAATTCAAAACATCAATTTGAGGTACGATAACTTGCTGGAACAAGTATCCATATAGTCGCAGCACTTACAAATTGTATCATCATTTCGTTATATCAACTCTTGTAGCCTACGTTAGGGGGTGCAGAAAAAGCGGCATGCCAACGAATTAGAGCGATCTACCTTTACGTCTAGTTTGTCTCCACAAATCAATGTAACCGGTTTCCAACCTGGTCCAAAGTTGTTAGAAAACTTAACCCCACAAAAGGCAAGTCCAAGCTGACCAATCTATGTAAAAACCGAATCTAATAACCTTCGATTCAATGAACGTTATCAACGACCCTTGCTGCCTCATATTAGAGGTCACAACGAGCATAGCAAATACATGTTCCTAATAACTCTTGAACTTGTCTATCAACGACCTTCACTACCTTACCAGAGGTCACAATGCTCACGTCTAACACTCGTTTCTACTTTTAAACTTGCTTATCAACGACCCTTGCTGCCATACTAGAGGTTGCAATGACCGCGTCTAACACTTGTTTTTTATAACTTTTGAACTTGCTTATCAACGACCTCCACTATCGTAGTAGAGGTCACAACGAGCACATCTAAGTATACAACACACGTTTATGATAACCTTTTGAACTTACTTATCAACGGCCTTCACCACCATACCAAAGGTCACAAATTCACAATGACCACGTCTGACCCTCGTTTTTTTATAACCTTTTGGACTTGCTTATCAACCACTGTGACCATCGTATCGGAGATTCAAAGGTAACACTCAAGTTTAACATGATTTTTCTTTTTCAAATCATGAAATTGTCTAAACAAAACTAGAAAAAAACAGTTGGTCTCCCTTTGCAACGGATATATCTGTCGTAAGATTAAAATGGTTCAAGTAAGTAACACTTGAGAAGAAAATGACAATTATTTACGTAGGTCCCACCAACTATACTTTTGTATTATCCCACTTATTTGATACTTCTCCCGTTCCAATGAATTGTTTGTCTTTACTTTTGGCACTAAGGGAAATAGATCCATTTAGAAGGTGACATGCGGAGCGAAGGGTCAAATTATAAGTAAAAACATTCATAGGTAAACAATTCATTGAGACGCCCCAATATAGAATCACAGATTCCTAGGAGAGACGGTCTCTCAATAATTTATTGAGAGATCACTTTTCAGTACCACTCTAGGTCATATTCGTACCCTTAAATGACAACTTTGTTTTGTACCTGTTTTTATAAGAAGCGTACCCTCTTTATATTTGTATACTCTTTTAAGTTAATCGTACCTACTTCTATTAGGTTTGGTACCATTGTTACTCCAGTTTGTACTAAGTCTCTCAATAAAGTTAACGAGAAATCGTCTCTCAGAAAACCTACCCATATAGAATAAGCAAAGAATTCACTGTAACTATTTGATTTGATCCGCACAAACAAACAAGAAATAGTGAGAAAAAAAATTGAATGGGGTAGCTAAGTAGGGGGTCCCACCAGCAATAGGGGTGGTACCACTTCAAAGTAACTCATCCATCCATCCATCCATCCATCCATCCTACTCATCATATATTCTTCTCCAAATCTCCACTCCTCTAACTCTAATCCCCCCCCAGTTGAAACTTCTCCTCCCTCCTATTTTCAGCCAATTCTCATTTCACAACAAGTCTTCCCTTCCCCTTCCCCTTCCCCTTTATATCCAGGCTTTTGTAGTTACTTTACCCAGGTTGAGGTACGTAGCAGTAAATTCCATTTTTTAGTACTCATTTATTACTCATACTCAATTGTACTCCTACCATGTTCCCTTTTTGTTTTCTTTTTTACCCCACCGTCTCAGTCATTTGTTTATACTCCTCACAAATCAATTCACCCTACCAAAGATGTCTTGGCCCGCCCGTGGTTATGAACCCTTCCTTGTACTTGTACTGTAATACGACTAAGTCATTGGAACTCGTATATTTATTTTAATCAAGGGAAACCAATGATGAAAAGTTTTGAATATTGTGCAAGGGTATGTATGGATACACACACATTTGGCACAAGTAAGCTTAAGAGAAAATAAACGATCAACAAAGAATTGGATTTGTTGTTGGTAACGTGGCACAAGTAACCTAATTTGTTTATGAATTTGAAGTGTCATACTAATGGAAGATAACTGTATTGTTGGAATTGCTTACTCCTTCCTTCCGTCTCGTCTCGTCTCGTCTAGATCAATACTTGTCCGTGTTTGTAATTCTAGTACAACTTGAACTAGTATTGGAGTATTATTACTGTAATTAGTTTTTTGAATTTTGTAGGATGTGTGATCAATGTCAATTTCTCAATTAGATTGGGATGCAGGAGTTTGGATAGATTAGGGATTAGATTTGTGATTTTGGAGGATTACACTTTGATTATGTTGTAGGGAGTAGGGAGTATTGTTTAGGTAATTTTTATTGATTTAGGCCTTTAGGCTGATTTAATCGATTGGATTTATTTCATATGATAGAGGATGCGCATTAGTATGGAGATCTTTGAATGAGAATTCGATGCTTGTAAGTATCATACGACTTTTAATTAGTAAAAAAAAAACTGATTGAATTTAGGGTAATTTAACTGATTAATAGCTGTTGATTGTCTGGATTATTGTGAGATCCCTCACACGAGACTTCCTCTTTAAAAAACACCGTCCACAAGATTAGAAATATCAATATTTGTGATATTTTTTTTCTTTTCAATTTTGTAGGACAAATATAGTAGTAGTAGATTGTTCTGTTCCTTGAGCCGCGGAAAAAAAAAGAACGAAAATACGAGCATGCATCGATTTTTCTATAATGCTAAATTGTGGAATACGGAAGGTATTTGTGAAACGGTTTTAGCCTAGTGATTGCTATGAATACCCTCTAGGAATAGTCGTAGGTATGGATTTTTCTTTGTATCGTATTATACCCAACACAGATTATGTTTCTGTGCTTGTAGTAGGAGGATGTTTACTTGCCATGTTTTTTTTAATGGAAATGTACATTCATAGTTTTTTGTTATCCTCCAATTTTTTATGTTTTTTAAGGGATCACGGTGGTATTTGATGTTAACTGGATTTGAACACATGTCGTGAGTAGTGAGTACCACTCTTATAACTTTAACAGTTCAGCAAATAGTCATCTGCTTAGTTCAACTTCTCTCACACTCATAAATATTGTATTTTTCTTGACGAATTTGGCAATGTTTTTGCTTTCGGAAATGCTGGATAATATACCTGAATTATGGGGGAAAATGACACTTTGTCTACTTATTAGTTTTTACACAAATCGTATCTGCCACATCTGTTTTGCTTTCCTTACTTCTGTATTGGGTCCCTTCAACTGCTGATATTCTGTAATTTGTGAAGGCTGATGTGGAGACCTGGATACGGGATTCGCCGTGCTGCGCAATGAATTCCGTTTGTGTTTGTCGTCATCCCGTGTGGAAAACGTTTGGAGTTATGTGGTTATGGGTATCATGTATGTTGCTTATTTTCGGGGGCAATAAAGTGATCTCAACATCCAATTATTTGGTTGGGCTAGGCAGCTATGACATCACAGGACCAGCTGCTGATATCAACATGATGGGTTATGCTAATACGGAACAAATTGCATCGGGGGTCCATTTTAGGCTGCGTGCCCGTGCATTTATTGTGGCCGAGCCACAGGGAAATCGAGTCATTTTTGTGAATCTCGATGCTTGCATGGCCTCGCAACTCGTTTCAATTAAAGTGCTCGAACGTTTGAAGGCTAGGTAAATTTTCCCTGCATTATTTTTTTGACAGGATCTGTCCGAAATTTTCTTCTATGTGAATATGGTCTGTTATATTTAGTAAACTATCATCTCTGTGAAATGTAACCCTTTTCCGATAGTAGGTTTGCAGTAATCGTAAACATGGTTTCCAGATTCACTATTAACGATTCATGATTCGCTCCTATAAAATATGGGTTAAATGTATTTTCAGGTAAATGGTAGGTTTGCAGTCTTTGTAGTAGAGCTAGGAACGTTGCATTAAACTCCTCGGAGTGGACGACTTTAATATTTGTTCCTAAATTTGCCAATAGTTTGGTAAGAAAATGTTGTATTGATGTTTGCATTGCCTTGCAACTTGTTACAATCAAAGTGCTCGAACCTTTGAAGGCGAGGTAGATTTTCCCTGCATTGTTATTTCGATAAGTCAATCAGAAAATTGTGCCTATGTGAATATGTTCTGATATGCATCTTTCTAGTTTTAGTTTTTGATTTTCGTAAATTATCTGTGCAGTAAACTATTATCTCCGTGAAATGTAGCTCTTTCAGTTGGTAGGTACGCAGTCACTATAATAAAGCTAAGAACGTTGAATTAAACTCCTCGAAGGATTCTAATATTTGTTCTTAAATTTGCTAATAGCTTGTTATTATGTCCAATTACACATGAAATAAGGCATAGGTGCTTTTACGATCTATTAATTGCAAAGACTTCTGTGTGCAGGTATGGAGACCTCTACACCGAAAATAATGTTGCTATTAGTGGAATCCACACTCATGCTGGTCCTGGAGGTTATCTGCAATACGTTGTATATATTGTCACGTCTCTTGGATTTGTACGGCAATCATTTGATGCTCTTGTTGATGGTATTGAGCAAAGTATTGTATTAGCTCACGGAAATTTGCGACCGGGTTCCATTTTTGTGAATAAAGGTGAGGAAAGTTGTCACTTGCATATCTTTCTTCTTTAGTTTAGATCTGATTATAGGCTAGTGCTTTCTGATGTTACTGCTAACTGCCAAGGCCATGGCTCCACTAATTTCGAAAATATACCGTAGATAGCATTTTAAGTTTCCAATGGTTGAATTTATTGCTGAAATGACTATTTTCGAAGATTTGTCGTACATGTTTAGAGTAACAGCGAAAACTCGATAAATTCATTATTAGGATCATTTCCTTTTTTGACCCTACCATAATGGGGAAGGTAATTTTTTTTGTAGACTTGTATAATGCTGTGAATCATTATTGATCATCTTACAAGGCTTTATACTGTTTTATGTTGTTAGTAAGTTGCTATTATTTCAGTGACTGCAACAAATCTTGAAGATCAAAAGCTTAAATAATTGTAACAGGAATTTGAAGTTTTCTTGCATTTGCTTCTGGTTCGTTCACGTCGCAGTGTATATTTACAGGGCATAGGTATCCACGTGAGCGTAAAATATGATGTTTTTTTTGTTTATGATGGCAGCGCACACTCCTTTTTTCTTCTTGATCTGTTTTTCTCGCTTTATATTTTTGTCAGTTGCTTTGTCGAGGACACATTTTGCCGCTTACATTTTTTCACGTACTTTCACGCTACATTGAACAGGGGAGCTTCTTGATGCTGGCGTCAGTCGCAGTCCTAGTGCTTACTTAAATAATCCATTTGAAGAACGCAGCAAGTACAAGTATAACGTTGACAAGGATATGACTCTTTTGAAGTTCGTAGATGATAAGTGGGGCCCAGTTGGCAGCTTCAACTGGTTTGCTACCCACGGAACTTCCATGAGTCGTACAAATGCGCTGGTCAGCGGGGATAATAAAGGTGCTGCTGCAAGATTTATGGAAGACTGGCACGATGGCAGGAATGGCGAGGGTTTTTATTCTGATGAATCTCATACCGAATCTACAGATACAATTCCTAGACGAATTTCTAATATCATCCCGGAATATCATGAAAAAGGTAAGTACAGTAGTCCCTCCGTCCCGTTCAATAGTTTATCTATTTCCCTTTTTTGGTGTATTAAGTATTACTTCGTATTCAGTAGTTATCTATTTCCATTTTTGTAAGTTTTGTTACGAATGTGTTCTGCAAATGGATTTTGTATGATCCAAATTCACCCATTGTTCTTTCCTTGAACTTTGATCCAAAAACAACTGACCCGAGTAAGATGAAAGGAGTATTTGATTTGTACGTTTCCAGAGAAGTATTTTCAGTCGACTATCGAGTAAATTTTGCTTTTAACATTTAAAGCTTGTTTGAATATGCTTTTCTGAGTGTAGGGGAGGGGAGGGAGATGAAGGGAAAGGAAAGGCGGGAAGGCGAGCGGAGCGGAATGGGGTAACTAAGTTTTCCGTCCAAAAATTCCCATGTTTGAGGGATTATAATTACGCTCGGAGAGTCGGAGGAAGGAAATGGATCCCTCAAAGGTATTTGCTAACCAAACACGGGAAATTGTACCTCTCCCTCTAAGGATAATGAATCCCTCTCATAATACTATGTTGAAGATGAGTTTCCGGTGGGCCGGTGGCAGTCTTCATTATTGGCATGGAAGGATTTGACCTTTTGATTTCCTTTTTTTCCTCGTGTATGTGCTCCATGCATGAGAGTTCAAGTATCTGTGTTCGGTTGTGAAAACTATATAATGAGTCCTCATATGAAGGGATAATGCTGTACTGTCCCATGCTGTAAGTAAAGTATATGATTGTCACTTCTGTGCCAATAAATCAATAATGTGCTGCTATAAAATTGCAACCAGAAGTTAGCCGTGGAAGAGGAGCTTCAGTTGATTTCCTAAATGTTCCTCTGATGCAGAAAATGAATTGTTGGAGCTTGCTGCTTCTTTCAAGTCTTCTTCAAGGAGAGATGTTACCAAGTTCTTGAGTATGTCTTCACGGGTCAGAAGTTCTCTTAGGCAGGGTGACAAACCTAAGTTCGTGGCTGCATTTTGTCAGTCAAACTGTGGTGATGTTAGCCCCAACGTTCTTGGTGCATTTTGCATCGACACAGGGCTTCCATGTGACTTCAATCACAGCACATGCGGTGGGAAGAACGAACTTTGCTATGGACGAGGACCGGGGTATGTGGCATATCTTTTACGATAATCTTTTGCAAAATGGCTTTACCAACTTTGTAACTATTCTGTGCGAATTTTTCAATATTTACAACTGTGTTTTTATTATTATAACTGTATTTTTTATTATTATTTTATTGCATTGTTCGCCTTCCATTTTATTTTATTTTTTTTTTTATTTTTTGGGTGACGACTTGACGACTTCAAATAATGATTCATGTTAGCCGACCCCAAATCTTTTTGGGACTAAGGCTCTGATGTTGTTGTCCAAGTGTAGTATCGTATTGGGCACGATATGTATTAGATACGGGATATGGCAACTACGTGAAATATTGGTGTAACACAGCTTTGTCGTGCTCATGCAAACTTTCGAGTCCTGATTGAAATTCTTTTGTTATAGGTACCCAGATGAATTTGAAAGCACTCGCATTATAGGGGAGAGACAATTCAGGAAGGCTGCAGATCTTTTTAACACAGCTTCCGAACAAATAAAGGGGAAAATTGATTCTCGTCATGCTTTTGTGGACTTTTCCAACCTTAAAGTTACTATCTCTAAACCAGGAGGTGGCACTGAAGAAGTGCAAACGTGTCCTGCTGCAATGGGATTTGCATTTGCTGCAGGTACAACCGATGGACCTGGAGCTTTCGACTTTACGCAGGGTGATGACAAGGTAACCAAAAACTTTAATTTTTTTTGTAAGCAAAGACAATTCGCTAAATTGGTTGCGCGTTTTTTAACTTTGAAATAACAGTCATTTGATGCAAACGTGATGCAATTTCATCATGGTTCATCGGGAAACTGCCTCTGCTCCTTTTTTTTGGTTCAACGAAGTGCACTTAGTCACATTACACTATGGGGGGATTTGAACCTGTCCTTGGTACCTAATCTTAACCACTAGGCTATGACATTTGACATCTTCGGTCCCTCTCCTTGTTAAACAGGAGTAACCCCGCCATTTGCGGGAGATGAGGCATTTTTTTAATGCAAGAGCTTCATTAATGCTTGCAAAATCAGTACATCACTATTTCGTGATGCTTACGTGTAGGGAAATCCATTCTGGAAACTAGTTCGTAATGTATTGAAGGCGCCAGGCATAGAGCAGGTTCAATGCCAAAATCCGAAACCTATTCTACTTGATACTGGTGAAATGAAGGTGCCATATGATTGGGCGGTGAGTTTCTAGTCTCATGACTTGTTTTTTATGTTTTATGGCCTGTATGAGTGAGATACACGAGTAAATCATTGGGCACGAAATCCGACTTGTTAGCTGAGTTAATCATACGCGAGACGATTGTGTCGAAGCCATACCTAATGCGGAACTGAATTACCAGTGTATTGCCGAAGGCGAAATGTGTGTGTAAAAAGAAATAATTGAGAAGATAACATGCGTATAACTAAGACCTAAATTTGATTCTCATGCTTCTTAAAACTACATCCGACAAAACTGACCTGACCGGCGCCATCCGAATTGAAGGCTCGAGTTTGACCCATAACCTGAATAGACCGGCCTAACTAAAAATTGAGTTACTGACCCGAATGTTATTATAGGAAAATAGTTTATATCCCTAAAAAAGTCGAAAACAGCAAACCCGAAAAGGACCTGAATCCGAGATGACCTGGCCCGACCCATTTGCAAGTCTACTTAAAATCAAATTACCCCTAGTTGTTACTCCCTCCATTTCACTATGATCTTTCCGCTTTCCATTTTCGGCCGTTTCACTATGATGTGCGTAGTACCTGGTTCTACGTTGACACAATGTATGTTAATATTACTCCGTGTCTCCGTCTCTTACCCCACACGACCGTCCTTAAATACATAAGAACCACAATATTCCTCTTCCCTAAAATATTGTGCTGCAAAAAATGGGAAAATCCTAGTGAAAACGGGGAGAGGAAATGAAATTGGACTGGTATTGTGTGTCTATACTCTATATTTGGTGCTATATCAAAATTTTGACTCTGTATGAGTTATTTATGCCTTTGTGTTCATCATTATCTTTTCATTTCTTTCTTTACTTGACAGTAAGTTTATTCTCATGCAGCCTTCAATACTTCCTGTCCAGATCTTACGTATTGGGCAATTCGTTATCCTCAGCGTACCTTCAGGTAGTGGGTCATCTTGGTTATTTAACTTTTTTTGCGACTAAGATATTGGTGTCTTTTTTCCTTTCTATTAAGCAAAATACCGAATATTCTAAGCTTTGAAAAATGATAAGAGTATGTATCAAAATGGCCAACGCCCGTACCTGTTACATTGTGAAGTAGTGGTCTCTCTGACTAGTGTAATGTTGTCATTGAGACTGTTGGATGAACCATCTCAACCAAAATCTTAAGGTGATAGTTGAGGTCCCAACTATTATATTTGTATTCTATTACACCCCCTCACTCGAATGCCCATTGGGCTCGAAGAGTGGTTACATGCCGCCTCTACCATGTGCTGAAATTCCACTCGCGAGACCTTTGCTCACGGGATTCACGTTGTCTTTGATACCATATTACATGAATCATCTCATCCAAAACCTTAAGGTGATTGTTGAGGCTAGCCGTGGCAAACGGGCCAACTTCGGGTGGGTCACTTTTGGGTTACAAAAATCGGGTTGACTTCGGGTTGGGCTTGGTCATTTCGGGTTCAGTCACTTTTGGATTTGTTATTTCAACCTTTTTTAGGAATATCAACTCGTTTTGTAACATCCGTGCCATTTCGAGTTAGGCCGGGTTAAGTCGGGTTATAGATCAAACTCGGGTTTTCAATTCGGGTGTCGA
The DNA here is from genome assembly GCA_958450325.1 of Agrostemma githago. Classification (NCBI taxonomy): domain Eukaryota; kingdom Viridiplantae; phylum Streptophyta; class Magnoliopsida; order Caryophyllales; family Caryophyllaceae; genus Agrostemma; species Agrostemma githago. Next base: position 69,521,114 of record OY288250.1, on the reverse strand, counting down.
GTCATTCGAGGCTCAACTATTATATTTATATATCCTATTAAAGACTTTTCGTTAGATTCTTCTCACTTACGTCCATTTCCTTCAGAGTTCACAACAATGGCTGGTAGGCGACTGCGTGATGCCGTGAAGATGATTCTTATGAGTGCACCTAATGGGGAATTCAGCCGAGTTCATGTTGTCTTAGCAGGCTTGACAAATGCGTACTCTCAGTATGTCACTACTTGTGAGGAGTATGAGGTCCAAAGATATGAGGTCAGTTCGTCAATCCCAGATCATATGTCTTGATTTCTGATGTCGTGAATTTTATGTTACTCCGATACCTCATCTAGTTGCTGTATTGGTTATTCAATGCTTTTTGTTCCCATATGATACTTTGATACTACTCCGTATATTTTAGACCAGAAAATTGAAAACTTCGCGCAAGATTGGTTCGGTTCATATACAGAGCATGTTTTTTGTGAAATGACAATTGGGTTCGTCTCACATGTAAGACTGTTTCATATAATGAAGCATGTTTTCGTGAAACAACGGTTACTTTTCATGCACGCATGCCATATAAACCCTTTTTTTCAGCCAATATCTGACCTCATGAGAGCTGGAATTGCATTTATTGAATGTTTTGCATTGCCAATCAATTTTGGATTGTGGTGAAATGCTCTGATTTGCATCATATTTCACAGGGGGCATCGACTTTGTACGGTCCACACACACTAAGCGCATACATTCAAGAATTCGAAAAGCTAGCCAAAGGCCTTGTCCAAGGCAAAACTGTCGATCCCGGTCCACAACCCCCAGACCTCCTGAACAAACAAATCGGGTTTCTTCCCCCCGTCATCCTCGACATGCCCCCACTAGGTTCAAATTTTGGAGATTGCAGCACCGATGTCCCAAAGGACAGTACCTTTAAGAAAGCCGACATGGTAAGCGTGGTTTTCTGGTCAGCCTGTCCGAGGAACGATCTCATGACCGAAGGCACATTTGCTTTGGTCGAGATGCTCCATGGGAAGGACACCTGGGAACCCGTGTATGACGACGATGACTTTTGTTTGCGGTTCAAGTGGTCGAGACCGGGCAAATTTAGCACTCGGAGTCAGGCCACGATAGAGTGGAGGATCCCGCAAGGTGCGCAGACGGGTGTGTATAGGATACGACATTTCGGTGCTTCGAAAGGGCTTTTTGGGTCAGTCCATCACTTTGAGGGAACATCTAGTGCATTTGTAGTAGTATAATACTATCATGTTTGGGAGTACTTGTAATTAGCAAAATCTCAGATTTTTAAACCAACAATATTATTTGCTTCTTGAATTTCTTGCATTTTCCAAGTAGCTTTGTATGAAATATATCTTGTGAGTTTCGAAGATTAATTCATAATTACCGTGTTTACGCAATTATTTTTACAAATGTCTCCGTTATTAAAATCTTAACACGTACTTACATATTAGACACATGTTAGAAAAATTTCGGAGCTCAATGTTTATCTGAAAAATCTTACTGGGCATATGTCCCAAATGATAGAGTGAGGTGGTCTCATGGGTGAAATAGTGTAAATGATACGGAGTACGATCTAACCCGTAACTGATTTGAATATTATATTGTAGAAAATGAATCAATATCATAAAGGAGTCGAACCCGAAATGACCCAGGTCGACTTGAAGTCAATCGATTGTTATAACCCAAAAGTGACTCGATCCGAAGCTAACCCAATCCATTTTATCTGAACCTGGAATGACTTGACCGATCCGAAGTCAATCCGAACCATTTAACCCGTTTGTCGGGTATAATGAGACGATCTTATGATAAGCCGATGACCATAAGACCGTCTCACAATAATACAATTACCGTGAAAATGTCTGGTAGATCCGACCCGTATTGTGAGTGCCATCTTTTCCAATCAACCATGCCGAATTGTCAAGCTATTGTTCTTCAAAATCAAACGACTTGACTAAAATCACTCGTAACACGAAATTATTCGAAAGATTAACGAATTTCTCAATCATTTTCTCTGTAAATCGAAGCTCCATTTTGTGAAGAGCAAAAAAATGTCAGTTCAAGAGTATCTCGATAAGTATTTGTTAGCTCGGAAAATCGAAGATGCTGTCAACGCCGCTGTTCGTGCTAAAACTACTGATCCAGTTCTCTTTATTGTAATCTCTCGCTTCCTACTTTTAATTCTCGTGTTTTTTTTCCCGATTGAATAGATGTTTGATAGTGTAGTTTAGTACAGTAATTGTGTGAGATTTTGAATTTGGATTATGATTTGAAAATTGATGTCTTAGGTGATTATGACTGTGTAGGAGTTTGATTTGTGTGAAATGTTTAGGTTCGAGATTGAATGGTTGGGATTTTGTTTTGGATAATTGATAGGTTAGGCGAATTGTTGGAGGTAATCTGTGAGATCAATGATAATGATTGCATAGGAGTTTGATTTGATTTAAATTTTTAGGTTTGAGATTGAAATTACTGATAATGATCGTAAATCGAAGCTCGTAATCCACATTTTCTGAAGAAAAATCTTGACAAAAATATTGTCGGTTCAAGAGTATCATGATAAGTATTTGTTAGCTCGGAAAATCGAAGATGCTGTCGACGCTGCTGTTCGTGCTAAAACTACTGAGCCAGTTCTCTTTATTGTAATCACTCGCTTCGTATTTTTAATTTTCGTGTTTTTTTTTGGTCCGGTTGAATTGATGTTTGATAGTGTAGTTTAGTACAGTAATTGTGTGAGATTTTGAAATTTGGATTATGTTTTGAAAACTGATGTATTAGGTGATTCGTAGGGGAAATTGGGGGGAAATCAGTGGTTATCATTGTGTAGGAGTTTGATTTGTGTGAAATCTTTAGGTTCGAGTTGAATGTTGAGAATTTGTTTTGGATAATTGATACGTTAGGCGAATGGTTGGAGGTAATCAGCGAACTCAATGACGATGATGATTGCATATGAGTTTGATTTTATTTAAATGTTTAGGTTTGAGATTGAAATTAGTGATAATGATGGTAAATCGAGAAGCTCGTGATCTACATTTTCTGAAGGACAATCTAGAGAAAAAAAATGTCAGTTCAATAGTATCTTGATAAGTACGGAGTATTTGTTAGCTCAGAAAATCGACGATTCTGTCAATGCTGCTGTTCGTGCTAAAACTACTGATCCAGTTCTCTTTATCTCTCACATCGTACTTTTAATTTTCGATTTTTTTTTCCCAATTGAATTGATGTTTGATAGTGTAGTTTAGTAATTGTGCGAGATTTTGAAATTTGGATTATGTATTGAAAATTGATGTAGAAATTGAGCGAAATCAGTGGTTATGATAGTGTAGGGTTTTGATTTGTGTGAAATGTTTAGGATCATGATTGAATGTTGGAATTTTGTTTTGAAAATTGATGTATTAGGTGATTCATAGGGAAAAATGGGCGAATTCAGTGGTTATGACTTATGATAGTGTAGGAGTTTGGTTTGTGTGAAATGTTTAGGTTTAAGAATGAATGTCGGGTTTTTGTTTTGGTTTTTGGATAATTGATATGGTAGGCGAATTGTTGGAGTTAATAGGCGAAATCAATGATTATGATTGAATATGAGTTTGATTTGATTTAAATGTTTAGGTTTGAGATTGAATATTGAACTATGTTTGGAAAATAATGGTGGGAGAAAATTGGCGAAATCAGTGATAAAGATTGTACTTCGTATAAGGGTTTGATTGTGCGAAATGTCAGAGGCTCGAGATTGAATGTTGGATTTTGTTTTGGAAAATTGCTATGATAGGCGCATCACAGGAGAAAATCGGCAAAATCAGTGATAATGATTGTATAGGGGTTTGATTTGAGTGAAATGTTTAGGGTCGAGATTGAATGTTGGAATATGGAAAATTGATGTTTGAGGTGAATCGTAGGAGGGAATCGCTGAAATCAGTGATAATGATTGTTGGAGCTTGATTTGAGGGAAATGCTTAGGTTCGACCATTCGAGATTGAATGATGGATTTCGTTATTTCGAAAATTGATACCTTAGGCAAATTGTTGGGCGTTCAAGATTGACTCTTGAATTATGTTTGGATAATGATGTTTTAAGTGAATCTGAATAGGAATCCTGTGAAGTCACTGATAATGATCGTGCAGTTGTTTGATTTATGTGAAATGTTTAGGTTCGAGATTGAATGTGGTACGTGAATCGAAACAGGAAACCGGTGAAATCAATGATAACGATAACATCATCGTTTGATTTATGTGAGATGTCTAGGTTCGAGATTGAAATTTGAATAATTTCAGAAAATTGACTTGTCATGTCATGTGTTAGGTGAATCGGAATACGAATCCAGTCAAATCAGTGATAATGATGGCCTAGTTGTTTCTTGTGTGAAATGTTTAGGTCCGAGATTGATTGTTGAGATATGTTTGGAAAATTGATGTGTTAGAGAAATTGAAATAGGAAATCGATGAAATACGTGAAACCAGTGATAATGATTACACAGTTGTTTGATTTATGTAAATGTCTAAGTTTGAGAATTGAATTTGAATAATGTTTGGAAAAATGTACATGTTAGGCAAATCATATGAAGAAATCGGTGAAATCAGTGATAACGAAGGTGAAGGCAAGGCAGATTCTAGATAGCAGAGGAATTCCAACAGTTGAGGTCGAGTTATCTACTAACAAAGGCACTTTTCGTGCTTCTGCTTCTAGCGGACCGTCTTCTGGATTGTATGTATTACTCTTCTACTCTTTAAATTTCATTCTGATATAGTAGTATCTAGTTATCTACTAACAAAGGTGAAGGTACGGCGGCGAATATTGCCGTTGTATGTTACTGTTGTCCGTGCGGTTAAACGGAGTAGTGTTTGTGGGTGGAAGCGTAGAATATGGGGGTGGGAGCTGTGGAGGAGTGATGGTTGAGGGACTTGGGTTGGCGATTGATTATTGATGAATGGTGATGATAGACATCATTTTGTTTATTTTGAGAAAGGGTACCTAAAAGTTGGGTTTATTTCAGGATTAATATGTAGTTGGGGTTATTTTAATAAGATAAAGTATACTTAGGATTATTCTCATTACTTAATCCTACTTTATTCATGTTCAAAATTCTAAAAGTTTAACCTCCAAAAAGGCAAATTGGAGGTACAATAAGAAATGGAGAGAGTACTTCATTAGGGATTTAGGGAGCAGTTTCATCGAGTTAAAACCTTTTAAACTAGCGTGAATGGGTGTAAGGAAGTTAATAACTCGCACGTGTGGAGAATTAGTACCCCTTTTCCGAGTAAATACCTCTTATCAAGTTGTGTTATTTTATTTCTTTGACTTAGCTGTTAAGCTTGATCTAGATTTTTTATGACTAGCTTCTGGCAGTACACTCTCAGCAAGATACTTCATGTGTGTTAATTGTTACGTATTTATTTTATGTGATCTCTTTATCGCATCATGTCTATCTTTGCAGTTGATAATTCGTGTCTGTGTTGCAAATGCAGTACTCTATTCTAATATATGTACTTCTTTCTTCATGTAGATTTGAAGCTATTGAGTTACGTGATGGAGATAAAGAAATGTATTTGGGAAACAGTGTTACGAAAGCTGTGAGAAACATAAATGAGAAAATATCCGAAGCTTTGATCGGATTAGATCCAACTCTTCAGTCACAAATTGATGAGGTCATGATTGATTTGGATAAAACAGAGAAAAAGGTTGTTATCTCATCTTGCTATAATCTACTAACATGGCAGTAGCAGGAACAACACCCACATCACCCCAACGCTGGATGTATGCGACATCTCCTATTGCGTTGAGGACACTTTTTTTTTTAATTACAGAAACCCAGGATGAGGATTGTCGTTCCTTCATTCCGTAATTTTCAAAGCCATATGAGATGATGGAATACAACTAAATGGCCCACTAAAAAATGTGTCTCTTGTAATGTGTAGCAGCCATTGGTCAATGCAACTTCGTTATGGGTCATGGGAGGATGCGCACATCCTATCAATTTTCCTCGTCAGAGACATAGTTAATGTTTGGATCCATTGAAAATGAAAATTTGAAATACCAATAGTGATACGTATGAAAAACTTAGTTGTGCGCTTGCATGCAGATACTTGTAGATTCTAACAGTCCTCTGGCTCCTAACTTCTGGATTCTTGTAATACACGGTACAATCGTTCTAAGTCCTGACTGCTGAATCTTTTCAGGGAGAACTTGGTGCCAATGCCATGTTAGCTGTTTCAATAGCTGCTTGCCGAGCTGGAGCTGAAGAGAAAGAGGCAAGGTTTCTATTAACCCCTGAATCTGATAGACCTCTGATTGTGCAATTTCTTCATTTCCTGACCAGGATATGTATTCTAGGTTCCACTTTACAAGCACATTGCTGATCTTTCTGGTGGTAGCAATTCAATCATTCCTGTTCCTTCATTCACAGTTATAAGTGGTGGTAAACTTGCTGGAAACAATTTGGCTATTCAGGTACACATAAGACTCTAAGTTATCGGGGTAGTGACTAAAAACAATGTTATCGAATAGCTGAGATTCTGCAGTTGTTATTCATGTGATAATTTAATCCTACTCTTTCAGGAAATTATGATCCTTCCTGTCGGTGCAAAGACATTTGAAGAGGCTATGCAAATGGGATCTGAAACTTATCATCATCTAAAGGTAATTTCCTGTGATTGTCCAACTTTTTTTTTTCCTACTGGCTCTAAGGGGAGGGAAAGTGAGGGAAGAGGGAATGGGTCAATCGTCAATGTCATTGTCCTTTACTATGTTGGAAGGATCTCAATTTACCGTGTAAGAGGGAACCGAAGGGGTCCATTTTCCATCCTCTACATTTCGCCCGTCTAATTTTTAACAACCCACCAAAAGTATTTTTCCTCCCCTTTCCCTCCTCACCCTTCCCTAATCAGAAAAAGTTCACCGGGGATAAAATAAGGAACGATAAAATCTTTTGTTTGTCCACTGCTTTATGTTTTTGGACCCTTTATTTTAATGTTCTCAGCATGTTTTTTTCCCGCTGTCAGTAAATCTTTTGTTTGTTCTATTTGCAATTTCTTCATCTAATGTTTGTATATGGAAAGGGCAGGATGTTATTACAGAAAAGTATGGTGTGCATGAATGTAACGTTGGGGAAGATGGGGGCTTAGCTCCAAACACTTCAAGGCAAGTATTTACTCCTTTATGTGCTCTTTTTCTTCATTGCTAAAAGATTTGACTCTGACATACTTGTCGGTAATGCAGTGTTAAAGAAGCCTTGGATTTAGTTATGGAAGCTATTGGTAAAACCGGACATAAAGAAAAAATAAAGATTGCCATTGGTGTGGCAGCAACTGAGTTTTGTATAGGTAATATTCTGTGTTTGTGCGAAGAGTGTCAGGCGCGGCTATATTGGGCAATATTTTCGATTTTTTTGGTCTAAATCGAAGTATTGAAGTGTCGTGTCGATGTCAGACACGCGACACGGCACCCAAGTAAGGTGTCGGAGTAACATAACTATTATCTGCCGCTTCTCATGTTTATCACTTCAGAATACTTGTATATGAAAGCTCTGACCTACACCAACCGCAACATTACCTCGGTCCTTTTACCCCTATGTTAGCAATGAAAGCTCTGCTGTGTTGGCTGGAAAATATTTTCAACGAAATACAAAGGAAAATACTTTTCAAAGCAAAAAAGAGAGCACTCCATAAGTTACCCTTCAAAGCAAAAGAGGCAGAATATTTGTAAAGGGTGGTCATATTCAGTTTTGGTTCTGTACATTTTTGTTGACCAAGCTACTTTTTATGGTATTTAGGCACCAAGTATGACTTGGATTTCAAGACGCCAGATAAGGCGGGCCAAAATTTCAAATCTGGAGAGGACCTGATGGAGATGTATAAACAGCTTTGTGCCGGTAAGCTGCTTCGGTTTATTTATCTACTTATTTATGTTTCGCGTTTTCCTTGCGAACTACTCCGTATTAGCTAAACGTTTTTAGAGCAGCCTTTTAGTGGTATTGATCGTTTGGATCTTGCAGAGTACCCTATTGTGTCAATTGAGGATCCATTTGACAAAGAGGACTGGGAACACACGAAAATTTTCTCGGAACTACAGAAATGCCAGGTTCATTTTTCCCCTTATCAATAGAAATACCTCCACGATTCCACCCACTTTATTCATGCATAAATGTCCAAGTTTCAAATTCATTTCATGGAATAAATTATTCTACTGTTGAGTCTGGTCATAAACTATGTTGTTTTGATTTTAATTTTATTTTGATTGTATGGTTGATATATTGGTTATCCCTAGGTAATGGGTTTTTTTGTCACAAAAGCTTATGGGTTAGGTTTTGCCTTTTAAGGCAGAGTATCCGTCGTAAATCTTAAAATGGATCAAATATTATCACGTTGGGCTGATAGTCGTTCTCACTTTTCGAGACATCTCCTTCTCTCTTCAATATCTCTCAAAATATAAGAAAAAATATCATGAAATGTATACTCATTTGAAAGCTCTTTTTGTAAAGAATTTTATGGTGTAATTTTTAAAAAATTTGAACTAATATATTTACATGAAAATTAAAGTCAAAGACTCACCTCAAAAAGTCAAAACGTCATATATTCTGATACGGAGGGAGTATTTGATGTGATATGTATTTGACCCGTGGTAAGGTTTAAGATGGATACTCCCGTCACAAACAAGAAATACTTGACGCAGAATGTTTTACTATTTTATATTGACTTCATCCTTTCTTGATCAGTCACATGTAACTTGTGCAGGTCGTTGGTGATAGTCTACTTATGTCTAATCCAAAACGTATTGAAAAGGCGATTCAAGAGTCCACTTGCAATGCTCTTCTTCTCAAGGTATTGATGTTGTCTACGTTTTCCGTCATAATGGAAGAATTCAGTTCTTATTCAGATGAACTTATCGAACTATTCATCTTTGTCTCCTCTATTGTTGACAAATTTGAGACGCATTCCAAGGATAGATGATTAACTAATTCGTATTAGCTCGTCTGCAATTGAGGGTAGAATATGTTAGAATTATGCAAGAATAGATGATTGAGAGAAAGGTGAATTATTATGAATGAATTGCATAAATGTTATTGATGAATAAAGGTCCTATATATATAGGACTTACCATAAGTATATATAATAATTAGAAGATTTTAAAAGATGGAGTACAAATTACTAAACTAAATTATATCACAATCAATAATATGAGAAAATAATATACTTAACATATACGAGTATACAATATCTCTAGTAGAATATGGCCTCATTATATTAGCTAATTCTCAAGTAGTCGCGCTCTCTTCACATTTTGCCGAGACTTGATGGATTCGATTTGTATTTTATTCTTTGTGTTCATATAATACGGTGAATTAGCGATTTTTGTGCAACTACTCCATATTTACAAGACTTTTTACTACCTCTTGTGTTATCATTTTTTTCATATTTTGTTCCCTTTATTCACTTTATTTGCATGATGGGCATGGCATCTACTATTCCTGGTTACCATATCCCACGACACCACCCCCGCTAAAAAGGGTGTAATGTGTTATGCAACTAGGAATCGGTATAACTACTTCACATGAAGGCTCTCTGTTTTTTTTTTTTTTTTTTTTTTTTTTAATTTAATGAAGCTTAATTCAGGAGATGTTTGTAATTTTTCAGATAAATCAGATAGGGACAATCACAGAAGCGATTGAAGCAGTGAAGATGGCTAAAAAAGCTGAGTGGGGTGTGATGATATCCCATCAAAGTGGTGAAACTGAGGATACTTTCATAGCTGATTTATCGGCGGGTCTTTCTACGGGCCAAATCAAAGCTGGAGCACCCTGCAGAGGAGAGCGCCTGTGCAAGTACAATCAGGTTCGTTTAACAGTTGAATCTAAAACAAACTGTGTATTTGAGTTATTGTTTGTTGGGGGGTGAATCTAAAAGACGTAATTTTGTTGCAGTTGCTTCGTATTGAAGAAGAAGTAGGCGATCAGGGTAATTACGCTGGTGAAGGATGGAGGGTTTTATGAACATGAACATATAGATTTGGGGTTCGGCCTGCTTTTTTGATAGTAGCTTGTATCTAGATTCCATTTTGAAGGCTGACTTACATTACATTACATTACTCCTAGTCTCCTACATTACGGTATATTCTCTTTTTCTTCCAAGAGTTGTGTCGGAGTTAATGACTTCTCGGCTGCTGATTCGTCATTTTTTTTTTTGCGCTATTCCGGTCTGTAATCAATATTGTTGGGTTTAAACTTTAAAGACTTGTTGGCTGCTGATGTGTGGATTTTGTTAGGGTTTGCGTCGGTAATTACCTGTGACTTGTGAGTTGTGAGTTGTGAGTTGTGAGTTGTGACTAGACTTGGTTTTTATTGTTACCTCTTCGTGAGAGCATCTACTACGAGTGAACTACTCACTACTGTCGACAACGGGACCATCTAGATAAGTCCACGGTCCTCTTCCTCCTACGAGTACATTGCTTCACTTGGATTTGTTGATCTTTCTTAAAATAAACATATTCATCTGATAATTAAAGATAAAATAATACAAGGAACTCCATTTTAGTCCTTAGGAGTTGCCACATTATGGTATACAACCGTTGTACCGTATGACAGATCTTCAAATTAGAAATTTATAGTAAAAAGTTACAACTTTATGTTATTTAGTGACCACGTTTTAATATGAAAAATAGTAACTATTTATCTAAAAGTGGTAATTAACTAACCTAAAATGGTTACTTTCTATTATAAATTGGAAATTTTTACTATTGTCGCATACAACGGTTGTACACAATAATTACTAAACTGAATTTGCAATGTATTTTTGAATAATTTTTTCAATTTCTTTTTTCAGTGTATCAATCAATAATTTTTATTTTAATTTATGTATGTTTTATCCTCTAGTTTAACCTTTAATAATATTAAAAATAATTATCATATTTCTTTCCTTTGTGAACTAAACGAGGATAAACCGAATAGAATTGAATACAAATGAATTTAATCGAAATAAAATATAAGTAAAAAAAACCGAGTGACAAAATATGGTGGAATTAATAGCTGCCCAAATCCGGGTTAGGCGCAAATTGTACTCTTTTGATCATCAGAATATCATTCTCCCGTCAAAAGAAAGTCAGTCAGCTTCATACCAAACCACCTTCAATTATTACACTCAAAATCACTCACTCAAACCCTAATTTCTTCCCCAAATCAAAATCAAAATCAAAATGCAATTAACAAGCAAATTCTACACAATCAGATTAATCCTGTTGTGGTATTCAGCAAACATCGGAGTATTACTCCTAAACAAGTACTTACTATCCAATTACGGATTCAAGTACCCGATTTTCCTAACAATGTGTCACATGACTGCTTGTTCTTTGCTCAGTTACGTCGCCATAGCTTGGCTCAAGTTTGTTCCGATGCAAGCCATTCGATCTCGACTTCAGTTCGCTAAGATCGCCGCATTATCCGCCGTCTTTTGTTTCTCCGTTGTTTCCGGCAATGTTTCGCTTCGCTTTCTTCCGGTCTCCTTCACGCAAGCTGTCGGTGCTACGACGCCGTTTTTCACGGCCATATTTGCTTGTGTTATGACCATGAAGAGGGAGGCTTTCATCACTTATCTCACTCTTCTTCCTGTTGTTACTGGTGTTATTATTGCCAGTGGGGTATGATTTTATTTATCATCTTTTTCAATTTATGTCTTGATTATTTCAGCTGTCGGTTTCGAATTATGATTCGGTTTTGTATCCGTTTTACTTTTAAAACGGATCCAAATAGTTTGATATATTAGCGAGGAGAAAATTTAACTGAGTATCTACTTGGGTTGACGGATCTAATGATAACTAGTTGACCCGTTTTACTTCCAAATCGGATCCAAATAGTATGATATATTAGTGGGGGGAAATTTGACTACGTCTTTAGGTAGCTTGCTTGACGTATGAAATGATATCTATTTGAACCGTTTTACTTCTAAAATGGATCCAAATAGTATGATATACTACTATCAGTGAAGAGAAAATTTAACTAAATCTTTAGGTAGCTTGATTGCTTTAGTTAGCTAAAGTTGGCTGGAATGTGGAAGCGGAAAACTTAGTCAATGAGAAAATTAAAATTGATGATGAAGCTCATAGAGACGAAGTACTAGAATTATGTGCTGGTTTGTTAGATTTTGGTTTTCGGGTTATTTGTTACCGTGGTGAGTTTTTGATAATTAGGTAAGAGATTTTTTTTTGTTAAGTTGGTAGTTAGATCATTGTTTCAGTTTGATGATTCAAGGGGTATTGTCATGGAACTATGCAATTTTTTTTGGATATTGGAGAAGGTATGATTGATGTCAATTTTAATAGATTTGGATGCTAGATTTGCTGATTCATTTTTGGATAATGCATTTTAAATGTTTAGTTGGTGTGGTCGTAGTTGAGGTGGCGAAAAACAAGCTGTATTATTAGACGATAATTTCATGATACATTGTACTTTAGTGTTAGTTTAATGGTGAGGAAGTCATTTCTAAGAGCAAATGGTTAAACACTTGGAATAGGTTTATTTATTTTTTTATATATACACGAGTAATTAATAATGAACTAAAATCTACATTTTGGTTATTATAGTTTACAATGATCACTGACAATGATTCACTGAATTTTTTTAGGTATGATTTAGTAGAGAATGCTATTGTTTGACGTAAATAGCTGAATTTGTCGATCCTGAGCTCCTACGTCATGGTTTTTTTATTGGTTGTACTTGTACGGGAGTAGACATTGCTATTCTGCTTGCTTTAGTTGTTGCAAATCGTATAGAGTTGATAGATGGTATCACGGTAGTAGATGATGAATTGTTGAGATCCGAATGAATGATAAAATCGATAATTAATTAATTAGGTTGTCTCTCCTTTCAATGGCAGGTCTAGTTTTGGTAGAATGTCTGGAAGCAGGCTGTCTATTTGTTTGATATGCTATTCTTTAATCTGAGCTGCTTGCTTATGGTGAATTCTGATGTTTGGTAGCCTATGTTGGTTGATTGATTGATTTACTTGAAGGGAGAACCTATGTTCAATATGTTTGGGTTCATTATGTGCCTTAGTGCGACTGCTGCACGAGCACTCAAGACGGTACTTCAAGGGATTTTACTCTCATCCGAAGGGTAAGATTCGTCTTTACTTTCATACAACTATAGAGGGAGGGTTTTCACACATTTGTTAGCTTTGGAATATGATGATGAATTTAAGCAAAAAGGCTTGCTAAATTCTGTATGGCCCTTGCATTGTGAAGTAGACCCAGTAAAACCAACTCGACCCTACTGACCATCCAAATGACCAAACCCAACACCCGGACCAAGGATTCGGCCTTGACGCATACGAACCAATATCTTTGGAAAAAGTTGGTGATAAAACCTGAAAAAATAACTGAATCCAAAGGAACATGCTCCGACCCGATTGCCCAAAATGTTTACAAACCCATAATGACCCGACCCTAACCCGATTCAGTTGACTTGTTTGTGAGATCTATTGTGAAGTAGCCAAGTGATGATGCATTTTACGGGACAATTTTTATAATTATGGGTCATCCAGGAATAAGGCCTCCACCCCTCCCTCCCCCGTCGTTTACCCCACCACATGCGAGAGCCAATAAAACATCGGGGTAATATTGTTGTTGTTGTTGTGTTGAGGACCATATTATCTGAATTTTGATTAACTCAGTGGTCTTAATATCGTTTTAACAGGGAGAAGCTAGATTCTATGAACCTTTTGATGTACATGGCTCCTATTGCTGTTGTCTGTCTGATCCCTGCGGCCCTCATAATGGAAAAAGATGTGGTTGGGATAACCATAGCTTTGGCAAGAGAAGACACCAAAATTCTTTGGTATCTGCTCTTCAATTCTGCACTCGCATACTTCGTCAATCTCACCAATTTTTTGGTCACTATACGCACAAGTGCCTTGACTCTTCAGGTATTCCTCTGAAACCTTTATACTCTTCCGCCTACTTCAGTCTCACATTGGTCAATCTCATGACATGCTCATAATGGTATGGAGAGAGTAGTATTTGGTGTAGCCGTGTAATTATACTTCGACTTCAGGTTTTAGGAAACGCTAAAGGAGCAGTTGCTGTGGTCGTCTCAATATTGATCTTTAGAAACCCGGTATCAGTAACAGGAATGCTTGGCTACTGCCTCACCATAACAGGCGTAATTCTATACAGCGAAGCCAAGAAACGAAACAAGTAAATTCTGGGGATTTACTTTGCACTTCTTCTTGTCGATGTGAAATATTACAGTAACTGTCCTCGTCAGATTGGAGGTGACGGTGTGTGGTTAGGATGATTTTTCTTCACCTCACCGAGTGTATATCTATCGGCCTGAGATTAATTGGATGATATATGGATGAAGATTCATCTATTTCGACTAAAACGTGGATACAAATGAATTTGAAGGTGAGATATGGACATTCCACTCAAAATTAATTTTGATTTTTTTGTATTTTGTATAATACGGAGTATAATTTATTACATTAAAAGGATATACTACTCAGTAGTATAATATAAGTACTCCCTTCGATTTTTATTTGTGTCCTGTTTCATGAATATATGTGAGGTATATTTTATAGAAATGATGCAATAAATGAAAATCGGAGGGGTATCTTTCTTCATTGTGTAGCCTAATTGTAAAGTTATTTTTGCTTTCGATTCTCGTTGTGGGGGTTCATTTGTATTGCCGGGATTTTATGTGAACTCAAAATAGCTCGTTGTAACTCAAGATTTAGACCCTCTTTTTATTCGTTTTTTGCAATTCCTTTTTTCAATGAAAGTATAATGGTGTATACTCAATACGTGTCTAAGGTCAGTTGTCACCCTTTCCATGTTTCTTGATCGACAATTTTGTTGAATCAATGTAATTGTAGCGTAATCAATATATTCTCCGTATCAAAAAAAAAAAAAAAATCTATTTGATTATTATTATTCTCAAAGTTGAATGTAATTAAGATCTTAGTGATACGAAGGGAGTATTTTTTTTCCTGAAGGACAAAAATGACAAATCACTTGAAATAGATCTGGCGACGTGAAGCAAAAACTCTGGCAATGAACGGTGGTGCCCTAAAAAAATATCGATTTCACTCCAAAAACATCGATTTCACCAATATCAAAGGGTAAAAGTGTTGAGGAACTAAATACCCCCCAACAACGCTAAGTAAACAAAAGACAACACAAAGTAAAATGGCCAACGACAAGTAGTAACGGCCAACCTAGACTATTCCATCTGACAAAAAGCGAGTTCGGTGACACGTTTGAGGCACTTTGAAGCGCGGTTTATAACTTCCCTTTTCTCCGGATGGCACTATCGACATAAGGGGATCTAAAACAGAGGACAAGCGAAAGGTGAAATGTACTAAATCGAGTGCAGAGTACAGAGTACCTAATAGTTTAGGCATACAATATTCCGATTCATGCAGTTAACTGTAAACCTAAGATAAAAATGTCGTGCCTAATTGAGTTTTGGATTACATTGTGAAAGCGAAGAAGCCCACCCATCCATTATGTCCCTCGGCTGCAATCTTCACAAGACGGAAGCGTAAAGCCAAAATGACATGAAGATAGTAAACTCCCGAGCTTACAAATATATGTACAGAAATCCTTGAGCATTCCTGAACGTGGAAGAAATCACTAAGAAGACAACTCAAAGCATTAATGAACGGGTTGTTCGTCACTTTAGGTCTAAAACGGGTCAAATTCTGTGTTTAAGACGGGTATATAGAAAATCAGAGTTTATTTCTTCGGTTAATCCACTAACACAAATTCTTATTTGTGACAAACATATCCATCGTAAACTTGTGATTAAACAAAGCATGATGAACACAAAGCATCAACCCACAAAGCATTTGTTATTTACTTATTTCCAAGGCATTTTGACTTTGTCTTATCTAGCCAAATGGGTGATAAACCGTTATAACTGACGAATATACCTGTCACAACCCACAAGGGAGAACGACTCCCACATGAATGACCAAACTACATACTCCTCCGTCCCAAATCCCAATAGAAATTTTACATTTTCTTTATAATGAAAGACGGAAGTAGTGAGAAAAAATTGTTTTTTCTATTAAAAAAAACCAAAGTAGAGGGTAAAACTCAAGTAAATGGAAACATAGACTAAAAAAATAGAGGGTAAACTATTAACTGGGACAGAGGGAGTATATATATATATGGAGGGAGTTTTGAAATACGATAGTTTGGTGTTGAGTGGAGGGTGTACGAAGAATTATTGCGGATAAAGTATCATGAAGCTAATGCAACTCAAAGGCTTACCATATTCGTCGAGGGAGGCTGCAGAAGGAATGAGAAACTTAAATTGTATCAAGTGTGAAGATAATTAGCAGCCATCATCAGCTCCAAAGTAAGTTCGGGTTCGATATGAAATTCAGTCTCCTTTCCACTATAAACAAAAAATAACAGGTTCAGCTGGGTAAATGAAAGTGAAATTTCGTCATTTCTATCAGAACAGAAAGAAAAAGGATTACAGAAAAAATTAAAAATGATACGGGCTACAAAGTAAGTACGGAGTAAATGTTATTTGGAAACGAATCGACGATTTCGGATATTATTTCATGTTAGCCGTCCACAAATCTTTTTGGGACTATGGCTCTCGTGTTGTTTTTGTTACAAAGCAAGCAAGATTATCAAATTGTCTAATTTGTGTTGACAATTGCTCACCAAAAACCTTACACCATAAAAAATAACTCTTCCCATCTTGTTAATTAGTTAACGGTTTCCATCCTGGGGTGCATTTCAATAGTTACCTATTTCTTTTTCGAATGTGTTTGTGTGTGAGAAAACACGAAAGACGGGTGAATAAAGTGCACCGTGCACCGTATTTGACTCTTTTCCTTTATGCGATAATTATTGGTTGGTGCAGTTATATCTAGCCTTCTAGCTGAATCAATAGCTTAAATAAGACACAAACTTCACCAATTCAGCAAACTAACAAATTCTCCGTGTTCCGAAGGTCAATAAAGCAGTCCACAAAATTGTTATCTACCTTCTCCTTCCGACCCCACAAGACATATGTTATAGTTTAATCGATTTGAGACGGGAAGGGAGAAGGTAGATAGCAATCCTCAAGCAGTGCAAGAATAACCCGTTAACTTGACCATTATAGTTCGCTAATAGTCACTTTGATCAGTAAAGTCGATCGTAATTTGAGGTATTGCTACTAAACATGGCAAATTCTTTATATTGTTAGACAGCGTACAAAGCAAACTTATCGCCTTTCTAGCAGCAGCAACAACAACAAAGACCACAAAGGTACTCAATACTTCATAATCAGCAATTTATAATAGATCCGAATTGGTAAGGTTATACGGAGTACTTTGTATAACTCTCATAGAGAAAGACCACAAAGGTACTCAATCCAGTTCAATATCGAAATTCTAGAAAAACGAAGAATAACAATTTACAATCGGCGCTATACAACGAGAATATATGCACCAAAAACGGAGGGGAAAGTGAACAACATGATCAACAATTCATCATAATCGAAAATCAGATGGGTAAATTGGACCTAGCGTGTTGAAGAGACTCAAGCTGAACAATAACAAAACTACATCAAACTAGTAAACTACATGTAGTTTCGACTTTCCAGTTCAATATCGCAATTCAAGAAAAATAAAGATAACTATGTGCAATCAGCATAATAGTTCCGCAACCATGTATCACAGTGAAAGATCGTCAATTCATCAATCAAATTTGAAAGTAATTGAAGATCAAAGAGGTAAATTAACCTAGCATATTGAAGAGACCAGTAAAAATACTGGCATATCTTCTCGAGAATAGTCGTACTAATTTCCGGAAACGACACTTGTCCATGCTCTGTTTCCGCAAAACTCCCTACAAAACGCATGAAATTCATACTACACCATTAGAAAACAGTGAACTCAGCTAAATTGATCAATAAAACTGAACTGATGGCTGAATCTCTCTGCCAAAATTATTAGATTCATGCTATTATATCATTAGGAAACAGTAACAGCAGTTAATTGAGGATTGAAAATTGAATTGATGAATCTTCCTATGAAAATCATGAAATTCATAAAATTCAGATGAATTGATCGGGAATTTGAATGAATGAATGAATCTCCCGAACAAGAAGCATAAAATTCATGCTAGATCATTAGAAAACAGTAATTTCAGTTTAACGGATCAAGAAAAACAAATTACTCTCGATGAAACACTAGAACTGATTCGGTAATTTAACGGATCATTCGGTAATTTCAGCAAAATTGATCAACAGAATTCATGCTAGATCATCAGAAAACAGTAATTTCAGCTGAACGGATCAAGAAAAACAAATTACTCTAGATTAAACCCTAATAGAATTCATGCTAGATCATTCAAATACCGTAATTTCAGCAAAATTGAGCAACAGAATTCATGCTAGATCATTAGAAAACAGTAATTTCAGTTTAATGGATAATCTCGATGAAACACTAATACTAGAATTCATGCTAGATCATTCGAATACGGTAATTTCAGCAAAATTGATCAACAGAATTGAATCGAACTTCAAAACAAAACATAACATAAATTCGTGTTAAATCGTTGGGAAACAAGAAGTTCAACTAAATTAATCAGGAAAATCGAGTTAATATTGATGAAACCCTAATTTATGGGCACAAAAATAAACATATTGAATAATAAAAAAAAAAACAAGTACCTGGAGAAGTGAGCATGTTACGAAGAGTTTGAGAAACCATGGCGGCTTTCTTGTCGATCACGAATTCGAATCCTTCGGCGCTGATTAATTTCACAGTTTCGTTCTTCGTTGTCGACATCTTTTTCGCCAGATTTTCTCTCTCTCTCTCTCTCTCTCTCTCTAGATCTTTGATTTTTGTGGGGACGACTGCTTTTCTTTTCAGAGATGAAAATTCAGTTGATGGACTTTTATGGTGCAAATTTGCCTACACATACCACATAGCTCAACTGGGTCGGATCGAATCATTTTTTTATTATAAAAAACGGGCCCATTTTGGGTCGGATAGATAATTGTTTGGATTCTAATTTTCAACCTGTTAAAAGATATCAACTCGTTTGCGGTATTAACATTTGGGTCAGTTTGAGGTTATGTCGGGTTAATTTAGGTTATGGGTCAAACTTAGGTTTGCAGTTCGGGTTGGATTCAAATTGAGTCATTCGTCTCGGGTCAGTTTTGCCATGTATAGCCGTATAGGTCTTATGAGAAACCTTCTTTAGTGTCGAGTCAATCGTAGTGTATGCTACACGGTTTTCAATGATCGAAGAACTTGGAAGAAAACTTGCCAATTTTCTCATGGTTTATTCCTTTGATCAATTAGCGTGGCCCTCCAAAATGTTTAGGTCGGACAGAGGACAACAAAGAGTATTTGAAAGAGATAAAATCGTGTTTGCTGAAAATCGGAAACAGGTGCAAGTGGACACGTACTTGTTAGAATTGAATTGGAGATACCCCGAAGGCATAATAGAAAAATAGGAAGATTCTGAGACATTGCCCTTTACGACCTTTCGGATGGCCTAAATCGTAGTGTATAATAGATGGTTTTCGGAGATCATGGGGCCGGAAACAAAACTTGGCGAAATTCGCATGGTCTATTCCTTAGGTCAGTTAACGCGGCTTCCCAAATTTGTAGATCCAACCTCGAGCAATGGCTTCTCTCTTTCGAACGAGAACAGCTTCGCAAGATCTACTTAGGTCGTGAGCAACGTTTGGACTCGTGTTGTTGGGGACTCAAAAAAGACAAGATTACACTCTTTGGTACGCGTATAAGATGTTGGAGGGCGATTACCTAAAAAACTGTGGTGTGACTCCAAATATGAACATTTTCAAACGAGTGGGGAAGGTCAGGATATCCAATATCCATTGGGTTCGTGTATGAGTCGAGTCGAGTCGAGTCTTCATTTGTTTGGAGGCTGCTTTCAGTTTGGTCAAATTTCTGCGCACCACGGGTAGTGGCCTAGTGTCACACCATACCACTCCACTCCACTTTCTCCTTTCAAATTTCAATACACCATTTTCAATTCATCATTTCTTCGTTACATCACTCTCACTGCTCTCCTTCCAAGGTAAGTAAATTTCAATTCCCCCTCCATCAATTTACCACCTAATATCGCATCCATCCAATTTAATTTCAATGTATTTCATCTGATCCTGGAGTTTTGTTTGCGATTGATTCTGATTTAGAGTAGTTTTTTTTTTGGATTGAAGCTAGGGTTTGTGTCGAATTTAAATTAAATGGCGAGTAGAGTAGATCACGAGTACGATTACTTGTTCAAGATCGTGTTGATCGGAGATTCAGGTGTGGGTAAATCCAACATTCTATCGAGGTTTACGAGGAATGAGTTTTGCTTGGAATCTAAGTCCACCATTGGCGTTGAATTCGCTACTCGCACTCTTCAGGTACTGTCATTATCGTCCCTAAAACCGTCTTACACAAGTATTTGTGATCAGGACACATACTATTCTCATTATTCTGCTAATATTTGCTCGCATTCAATCATTTGAGTGCTCTATGTCGTAGATAAGAATCGAAACCTTAATCTCGAGGTTGGTGGAAGAGACCACTTACCCACTTGATCCAACTCTTGTTCTTTCCAATACTGTGTATGTAAAACCGACTTACTCAAGTATCTGTGATCGGACACGTCACACATAGTATTGTCAATAATGTGCTAATTTTAGCTCGCTTTCAATAGTGGGTATGGCTTTTTCTGTTTTCAAATGAGTGCACTATGTCGTAGATAAGAATCAAAATCTCAACATGGGATTGGTGTAAGAGAACTCTTACCCACTTGAGCCAACTCTTGTTCTTTCCAATAGTGTGTATGTAAAGCCGACTTACTCAAGTATTTGCACTATGTCGTACATAAGAATCAAACTCCGACCCCACGGATGGAGTAAGAGAGCTCCAACTCTCAAGGGGCCATAATATTATCACTTTGTTTCTTAAAAAATTCCTTTCGCTTATACGCTCTAACTTGAAATTTTGCAACAGGTAGAAGGAAAGACAGTGAAGGCACAGATATGGGACACGGCTGGTCAAGAGCGCTACCGAGCAATAACTAGTGCTTATTACAGAGGAGCTGTTGGTGCCCTCCTTGTGTATGATATAACCAAGAAGCAAACATTCGATAACGTGCTGAGGTGGCTTCGTGAGCTACGAGACCATGCAGATTCCAACATTGTCATTATGATGGCTGGAAACAAGTCGGATTTAAAACATCTTAAAGCCGTTTCTGAAGAAGATGGGCAAGCATTGGCTGAAAAAGAAGGCCTCTCATTTCTGGAGACCTCGGCATTGGAAGCAATCAACGTTGAAAAAGCTTTTCAAACAATATTAACGGAGATATATCAAATTGCGAGCAAGAAAGCTTTGGCAGCGCAAGCAGCTTCTAGCAACGTTCCTGGTCAAGGTACAACCATCAGTGTCGGTGCCGGGGATTCAGACGGGAATCAGAAGAGAATGTGTTGCTCCTCCTGATGACTCGGTTTAGCACACAAGAGGATAGCTAGCCAGTGTCAGCCTTCTCTTCTTACTCCGTTTTCTTCCTATTTTTTTCTTCTTCTTCAAATTTATAAGGCTTATATCTGTAGAATACTTTGGTTCGTTAAGTTGTGATGAAATGTTTGTGAAAATGGAAAAACTACAATTATCGTTTATCGAAAAATGGTTCATTCATTTGTTGCGTCCTTTCCTTTGCTCCATATAACAATTGCATGGATAATTGCATCGACTGAGTTGGGAGTTCAATTCTCAAGCGTTACAGTGGGGATATGCTGGGGGAAACTAATTTTTTTTCCAAGTAAAATGATTTTTGAGGCCAAAACAATTAGCATAAGGAGATGGAGGTGAAACTAATTATCGAAAATGGGTTCACGTATGCTCAAGTTTGACCATTGAATCACTCATCGGCTTTACACCAATTCTGTTGAACCATTCAACGACCTCACTGTAAAAACGTCACCTCAGTAAGTTTTTTAAGCCTGAGTGATAAACTTCAGCCCTATGGGGACGCATCGCCTCTTTCTGATCATTTTTGTACCTAATGCCATTTTATACAAAAAAAAGCTCACGAAACTAAGCTTTGTGACTCCTAATCTTCAGACAATTGTTAGGACACTTCACGTTCTAACATGAGTGCGCCACTTCAGAAATAATCCAGTCGTGGGCTTGGAGTCTTGGACAAGCACTTGGAAATTGAAGAAGGCCAATTATCTGCTAGTCTGCAGTTACTCATCCCTGCTCAATCTGAACAGTAACATGATGGATTCGGTAAGATTTTTCACATAACTGCCTTATAGAATGGAGAATTTCTTTGCAGTTAACTCCAACCTCGAGCATTACATGGCAAGACATTACAGTTTTCCCTGCTGTTATTGACCAAACATGAAGATCATGTACCTCGAAAACACCTTTTAGGTTTCGGATCCCGTGTTTGAGCCCGACAACATCGATTTCTCTCGGTGTCTTCTCCATCAATATTCCCAGCACGTTTCCCAACATGGGAAATGTGCTGATTAGCGAGATCACCGAGAAAATGGAGGTGCATAGAAGATCAATGACTACCCATTCCGGCTTTGCCCATATAAACACACTGCTTATCATAACCCCGACCGACTGTATCATATCAGTCAATACATGTAAGTAAGCTCCCTGAAGATTAATATTCATAGCATTCGTCTTTATCGCATTAGCCTGTGGATATGGACTAGAAACTAGCTTTGCTGTCTCTTCTCCGTCTTCCTCAGTTTCATGAATGTGTTGATGTTGATGTTGATGTTGATGCTGATGCTGATGATGTTGGTGATGGTGATGGTGATGGTGTCCGAGCCATGTAATCATAATAACATTGATGAGAAATCCAAAAGCAGCAACAGAGAACATGACTCGGCCATCAATAACCTCAATATCATG
This sequence comes from Agrostemma githago, assembly GCA_958450325.1. Taxonomy (NCBI): domain Eukaryota; kingdom Viridiplantae; phylum Streptophyta; class Magnoliopsida; order Caryophyllales; family Caryophyllaceae; genus Agrostemma; species Agrostemma githago. The sequence goes on along the minus strand of OY288250.1, from coordinate 69,498,237 downwards.
CATGATTCTATCAACTGCCTCATACATCAGCATCCCGGAAATGAGCCAGATGAGCTGAATCGACAGCAACGCAGCCAAAACCTCCATACGGTGAAACCCGAACGACTGCTGTGATGTGGCATTCCAACCGGAGGCCCACACCGCAAACAGTGAGATGGCGAACCCCGCCACGTCACTGAACATGTGGGCGGCATCCGTCAGAACCGCTAGACTGTTGGATTTAATGCCTCCTATTATCTCTATTGACATGGCAAGTGCATAGAATATGATTAGTCCTGCAAGTTGTTTGGTCGAACTTGTTCTGTTTTCTGACTCTGCTTGGCTATCTTGTTGTGAGAATGAGCACACATATCCACATGCTACGTCTCCTAGAATGGTGGATGTTGCACCATTTATTTCTAATGAGCTTGAATTCCCTATCTCCATGATTCTGTTTTGCTGGTTTTGTACCTGAAAATTCGCATCAGGGCAAGATTGCTGTCAGATGTCGACTAGAAGAAGATTGCCGTCAACCCTGCAAATGTCAACTATCTTAGTTGGTACGATTATGAGAGGTAGTACTCGACTACTCGTGATGTCGGTTTTGAACCCGGTGTGCTGTAATTACCCTCGAAACTCTCCTTATTAGAAAAAACTAAATTAGTTCCTCTGAAGTTCATATAATTGAGTTTTTTTTTTGGGTGTGAACCAGGTAGAGAATTGGTCACGGGCCTGGTTTAGGCTAGGCTAGGCCAGGTTGACACGGCCGAATCTAAACTGACTTAGGGTAGCTGATGTCTGATTGGTTGACCCGACCCGACCCGAGACTAAAATGAAACTAATTACTACGTCCTTGATTCATTTAAATGAAGCAAATGGCTTGTTTTTATCGTAAGATTTGCATTATTCGTACCATGCAAATCGATTAAAAATGCAAGTATGAATTCAAGTCTATATAAAGATTAAAGATAATCTGTATGAATAATAAAAAAATGTTATTCCATATCGTGATTATAATTATAATTATAAACATAACAGAAACCAATTCATCATCTTTAAACATTCATAATTATTTTCAAGGTGCAAACCCAGCAATATAGAAAACAGAACAAAATGAATAAATAATTTACCTGGAATTTCTTAATTACATTATTCTCTTATTTGAGTAATTGTAATTATTGTAATTATTTTTTTATTTTATTTTTTTGTTTTTGTTATTGTTATTGTGGGTACATAAGTGTATACCATTATTACCATATGAATTCGTTGAAGGTGAGTATGAGATAGAGGCAAAATGAAAGACATTAATTAGAGAGTGAGTATTTATTCAGTAACTCTACCGTCTCATGGTAATTTTATCGTGAGATCTCTTACATAGGGGTTGGTTACACCACCTCTTGTACGAGAGATCTCACGATAAATTTTCATGTTACAACAACACAAATGTAGTCTACATACATTCCAAATCCTCTCTATATTAAATCAGAAACCAAGAAACAATTTTCAAGGCCACCTCCATTCTCCATTTCAAAATAAGTCCTATTTTTTACACTTTTAGATTTCTATCACTTCACTTCTATATCCTTCACCCACTTTCACTTCAGCAATTGCAATCAATTCTCACCCACCTCATTCCAACAACCCGGCTCATTAAATGCTTTGAGGCATCATTAATCTTCCCATTCTCGGTTTTGAGGCATCATTAATCGGTTGTTTACTGCTCCGTCATCAGCGATTAATCCCCCTTATTATTGAATAAGGATACTTAATGATCCCCCTCGATTGATCTGATACCCATTGCCGTCTACATGGGTATCAGATCAATCTTTCACCGGAAATGGGGATTTAATTAATTGGCGTCTCATCGTCTTCATTCACCTTCCTCGGTCACTTCTATGAATCGACTATATATTATGTTAAGCAGGTTAGTTGATTTTCCATCTCATCCCGTCATCGTTCCTGCAATCCGAAATTCTTACCCAGTTGTTTTATCTTCGTTCTCTATTTTCATATATTTATCGATGGCTCTTTAGTTCAATATGTGTGACATATGCAGTATTTCAGTTGTTTCAATATGAGGCAATTGCAATCAAATCCCAACCACCTCAATCCAACAACCCGGCTCATTAAATACCTTGATTCATAATTAATCTTCCCATTCTCGGTAATCAGGAACATTAATCAGTTGTTCAATGCTCCGTCATCAACGATTAATCCCCTTCGTTATAGATTCAAAATACTTATTGATGCCTCCTCGATTGCCTTCAACATTCTTCTCCAGAAATGGTGATGCAATTTATGGGCATCTTATCGTCTGCATTCACCTTCCTCAGTCACTTCCTAGAATCGTCTATATATTATGTTGAGTATTTGTAAAAAATCTAACTTCTTTTTATCAAAAATCTGATTTTATTGATGATAATGATAATTGAATTTTAAAAAATCTGACTTCTTTTTCAATTTATTTCGTGAATTTCCAGGTAGAAGAAAGGAGAAGAAGGCAGCGAAAAAGCAAGGCATCATGAGGACCATAATTTAATTGGTAATTATTTTGATTTTTTTTTTGGTGAATTTCTGTTTTCTTAAGAAAAAAGATGAGGTAAAACCGTAAAAGTTCAAGTTCTTCTTTATTGTAAGATTGTTGAACAAATCATGGGTTTATGATGCATGTTTGTTATGTGTGTACTTGCGATTTATGTTGTAGGTTTTATGTTTATTCAAAATATGACGATATAGATTGTGATGTTAATTTTTTATAAGGGCATTTTTTTTGTTAATTTTTGATAAGGAAGTTTTTTTTTTCCAGGTGATGATGAACGAAGATATATAGTGAATTTCGTAGAGGTATTTTAGGTATTAAAGTCAATTAATTTTTTTATAACTATTTGAAAATTTATTTAATTAGTTTTGTGTGATATATTTCAAACGATGGTATATATGAACTTTTATAAAAGTTAATGACTTTTCAATTGTGATTATTTCTAATTTTGATTATAGTTATAATATTGTGCTATTTTCTAATATTTTTTTTCCTGGTTATGATTTCTAATTTTTATGATTAGTTATGATTTCTAATTTCTGATTATTTTCAATTGTTATGATTTCTAACTTTTACAGTTATGATTTCTAATATTTCCAATTGTGATTATTTTTAATTACCGAGTATCACAAATTATGCTCCATAATTATGTATAGTAAAAATTTTAAAAAGAAAGGTAGTACGAAGTATATAGTAACATTGCCTATGAATTGTCTACGAATCATAATATATTATTAGAGTATAAAAAAACGTCTTTTCAATCATATTTTCCGTATGGAATAATTTCTTATCAATCATACGAGTATTTTGTAAGTATGGTAATTATTCCATATAAATTGATATTTTAATTTTTCATGATAATTATTTGATTGACAATCTTGCCTTGAGTTATTAACATATGTTCATTTAATATCGAGTTATGATTTCTAATATTTCTAATTGTGATTATTTTTAATTATCGAGGATCACAAATTATGCTCCATAATTATGTATTTCAACAATTTTAAAAAGAAATGTAATATAGGTTACATATAGTAACATTGCATACGAATTGTCTACGAATTGTCTACGAATCATAATATATGATTAGAGTATAAAAAAAACGTCTTATCAATCATATTTTCCGAATAGAATGATTTCTTATCAATCATATTTTTATGTATGGTAATTATTCCATATAAGTTGATATTTTAATTTGTCATGATAATTATTTGATTGATAATTTTGACATACTCTTATATCTCTCAACATAAATGATTTTCATAATTCAGTCTATCGTTTAAAAAATTTACTGGATACATAATGAATTAATGACCTATTTTTACAATAAAAGACGGGGGTCATATGAGAATAATTGTGATTAACGTGATACATTGTCCATGATTTCTTGGTATCTCGATAATGTGAATTGTATTATGCAATTACTATTAATACTCCGTAAAAAATAACCATCAATTAAATAACACGTTTCACATAATCATAATAAATATACGGACATTAACTAATAACATATTCCAACCTGTAATTAATTCTTCAACCTTCCCCGTAAATTTCTCATTTTCCATCACTTGCATTTTGATTCCCCAAATTTTTTAATTTTAAATACTTTGCAATTTTTTTTTAAAACAATTATTTCTAATATTCTGATTTTAACTTTTCTTTTTTATATTCTAATCGCATATTTGAATATTTTCTTAGTTGGTACCGTTTTAATTTTATTTGGTATCAAATTTTTTTGTGTATAGCAATTGTTAATTGTTGACTTTTTTTTTTTTGAAGAAAGTGTAGAAGTAAAATTTATTCTTTGTATCTCTAGGGAAATTTTAATTCTCAGCTCTTCCCATGATTTTGTATTTGACTTTTGAGGCCAAGTTGACTTGAATCATACGGAGTAGAACACAAATTGAAATCAGCGTTATACGTCCTTATTATCGCATTTACGGGTTGCATATTAAACACATTACTTATACGATTCGGGTTTAAACGAATTTCGGATCAAATGGTTTATTAACGCACATTAAAGACATTAATTATACGGGTTGAATTTACGAGTAATAATAAATGAAGCCTTTGAAAAAAAAAAATGAAATTATTTAGAATAACAACCCATTTCTTGATTATAGGGAGTAGAACCCTTGAAAACAAGAAATTGCATTTATATAACTCAATTTTTCATCTTTGACCTATAAGTACCGTCTTCGGGTCAAATACTGAGAAAACGGTTTATTAACGCATATTAAAAATATTAACTATAAGGATCGGGTTTATTTATATGGATTTTGAGACGGGTTCGGGTCAAATACGTGTTATTATCGCATTTACGGGTTGCATATTAAACACATTACTTATACGATTCGGGTTTAAACGGATTTCAGATCAAATGGTTTATTAACGCACATTAAAAACATTAATTATACGGGTTGAATTTACGAGTAATAATAAATGAAGCCTTTGAAAAAAAAAACAAAATGAAATTATTTAGAATAACAACCAAATTCTTGATTATAGGGAGTAGAACCATTGAAAACAAGAAATTGCATTTATTTAACTCAATTTCTCAATGACCTATAAGTACCGTCTTCGGGTCAAATACGGGTTACATGAAATTGCATTTACACAGTTTTGGTTTGCTTTCGGGTTAAACACGGGTTTAAAGGGATTTCGTGAAAAAATGGTATACGCATGTTAAAAATATTAACTATGTATAAGGGTCGGGTTTATATGGATTTTGAGACGGGGTTCGGGTCATATACGCGTTATTATCGCATTTACGAGTTATTAACGCACAATTATCGCATTTACGAGTTATTAACGCGATGAAGAATGTATACTGTCTTCAATTTTCTAAAGTGCAAATACAATTTTATTCTTAGTTTTTAAATTTCATTTAAAAAAAAATACGAGTAGATACGTAGTATTGGTAAGATTAAACATGTTTTTGATATATTAACGATATATTCCCTCCATATTTTAGAATTAGCGCCCACTATCTTTTTCTTTCATAAACTTTGACTCTAATTCATTGGAAACGTATTGCGATTTGATTTTTTTTTTCTTGATGTGGTTTGTAGTTAGCATTGAGTTCCCGAAAGTTAGAAGGCCGAGGATGCTACAAGACGTGTCCTTCCCGTGATATTTTTATTTTTAGTAAAAATAAAAAATATACCCGTGGATTTTTCACGGGTGTTACACTATTATTTGTTTAAATACTTTTACAAAGTTTTTGTAGATACGGTGTAACTAATTTGAATAAGATTGAAAATATGAACAATATAAGAGTCAAATTGTCATACGGAGTATTAAATAAATCATACGGAGTATTTCTTTTATGGACTGGTTTGAATCCTATTCATGACTGCTTAATCAGGTCTACATTATGTTGTCTTTGAAAACACGCAACAAATACTCCGTAGTACTTTTCACACGATTAGAAGTGCATTCATTTATAACGATATATTTTTTAAATAATTGTAGATAAACTTTCAGTATAATTAATAGTACGAAGTAAGTAATATAGAGTAACATTTCACTATAATCAAACGAACTCAAAATATTCATTATAATTATTTCACTATAATCAAACTATATTTAAGACGGGTCAAACGATATAGTATTTAACTATTTTAGTTTTGTTTATGAGTAGATTTGATTGTACTTTATATAATTAGTAACGTATGAAATAAAGAATAAATTATTTTATTATATCAACAAAATTAATCTTTAAGATGATTATGTTTTAAAAACTAACTCACATATTGATGATCACACTCTTTCGCGTGATTTAAAAATCAATGTCGCTTCCTTCATCTTTAAATATCAATAAAAATGGACAACCCGTGAAATTTTTCACGGGTAACACACTAGTGTGTTTTATAAGTATCTTCAACTGCAAAAGGATCACGCAAATAATATTTTTGCATACAAAGATGGATTCATTAACCATACACAAAGGGGGTGTTTGGTTGTCGGCGGATCCGCCAAAAATTAGCATATTTGACCATAAAATCCACCGATATGAGTGTTTGGTAAATGGTAGATTGGAATGACATATTCGAGCCCAATCCGCCAATTTACAATATGCTGCTAGTAGCAGCATATTCACTTAGCAGATTACAATTTTTTTTTTTTTTTTTACTTCCTTACCCCTTTGCCAATCAAACCCTACTTCATCATTCTCTTGATTCACTTCCCTAATTCATCTCACAAGGTACGTCTTTCTTGATTTTTTTTTTGCACTAATTAATTCATGTTCGGTTTATTTTTCAATTCCCTAAATTTTCCGTATTTTATACGATTCTATGGTTGTACGTCTTCCTTGACGACATTCAATTTATTTGGTTGTACGTCAATTGAATTAGTTCTATGGTAGAATATGAGGAAATATGTCATTTTTTGTCATTTTACAAATCAATTAATCAATCCGCTAATCTATAACAGCTAATTACCAAACACTATTAAAGCAATTCTGCTAATTAAATCTGCTAGTCAAATCTGTCAATTGATTCTGCTAGTCAAATCTGCTTTTTAAATCTACTTCTGCCAATATAAATCCGCTATTTACCAAACAGGGCCAAAAACTTATTCGTCGAAGAGAATCATATACAGCACGGAGTATGTTATATAATTGTGAGTCCTATAATTGTGAGTCATATACAATGTTTATATGAAAATAATTTGAAATTAACCTAATTAAAATACTCCCTCCTTTCCAAGCAATTCTATACATATCTTTATCACGTATTCCCATGTACGTGTTCTTTTGTCTATATTTTTAGTTACTTCTTTCTAAAATTTTAAAAAATTGATATTCATGATACACTCGATTAGACGATTTGTACGAGATCTCAAATGACTATATTTTATCGTATATATTAAAAGTTATATCGATGACTCTTCTCACCTATGAATAGTGCATAATAATCAAATATATGAAATTGATTGGAAGTTTGGAACGGAAGGAGTAGGACTTTAACTAATAACATGAAATGTGTATTCTAAAATAAATATAGTACTCCTATTACTTTGTATTGTTTTTTAATTCATACGGAGTATTTCTCAATATTTATCAAAATATATGACTAATTTTTTGTATATCGGTATATATAAATATCAGTCTATTATTTGCACAATAGTATACGGAGTATATGATAATAATACAACTCGTATTATTTTGTACAAATTAATTATGGTAGTACATAGTATTGTTTAATATATTTACCATACACGTGTGGGAAAATTATTGAGCGGCAAATTTTTTAACATGACATTGACACGTAGACTCATTTTTAGTTTTCCTATCCTCTTAGCAGAAGAGGGATGGTCTTCCACGAGTCACGACACCAAACGACCCCTAAGTATATTTCTCTCTATATTCATGTTTCATAGAACGTACGGAATGATGGATGTAACCACGGTTCATCATTTAATCATTGTCTAGAGCTCGAACTTGATATCTCTTGCTAAGGTAAAACAATATTTTACTTGTTGATCCAAGTGTAAATAGATACTCCATTATACATACTACTCGTTAAGTTATGAATAATTGAATACAAACTGTTATCGATAGTTTTAAGATACTTTGATAGTTTTAGGATGCTACCGAATGGTACTAGAGTTTCATACAGAGTATCATTATGCTCACACAGCCCGACCCGAGAAAGGGGAGGCGACAAGGGCACGGCACGACTAAAAAATTGGAAAATTCCAGAACGGCCCGACACAACCAATCGAGACATAATCCATGCCACAACGGATAAATGGCACGACACATCAACCCATCAAGTCGGGCTTGAGCCATGAGTCATATCATTTGGAACGTTAGACACAACAGATCGACACGAAACACGAGTTATTGGATCCAGTCATTCAAATAAGTTAGATGGGCAAACAAATCAACACAATCTTTCTCCATTAACTTTGTTTTTTTTCCAAGGCACAATTATCCCCTTTCCCCCCCCCCTTCTTCACCTTCCATTTTACTCCGCTAACTAAGAAACAAATTGATTAAATCACCATCAACAACTCCCATAATCATAATACTAATAAATTAATTAATAATAGTAATATTCAAATATTCCAACATTTTTATTAATTCTATATTTATGTGATTTTTTGTTTTTCTCGATTTTTTCCAATAATAATAATAATAATAATTTTTTATTTTTTTAAAAAACAAAAAGATTCACACTTTTTCGACCCCATCAACAACTTGCAAGTAGAGCAATCAAAACCCATATCTGGGCACCAAAAGATTTCTCCAAACTTGAATTAAAAAAAATTCAATTAATTTGAATACGTTTCGAAACGGCGTTGGTGTTGGTATTGAAATTGAAATGGAAACGGTGGTATTAGATGACATAATCAACAGATTGTTGGAGTTTCGAAACGCGCGTGCAGGTGGAGGAGGAGGAGCAGCAAGGCAGGTTCAGCTATCAGAGTTTGAGATCCGTCAGCTTTGTACGGTTTCAAAGGAGATATTTTTATCACAGCCTGTTCTTTTGGAGCTTGAAGCCCCCATCAAGATCTGTGGTATCATTTCCCATTACGATTACGCTTTTATCTTTGATTAAAATACTTCTCGCCCAATATGAATCAATAATAGGGTAGATGATAGATTTTAGTTTTTTTTTTTTTTTTTTTAATTTGTTTGGTTTTATTGATTTGAGCTACAGAAACTAGGTTTACATTTTTTGGTGTTATTGTTTGGAGTATGATGGAATAGTGTTATTGATTTGAGCTACAGAAACTATATATATATATATATTTTTTTTGTAATAAATAAAATAAAAATGACTGGTTTTCATTTTGATGTTATTGTTTGGATTACAATGGAGTAATGTTATTGATTTTAGGTAGAGAATATAGTTTTTAAATATTTGTATTTATATTTTGGTTGGTTGGTTGGTGTTAATTTTTGGACTATGCTAATTTAAATTATTTATGAAGTGGAGTGGCAGTCATTTTGATTTACTTCTCGACGCAATTTCGAGCTAGAGAAAGTAGCTCTATAAGTATTTTGTTCTCGATTGCGCAAAACGGCTCATCAAACTGGCTACAAATTTGCAAATGGTTCTGTCTATTATGAGTTTACTGCTAGTTGTTTGATGCACTTCTTGACGAAATTTTCATCTTGGATTCATCGGAAACAACCTATTTGGTAATGTTGTCGGGGTTATTGTTTCCTCGTGTTATAAAATTATAGATTTCGGCGGGTTTGTGTTATGGTTTGGTTTGATTAGATAAAGGCGGTAATTTTGAACAAATTGTCGTGTTTTTTTACGGTGTTTTGCTTGATGAGTCATCAATGTTGAGCTAGTTTGTGCGATAGGATGCTATGTGGATTTTGCTTGGTGGGACATGTTGTTATGAAATGATAGAATTTTGGTGGCCATGTTGTTCTTAGTATTTGATTAGAGTAATATTTTACGTATTATTATTATTATTATTATTATTATTATTTGTTAAATTAAAGTAATGATGAATTAGGCAGGATTGTTAATAATTAATAATTAAGTTGATTAATTGAGAGGAGATTAAAATGAGGGAGGAGGGGAAGGAGGAGGAGGAGGAGGGTAATCGAAAAAGAGTGCGAATTCAAAGGAGAGTCCTTCCCTTCCCTACTTTGAGGAATTACTCTCTCTGTGCTGTTATGGAACAACTAACATTTAGTACTATTTGTTCAAATGGTGAATTGTTGTTTTTTTGATGGCAATTCCGATATTTTGATGGGTGTTTTGATGTGGAACTTGGAAATTTTGTTGAAATTTTCGAGTTTCTCGAGGTTGCACCATTGCCTTAGTAAGTCCTCCCCAAAAGTTTCCAATATTTGTTTTCCTTCTCAAGCTTCAATTCAGGGCTCTAGTATTGGAGGATAGGATAGGATAGGATGGCATAGAATCTTTCACTTTAGTTCAGTTCATCGCTTGATTAATGAGATTAAGTTTACAATTGGTGTGATTATATTAACAAGAGCAAAAACTAGCCTTTATTTACATATAGTGGAGTCTCTTAATGCTAGGTTATACTCTTTCGAGGCTTATGTTCTTTCCTTTTTAGTGGCTATATCTTGAACATCGCGTACGTTTTCCCCCGGCGTAACTTCATGCCAAAATAAAACGTTTATTTGGGAAAGTGGGTTACTAATGGTAGCTATCTACTCCGTAAGTTTTAGGATATACCCAAATAAATTGTAATGTCGGAGATTCTTGAGAACTTTTTTACTTGTGAACTCTAACGCGACGAACAATGGTGTTGTTTTCGAGTGGTTGTTGAACAATAGAAATATGGTGGGTGTGATTAGAGAGTATGTATGCCTACTCTTTGAGTCGAGGTAGAAGTGGTAGTCAATCATGTAATCACACGATTTTGGTGGAGCTTAGAGTTGACGTTTAGGTTAAACGAGAAGCACAACTGTAATCATTCATTTTAGGTTGGTGGATCATTCGATGTTTCGTGCCACGATATGTCTACTAACCCATGTCCACCCGGAACTAACCGTCCATTTTTTGAAGTCAAACTTGTGTAATATTAGTTGCGATTATATTTTTTTGTCAAACTTATAAAATTTTACTCGGAATACTCGTATAAAACTAGCCTATTTACCTTCATTATACATGCATTATACAAAGAAGTTTCTGAAAATTTATACTCCGTAATTTTCACTCGACACTTCACTTGGGTGCCTTGTCGTGTCCGACACCGACACGACACGACACTTTGATACATCAATTTAGACCAAAAATTTGAAGAAAAAAAATATCCTAAATTAACTATGTCCAACACTCGACACGACAAAACACCTCGATACATCAATTTAGACCCAAAAATCGATAGTTTTCCCCAAAATAACTTGGTCGCTTTGATCGATTTGATTTTTTTGTATACAATCTTCTTGTTATCTTGAAATACATGACACCTGATTATATATTCATGCTTGTGAATCGATAGGTGATATCCACGGGCAATACGGTGACTTACTAAGACTATTTGAGTACGGCGGTTTTCCCCCCGAAGCCAACTACTTGTTTCTAGGCGACTATGTCGACCGAGGCAAACAAAGTCTAGAAACAATCTGTCTTCTCCTCGCGTACAAAATCAAATATCCCGAGAATTTCTTCCTTTTGCGAGGGAACCACGAATGCGCTTCCATAAACCGTATTTACGGTTTCTACGATGAATGTAAACGACGGTTTAACGTCAGACTTTGGAAGACTTTTACCGATTGCTTTAACTGCCTTCCTGTGGCCGCTGTCATCGACGACAAAATCTTGTGCATGCACGGCGGTTTATCTCCCGATTTGGTCAACGTTGACCAAGTAAAGAACATATCCCGGCCTACCGATGTTCCTGAGTCGGGTTTACTATGTGATTTACTTTGGTCCGATCCGTCTAGAGAAGTTAGCGGGTGGGGAATGAACGACAGGGGAGTTTCTTACACCTTCGGTGCTGATAAAGTCGCGGAATTTTTAATGAAGAATGATATGGATTTGATTTGTCGTGCGCATCAGGTCATATTTCGCTCTTTTTCTTTCCGATATTCTAACCGGTACCTCTGTTTTTTTCCCATATGTGTACGTCCCGTGCTTGGACTCTTCTATGAGGTGTTGTGTCCGATAGGGTATGGTGTCTGGTGTTGGACACGGCTTTTTGGGCAAAATTTTCAAATTTTTTGGTCTAAATTGAAGTATGGAAGTGTTCTGTCAACGTCGGGTACGACACGTGTCAGACACTCGACCTGGCACATAGTGTCGGAGTAACAATTTCCGTAAGCAGCGATTTTTTTTCCCACGAGTTCTTTGATTTGAAAAAAAATCGCGGCTTTCAAAATTCGTGACTTTGAGTTATAGTTAAATGACTTAAATCAATGTTTAGTCCCCCACTCCAAAAGGATTATACCCTATGTTATTCCGATACTTCACTTGGGTTCACTTCGGTGCTGTGTTGACGTGTTGTGTTGCATGTTTGACACGTGTTGTGTTCAGTATCGACACTACACTTTGATACTTCAATTTAAACCAAAAAAAAAGGAAAAGAAATTGTTGAAAATCGTCGTGTCCGACATTCCGACACCATGTTAGAGACATGACGCCTCGTAGAAGAGTTTAAGTGACATAGATCACACCTTAGAAAAATGAAGGAAAAAAACAGAGGTATATTGTATATGTACGATATACCCATTTTTTTTTTGGATCAAAACATGAACTTACCGTCTCGGTTTTGTTGTAGGTCGTAGAGGATGGATATGAGTTTTTCGCCGATAGACAGCTCGTTACCATTTTCTCTGCTCCTAACTACTGCGGCGAATTCGATAATGCCGGAGCAATGATGAGTGTCGATGAGAGTTTGATGTGTTCGTTTCAAATTTTGAAACCTTCGGAGAGAAGAAGATTTCTTTGATAAAACTTTTGACGGTTTAGTTATCGTCCCTTTTCAGGTTCGTTGTTCTATACTGAATAAACCGTTGATACTTAGACCCGTCGTGTGTCTACCGGGTTGGATCATTTTTTTTGCCAACGGAAGAAAAGGATGAATTACAAAATGTTCGGACTTTTGGAGCCCTTGTTGCATTCATTATTTAAAATAAAACAGGTCACGAAGAGACATTGTCCACGTCGAGTCACTTTTGGGGTTGCAAGAACCATGTCCGGGGGTGTTATTATGACATTTTCTTCTGATAACGGTCAATATGCCACGATAAATATCCGGGTTAGGTTGGGGGGTCAGTTCAGGTATCCGGTCTAGTTTTCTTACACCCTGTAAATGGCTAATATCTTGTGAATAGCATTTGAGACCTTATACCAATTACAGTCTGATTTTTTACACCGACTTTACGTCGCTTTACTATGTTACAGGTAACTGCGTAGTCGTCTGCGACCTTTTTGTTTCGGTTCACGAGGATGAGTAGCGGTGTGCCGTTCTTTTCTTCAAAGTTGGAAGGGAGATCGGCATTGATTCATTAATCTTGGAGCTAGATTTCACATCGGAAATATTGCGATTTCACCAGAATCTTTTCACGTATTTTTGTGTTTGCATTGACTAAATTTTGTTGGGCTGGAAAAAAAAAAGTGAATTTTCCAAACCATGTTCATGTCAACTGAGAGCTGGTTTATATATACACTTGGTCTGGTCTGGTCTGGTCTATCTAGATGACCATTTAGTTTTTGTACTGTCACTTTAGTCTATTTAAAATATTGGTCTTAAGATGAGACGGTTTCACGATAGTTTTACTTTCAGACCTTCGAGAGGTGGTCTTAAGATGTACGAGTAATTCCTTGGATGTTGTCGAATTTTCTCTCATCAGTCGCTCACTTCAACTCGTGGAGCTATGGTAGATGCGAATGGGTAGATCAGTAGATGTTTCTCCGCAAAACATTGTTATGATCGATGCTTCTGATATTAATATGATATGAACTCTCGATCTTTTTCTTGAAAAATAAATAAATCATCCATCTCATCTCGTGTCTAATACATTAGGATTTCGACACATCATCATTTAAAATGATCAAACACCAAAAATGAAAGAGCACCAACTCATGAGAGCCAATCATTGATCATTAATCATTCACTAGGTGTCGTTTAAGTAGTTGACTCGTGTTAAGGTTTAAGACGAATATTTCCGTAAGAAAATGGTTCGTACACACTTTAAGTTTACCCACTCCTATAGGGCGTAGCATTCAAAAGAGAGAAAGAAAAGCAATGAATGTTGATGCATCATTTTCTAGTTCTAGCTAAAAATGAACAAAGTCATGATCCATAATTGTGGCCCTTCAACAACCAAATACCTAAAATATCTACCCAAAACTTTGGTGGTGTAGTAAACCACAAAATAGAATTGCATATCAATAATTAAATAATTTACAATTTTATGGATGAAAATGAAATTTTAATTCCAAATTTCTAAACATTACATTATATTTTTTTCTTACAATTTTTTTTATATATTATGTATAAATACCAAGTACCGAGTATCATTTTTTTTTTGGTGCGACCTAGCTAGCTAGCCTTCTAAATATTAGTACGACGTTTCACGTTACTAAAAATATTTTCCCCGTCTTTTTCATTAGTTGCCTAGTTTTTTAGATTACTAACTTACTCCTTCCGTCTTCTTCATTAGTTACCTATCGTTTTTTTCTTTTTGGAAAACTACGTCTACACTACTCAAAAAAAAAGAAAAGGGAAACACACTTTTTTTTTTTTTTTTTTTACTTAGAGTAAATTCCCCATTTTACCCTTGTAGTTCTATTATGTGTACGTGTCATCTTTCCTGAGATTAATGACAACTACACTGACATTGTCAGCACTGTGCCTTGCTAAGGCTAATTTGGTCAGTAACATTGATGCATCAGCGCATGCCTTGTCCGCCACGCCGCCCACGTCGCTACCGTCGATCCCGTCTTCCGAGACGGGCGCGGGCACTTTGCCGCGTAAACACATTCTTGCTACGCCGCATGCGGTCTCATTAGATACGACGTCCCATAAACCGTCACTTGCGAGGATTAGACAGTCGTCGTCTGATGTCCGGTCGGTTATCGTCACTTCCGGCTCGCAACTTACGTACGGCTTTAGATAATTATCGCCTGTATACAATTAAAATGTCAGGATTAAGAATCACTCGAAGGAAACAAACTACTACACCGTAGTAGTAATAATAGAAGTATAAATCGATAATTATACTGCAGTAGAGTATTGTATGTAGCACTCCCTATGTTGGATTACTCTCTCCGTATCTTAGCGTTCCTCATTTTTTTTTTCCTCTCTAATATGTTGGAGTTATTTAATTGAAAAGGGAAGAACATTAAGATACGAAATCAATGATACAAGATTTTTGAAATCATACCGGGTTTTACCGATTAATATCAAGAATACTCCGTATCCCGCCCGTATACCGTATTAGGATATTAAACGAAGATTAGGAAATATTGTATATATACTCCGTATTATTAAGCACAGAATATCATAAATATTGTATTATAATTAATTTATATTTCTAATATATATACAAATAATAACAATCGAGATAAATTCCTCTCCATTACCTTTCATTAATTTAGGATGGTTTAGATTCGTTTCAAAATGATCTAACGGTGATCTGTTTTGATGAGGTGGGGCATGATTAATGATATTATATTGTTGTATTAGAGGTAATGGAAGATAATGGGGAGAAAAAATAATAGAGAAGATAGATTTCCATATCAATCATACGTATGCAGTATGAATGTAGGTTTGATACTGTGTATATACTCCTTATTTTTATTTATTTTTTCAGCCAAGAATGGAATTATATACTCCTTCTAAGTTTGTAAGATTGTCTTTCATTTGTATTTTGGGTGGAAAATAAGGAAAGGAAAATTGAGTGATTAAAAAAGAAAAGAGAAAGAGAGAAATTGGTGGACAAATGTGAACCACATATTTATGGCCAAAAATAAAAAATTAATAAAAGATCAAACTTAATCCAAAAAGAAAAATGGGACAGTATTAGAAAGTGGGAGGAAGTATTTATATGTATGCATGCAAAAGAGAAGACTGAGATTTGGAGGTGGTCACGACTCACCTATAGCTCTGGACATAGCTAGCACACCCAGCACACGCGGACCTTCCCAGAATATCACCCGACCACCCGCTTCCTCTATTCGGTTCAGCTCGTCCGGCCTATCCGGCTACATTTAATCACAAACAAACACACACTAATTCACTACAAATTTAACCTCAAAACTAACCTAAATTCGTTAAGCGTCACAAATTCTTGGATGAGACGGGTTTTAAGATCAATTTACCAACAATCGCAAAACTCAAATTCTCGTATGAGATGATTTTTTTTTTTTTTTTTTTTGCCGAAGGAGACGATTTTTTGAAAGGCGGTAAAAGTAACCTTATGATCTGAAGAAAGAGCTACGGATTTGCCATTACGACAAAGAACGGCGCGCGAATCGCCGCAATTGGCGACGATAATTTTGGTGGGAGTAACGACGGCCACGACGGCGGTGGATCCGACGGCGTCGCATTCCGGCGCCTGTAACTCGCATCGGCAGTTTCCGATAACGCCTTCGTGTGAAGAAGCTACGACTTCTTTGTCCATTTCGCTGAAGCTTCTTTCCATCACCGACCTCCACTCCGCCGCCGCCGCCGCCGCCTTGTCGGCGATCTCCTCTTTCACTAGCTTGTGTAGCTTCTCCTTACACTTCGCCGCTACCTGTAGTTAACATTATTATTCTCAAATAATCGCTTCAAATTTGAAATTATTTCACGCCATTGCATGATTATCGATTGAAGGAAATGAATTAGGTAGAGCTTACATGAGAGCAGCCATGGCCGTCGTAAACACCGAAATAATGCAATTCAAGCGAATCGCTTCCATTTTCATGTCGAAAGAAGGAGGGATGAACCGCTACAGCGTCCTCCATATCTCGTCTTCTTCCACAAACCGAAGCGAAGCCGAATTTCGGAATCGTATCAAGCATCACCGCATTTCTCGTTTCGTCTTTCAATCGATTATCGTTATCGTTATCGTTAGTAGGAAAAGAGGAAGCAGTACTGCTAGAATTGTCAATCTTCTGACGCTTGGTTTCGGCGCTCTCGGTGGAATCCGTGGCGGTGGAGGTGGCGGGAACTCCGGCAACGAATTTAAACCGACGTATCTCCATACGACGTCGTCTCGCCGCTCTAGACGATGTCGTTTCACACAAATCTCCTTCACTCATAACTCCACAACATATCTCCGCCATTAATAATAAACACATAAAACAGAGCAAAACAAGTACTATTTCCTTTGGCAAAATTATCGTTCATCAGTGATTTTGAATCTTAAATAATTAGGGTTTGGTACGTTGATTGTCGAGGGATTGATTGACTATTTCTTCAAGAAGCAGGTACCGCCATGGGAGAGGTTTGTGAGGTATTGGAAGTGTGGTAGTAGTAGTGAGTAGTGAGTAAATATGAGAAAGTTGGGCGGGCAGGAAGGGCAGACAGGGGGTGACCGAGAGGGAGTTACGTGGAGGAGAGAGAAGGGAGGAATGTGGACCGTTGGATGGAAGAGGTTAGAGAAAGGAAGAGGAAGGAGAACACGTGTGTGAAGGGCGGGGTTATTCTTGTGAAAACGATGGGGAATGCGTGGACCACTTAAAATCATACAACCAAGTTTCAATTTCGAAACACCTCAACCAAAATCTTAAGGTAATGGTTGAGATCCGCTTATATTCTATTACGCCCCTTCACTCGAATGCTCTTTGTTCTTTGGGCTTGAAGAGTGGTTAGTGCGCGCCGGCTCCCCCGTACCGTGTGCTGAGATTCCACCTGAGAGTTCGAGTTATTGGGGGTTGCCGGGGTTCGAACTCTTGACATTTGTCTCTGATACCATGTTAACATACCGTCTATATTTTATTAAAAGACCTCGAACAAAAATTTACAAGAGACGGTTAATGTTGAATCCAAACGAGTGATTTTTAACTCAAAAAAATTATGAGACACGGTTTCACTATAATTTTAGTATGTCTCACATATATAAAAGGTACTCTCTCCATCCATTTTAAATTTTTAATTCTGTACGGGGAGGTAGACAAAAATTAAGGGAAAAAATAGAGTATTTGGTGGAAAATAAACGTTGCAATAAGATATGGCGTCCGAAATAATATTGATCACAAAAATCAACCAAAAAATGAATTAGTGTGGGTAAGAAGTTTAAAGATCAACAATTAGTAAAGTAGAAAGTTTAAAAGTGGATGGAAAGAGTAGTTGTTAAGCTAGTGATTAACTTTACTTTAGAGTTCTCGTGGTAAGATTATTATAAAAATTAATTATTGAAATTTTTATATATACGGAGTACCGATTTTTCTATGAGATGGTTTTATAATACGATTATTGTAATTATTATGAAACCTCTAGGAGGTTGCTATCAATATTTTCTTATGGGAGAGATCATATGATAATCTTTTAGTATGATCTCACGTAAAATAAAAATATTTCTTCGAAAATCAATGGCTAATCTATCGAGCTTTGGTTAGGTCGTTTTATGTTTGGCTTGGGTCATTTCGAATTTGTTAAAATTTGTTTAGCCCGTCACTCCCAAGTGTGTCATTATAAAAAAAATTAGGAATATCGGTTTATAAGCGAGATCAAAGACCATTTGAATTTGATAAATTACTTGAGTACAATAACAGATCAAATAATATCACATAATTAGATTAGATAAACTTATTAAATATCAAATTATTTATATTTATCTATCCAAATAAACATAATTTAACTTGTGTATTTCATAAAAAGTTTATGACGAATATTTCGACAACTGAAGACAATAATTTATTCCCTCCCATTCTTTGGAATTCTACCATAAGTTGATTATATGTGAGTAGTATTTTAATCAAATGATAGGAATCGAAAGAGGAAGTACTTTTGAATTCGAGTGGCAACTATGTGAGGGGAAAAAAGTGCCTAACTATGGTGGTGAAATGTTGATTCAATTTTTCAAATTTTTGAAAATATGTGGGGTCGCTTTTAGAAATTGAGGAACGTGTATTTTGGTGTGGAAATTTTGCAAAGTGTATGTTCAAAAGGTGGTAACCGGTAAGTAATTGATTCGATATCACTTTGCTTTTACACAAATAGAGGTGCCAATTCGGGTCGGACTCATCTGGACGACCCGGCACGAGCCTGGCCCGAAGTTGGGTTGTGACACTAATTTGAAAAAAAGGTCGTGCATGGCCGGCACGAGGCATGACGGGACAGGCACAACCCTATACCGAACAAAAAAAGGAAAAAACCTGAAAATTTGGTCAGGCACAGCACGGCACAACCGATCTCGTGCTTCAGGTCGGGATTCGCACGACACATCAAGCCTCCTACCCGTGCCTGAGACGGGCTTGGTTGGAGCTAGGCACGAGTGGGCCAACACGAGACACGACCCGGCACAAACGCTACTGCCACCTCACAAGCATTAACAAAAAGGGGTAAAAATGATTGTTAATCTCACAAAAAATCTAGCATCTTATTCATACTAACAAATAGGAGTATGTTATTAACAAAAACGGGTCTCGTTTGATAAATGATTTATTGACCAAATTTTAATATACTTAAGAGATTTTGCATGTTTGACTAACAAATTAGGTATGTGACCCGTGAAATTCACGGATTTATCTGTTTCAAAATTTTGTGCACGGATTTTTGATAATCATGACCATGTCTTTCATTCATGGTATAGGTTGGTTCGAAAATATGTGTCGATCGATTTTCGCATACCTAAGCGGATAGTAAATGTTTTGAAGGTAGTTTCAATTTCAATAATTGGGCCCAAAATTGTATATCGCCTCCAATTATTATACACATCAATCTCACCAATTCAACAATGTCACTAAACTACAGTACTTATACATCGATAAATTTCAATGACATGTCTTTTATTTTATTTTTTATATTTTTTTTCGAAACCCGATTTCAGTGATATGACTTTTATTTATTATATAACTTTAATATTTTTTTTTTGTAAAGTATCACTAAACATAGATTTATGCACGTTCCTTCAACAAATGGGACCTAGTTTTTTAATCCCGTGAAAATCATTGAAATATTCATTTTCCCTTATTTTAATTTATACTAACTCTATACTTTGTTTGTTAAATTACTATATTCGATCACTTTCCCCATTTTCATATATTTATTTTGTTTTGATGATTAAAATATATAATATAATAATGTTAATTACCTTGAGACTTAGTAAATAATAAATACATTACCCAAATAACTTGTACTCTTTAAAATGTTACTTTAAATTAACACTCAAAATATTGTAGTTTCTTCTCAATCATTTTTTGTATATTACTTCCACTACATAATAATCAATATAAAGATCAATAAAAATATAATATTATACTTGAAAAAAAAATGAGAAATTGTGGATTTGACATGCAGTAAGTGGCTTTGCATAATTTTGATAAATAAAATAAATCCTGAAGATAAAATTTTGAACTAAAATTAGAATCGACAAACAACGATACAAATTCATACGGAGTATCATATATTAAAAACTGGTGGTCGTATTCATGAAATAAAGCGATCGAAATGTAAATACAAACTCCCAAATATTTTTTTGTCATCTCTCCATGGTTTTATATATTATTTTTTAAGTTACACTGTGATGTTTATTTAATATTAACCTTGATTAATCTTTAAGACGAAATAGACGAAAATATAACATATTATTTTTTTATTTATAATACGAAATTCTTAATGCAGAATAATATAATGATTAATACTATTAACTTTAATTGATTATCAAGACAAAAAGAAATGATAAGGTAAACCAACCAAATTATTATGGT
Organism: Agrostemma githago; assembly: GCA_958450325.1. Taxonomy (NCBI): domain Eukaryota; kingdom Viridiplantae; phylum Streptophyta; class Magnoliopsida; order Caryophyllales; family Caryophyllaceae; genus Agrostemma; species Agrostemma githago. Next base: position 69,477,411 of record OY288250.1, on the reverse strand, counting down.
TCTTTTTTAGAAAACCATTATACTTTCTTAATAACAATAAATTTATGTTTTAAGTGAAATATCGAGTTTTGTTTAAAATATTGATGTTTTTGGTGAATTGATGTCTAACAAAACTGAAGGTAATGTCTAAAAAATAAAGTGAATAAAATGTAAATACGAAGTCCTCAATTTTTTTATCTCTTCATTGCTTTATATAATGTTTTTGGTAAGTATATATTTATATTAAATTTGATTGGTCGATCATTACGACAGGAGTGAATTAAATGGTGAAACAACCAAATTATCAAAATTTATTTTTAGAAAAATATTAAGTTTTCTCAAGAATAATAAATTATGCTTTAAGTGAAATATTAAGTTTTATTTGTCATTTCTTACTAATTTTTTTTATTTATTGATGATTTACCTTTAAATCAAATATTAAATACACCAAAATAATTATCATCATTAGTATGTTACTTTGATTAACACTCAAAATATTGGCATATTGCAACCTCTTCTCAATCATGCATATTTTGTAAATTACTTCAACTTTGAACATAAATAAAATTTCTCTGTTATGAACACAAAACCCATGGAATTTAAAGTTACTCGAACTTTATTTATAAAATAATCAATATAAAGATCTATTGAAATAAGATTACTATACCTGAAAAATGAGAAATTGCAGACTTGATTATTGGCTTCGCACAAGTTCTCTAAATTAAACAAAAACAAATGCAAAAGATAAAATTAGAAATAAAGATAGAATCAACAAATAACAATGCAAATTCATTTCTTACAAAATTGAATTGAGTATATAACTATATATGAAATAAAGCGATTGAAATGTGAATAAGCTTTCACAAAATAAAAATGATTTTTCTCATCTCTCCATTATATTACTTTTATAGGTATAATATGAAGTTCTTAATAATAAAAAAATATAATTAATAATATTAAATTTGATTGAACATTAATATAAAAGTAGATGAAAAGATGTAACACCTAAATTAAATGACTAAGTAATATTTTTTTCAAAATCATTTAATTTTAATACTAACAATAAATTTATACTTTAAATGAAATATTAAGATTTATTTTCCATTTCCTTAAAAAAAAGGGCAACCGAAAAGTTTGTAACCCCCAATAATGTGATTATCTATAAATTTAATATTAAAACTAAAACCTTATAACATATATATATATATATATATATATATATATATATATATATATATATATATATATATATATATATATATATATATATATATATATATATATATATATATATATATATATATAATCAAGAAAACAAAATGTACTAAGAATAAATTTGAGCAAAAGACAAGAAATTGTAAAAACAAAAACATTAAATGTAAAAGGGTTGGGTAAACATTTAAATTTAATAAATATATAAAACTAAAACTTTAAAACATATATATAATTAAGAAAATAAAATTTAATAAGAATAAATTTGACCTTGTATAAAACTAAAACTGTATTACACATATATAAGTAATAAAAAAAATTAATAAGAATAAATTTGATCAAGAGGCAAAAATTGTACAAACAAAAACTTTTAATATAAAAGATTGTTTAACCATTAAACATACGCCACATGGCAAAAAAAAGTAATGTTCAAATAAATCTTTTAAATATATATATATATAGATATAGATAAAATGAATCATATTTGTCGAAAAGTATAAAAACAAAGTAAAAAAATGGAGTAATTTAAACGCAATGAAATTTAAAATTTTCCGTTCTTTACGAATGAATATTATTTTCTGTTTGATTATTATAACAATTAATTAATTAAATAAGGGTAACCGAAAAGGTTTCGATCAAGTGCTCATATAATTAATTACAAATTTAATAAATAGAAAACTTAATATAACATATAACATATAATAATACAACAAATTATTAAATAAAAGTATTAATGTAACACATTGAGAATGTAATAGAAATAAAACAACAAACAAAAAAAATTATCCCCACAAACTAAAATTGCGACTTATTAAAAATTCAATACTATATATAACCAAGTGGCAAGGCGAACCAAAAAGTATGTGACGCTTACTAATGTGATTATCTATATATTTAATAACAAACTAAAACTTTATAACATATCTATAATTATGAGAAAACAACACATATATAAGCAAAGAATACAAAATGTAATAAGAATAAATTAGAGCAGAATACAAGAAATTGTAAAAATAAAAACATTAAATATAAAAGGTTTCTGAAAATATCTAAATTTAATAATTATATAAAACTGAAACTGTATAACACATCTATAATTAAGGGAAAAAAGAATAAATTAGCCATTGTTTTTTTTTTGGTCAAGAAAAGAAGTGGGATACATCCCAAAAATACACACTACTTAGCTAAATTAGAAAGCATAAAAAGGTATCCATCTAGGCCAACTTGTTCCTCCAATGTCTTGTTGGGCTAGCGCAAACAACTCACTCGGGATTCTATCCTCCTCATAGACATTCAGTTGAGTAGCCTGTATTACACCATGCTTTGCTAACCAATCAGCGCATCGGTTTGCTTCTCGATAAACGTGTTTGATTTCAACCCTCCAGTCCGGGCTATTTATCAGGCATTTGCATATCATTAGCATATGTGTTTGCGCATTTGGGTACCGCGCATCTTTGTCGACCAGGCTCTTGATTACTTGGGAATCCGTTTGAACAATTAGATTGCTAAACCCAGATTCCTTGGCTATGAGCAGGCCCCGACGGAGTGCCATGAGCTCCATCCGCTCGTGTCACCGTAGTCAGCAATTTGTTCCGAGAACGCTTTCATGATATGTCCAGTGGTGTCTCTGAATAGACCACCAGCTCCCGATGGCCCCGGATTTCCTTTCGACGCTTCATCAATATTAAGTGTTACCCAATTATCCGGTGGAGCGACCCAACGAATAAGAATTTCCTTTGTTCTCCTTGTTGCTCCAGTCAGGAGTGGATCTGAGGAGTTCATGGCAGCTTTTATCTCTTGTATTCGGAGTGCCAAAAATTGGTGGCGATTCTGTGGAATGTCTTCACCCCTACCAAATATTCTCGAGTTTCTCCACTTCCATAGCCACCATATAGTAACAGCAAACAGGCGTGGCCACTCATCAATGCCATTTAATTTCTCCAATTTTAAATTGTTGCATATCCATTCCATTATGTTGCCTCCATGGGACTGAAACGCAGTCGTGGCGCCTGGAAACAGAGTCCAGACATCTCTTGCGTTTGCACAATCCCGAAGTATGTGAAGTGTTGTCTCCTCCTCTCCTGGGCAATTAATACAAGTTGCATCCGAAGTAAATCCTCTTTTCATTCTATTGACATTAGATAGAACTCTGTCTTGAATTGCCAGCCAAAGAAACATCCTTATTCGCTGTGGTACCTCAATTTTCCATGGAAGTTTGCCCCATGAACTGTTAGCTGTGGGGAGGTCATTTCGTAGCAATTGAATTGCAGATTTAATTTTAAATTCCCCATTTGGTGTTTGGGCCCAGTAGATGAGGTCCTTGTTGGTCGTATCTGAGTCAATTTCAATGGCAGAGATGGTTTTCAGAGTTTCTTGGTCAAGGAGCTGTGCAAATTCTTCCCACTTCCACCCAGTTGCATTATCCCACAAATCCTCCACCTGTTTTGTGAGTTCTGTCTCGGGGATTGCAAACGGTGTGAGCTCAATAAGTGGTGCTGACGTGGCCCAGAAATGTTGCCAGAACAGTGTTTTGCTCCCGTTCCCCACTGAATAATGGAAGCCTTTTTTCATTGATGTAACGCCCTCAGCGATGCCCTTCCATACATTTGATGAATTGTTTTTCGCTTCAAACATGGCTAGGTCACTACGCCCTTTACAATACTTGTGTCGAAGTACTCTGCCCAAAGCGAGTTGGGTTCGTTTAGTATTCTCCACCCGAGTTTAGCCATGAAAGCCGTGTTAACCTGCCTCATGGACTTAAGGCCCAGTCCTTCAGTTTCCTTGTCTCTTGTTACATTCTCCCAAGAAACCAGATGCACACCCGTTTTGTCCTCCGATCCATTCCATAGGAACATTCTCGCTTTTTTATCGAGTTGGTCACAGAGGGTCCTTGGTAGGCGCGCCGACTGCATTGCATAGATGGGGATGGCAGAGAGGGTTGATTGGATAAGAGTCGCCCTTCCTGCTAAGGACAGATATTTCGTTTTCCATCCTGTTAAGCGCTTATCGACTTTCTGGATGATATGACGGAACGTCTCTCTTGTTACCCTTCCGTTAATTGTGGGCATGCCCAGGTACATTCCCAAATCTTGAGTAGCTTCGATGTTTAGTTGGGATGTTACTTGGGAGATATCCAAATCACTGGTATTTTCGGAAAAAAAAATATCTTCGATTTGTCGAGGCTAATTTTTTGTCCTGATGCTTTACAGAACTTGTCAAGGATATCTTTTATTACGATCGCCTGCTCTTTTGTTGCCTCCCCAAACAAAATCAGATCATCAGCGAAGAATAGATGCGTCAATGAGGGTCCATCACGACTTTAAATCCTTTCCACTTTCTTCCTTCATTGGCCTCATAAATTAGTTGACTGAGCCTTTCCATGCACATGGTGAACAAATACGGAGAGAGGGGATCACCCTGTCGTATACCCCGACTTGGAGTGAATGCAGGGGTTGGTTCTCCATTCCACAGAATACTCAACGAGGCTTTTGAGAGGCACAACATGATGGTATCCCTCATACGAGCTGGTAAGTTCATTTCGTACATGGTGGATCTTATGAAATTCCATTCTAGTCGGTCATAGGCCTTTTCCAAATCTAATTTAATCGCCATAAACCCGATTTTACCTTTCTTACCCCTCATGGAGTGAAGCGCTTCTTGAACAAGAATCACGTTATCAGTAATTTGTCTTTGGGGGACGTAACTGACCTGATTGGGACCTATGAGGACGGGAAGAATCGGCTTCAGTCGGTTAACAATCATTTTGGTGATTATCTTGTACACGACGTTGCATAACCCTATGGGACGAAATTGTGTAACCGTGGCTGGGTGATCCACTTTGGGAATCAAGGTGATAAAGGCACTGTTCGGGCCTTCTGGAAACCGTTGATTATGTAGAACCTGGAGCACTGTGTCACATACGTTGTCCTTGATGACTTCCCACTGTGATTGATAAAAGAGGGCTTGAAAACCGTCGGGTCCTGGTGCTTTGTAAGGAGACATTTGGTTTAAGGCTCCAATAATCTCATTGACGGAGTAATTTCTGTCCAAATTCAATTGTTCAGCACTCGTCATTTGGGGAAAGAGACCCATGGGCATAGCAGAGGGGTCTAGACGTACCCCCTGTGAAGTAAATAGTTGAGAATAATAATTCAGCACCATGTATTTCACACTGTTTGCATTCCAGTTCCAGTTTCCATCCATATCTTGCAGCGATTCAATTCTGTTATGTTTGTGGCGAATTAGAGTGCTAATATGGAAGTATCTGGTGTTTCTATCGCCGTCGCAAATAGCCTCCATTCGCGATTTTTGAAACCAAAGAAGCTCCTCCTCTTTTAGAGTTTGATCAAGCTGTTTCTTAAGTGCTACCTCTAGCTTTAACAGGTAACCTGGTCCTCCTTTGCTCAGTTTTGATTGAACATCAAGTAACCGTCTTTGTATGCTCTTTTTCCTTTCAAAAATATTTTTGAAAGTAGATTTATTCCACTCTTGTAGTTTCTGAGCAAAATCATGTATAAATGGGTAGAGAGGGAGCTCTCCTCGGCAATTCTCCTTAAAAAAAGAGGAGAATTTATCGTGACACATCCAGGCAGCCTGAAAGCGAAACGGGCGAATGGATTTAGGAATGGGAGCAAAACCATTTGTGCTCATAAGGATTGGACAGTGGTCCGACTGATTTTGAATTAGGTGGCGAAGTGAACCTTCCGCAAACATCGTTCTCCAAGTCGAATTACATATTGCCCTGTCTAATCGAGCCCACTTGCGTGTGCTTTCTGACTTCCCACGACTCCAGGTGTAGGTCGGGCCCGAGAAGCTTAACTTCATCCAGTCGTTGTTTTCAATCCAATTGTTGAAATTGTCACAGCGACGACGCATAGTGCTACTATCGCCATTCCTCTCGCTGAGGAAGCGTGTATCATTAAAATCTCCCATTGCTAACCACGGTTGTGAGCAAGAATTAGCTATTAGCTGAAGGTCATGCCAAAGCTCAGTACGCTTAGATAAATCAGGGCTGGCATAAACTGCAGTGAAGAGCCAAGGGCACTCTCCTCTTCTGTCAATTTCAATCGTGATATATTGGCTATGATGATGTTTAGGGGTGACTACCCCTAGCTCCGGGTTCCAGAAGAGCCACAGGCCCCCACTAAATCCAGAGGCATCAACTCTTGTCATTTGGCCGAAGTTGATTCTTTTACAAACTCTTTCGGCAATGTCTCCACTTACATGAGTTTCTACCAAGGTCAGGATGTCTGGCTTATGTTCTTTGGTTAGCTCATTAAGCATGGCCAAAAATTCAACGCTGTCAGCGCCTTGGACATTCCACGTCATGATTTTGAGTGGAAGGAGTTTTTGATTCATGTTTGTACTATCCATAAAAATCAGTTGATTGTTGGGGTTTAAACAGTTATTGCTGTTCATGATCATTGGAGTGCATATCATCATCATTGGCATTGATTTCATCCAAGGGCTTTGTGATCCTTGTATGTGATGAACTTGCTTGTAGTACATCGCTGGGTCTAGGGGTGTTCAAAAATTGACCCGGACCGGCAAACCGGACCGGACCGGACCGACAAACCGGACCGGATCGGACCGTAAGGTCCGGGTCGGTCCAGACCGGGGCACGTACCGGTCCGGTTTCCGGGTCCCAAAAAAGTTGGTAACCAGTCCCCGGTCCGGTCCGGTCCGGTCTACACATTAAAAAAATATCAAATTTAGTATATTTTTACGGTCCGGTCCGGTCCGGTCTTAAGAGGATCCGGTCCGGGTTTCTTTGTAACCGGTCCGGTCCGGTCCGCGGGTTTGGGTTTTTTGGGTTTCCGGTCCGCGGGTCAAACCGGTCCGGTCCGGGTTTGGACCGGTGAACACCCCTAGCTGGGTCTAAGTATTGAATTAGGGCCACTAGGATCAGGTGGTCTTCCATTGGTGATGTTACCCAGGGGTGAAGGGCTGGGAGTAAAGGGAAGGATTCTATCACCAGAGGCAATCCTGGATTTGAGTCCATTATTACGTCCAGTTAGCTTGAACGAGGGCTGAGATTTTTTATTGGGAGTGAGACGTGCAACTATGATATTTGAGGGGCCTTTCCTGTTGTTCTCTCTGTCTTCTAATGCATTTGGATTCCTTTTGGGTAGTTTATTCCTTTGCAAGGTTAATGCGTTATCATTGGCATTCAGGGTGGACTCAATTTGCTGACTTCCTATGGAAGATTGCCTATGATTTTGCGTATCCGAATTGAGGGAAAGTGTCTTAATTGATTTGCTTGATTTGTGCTGATTAGGAAAAGCAATATTTCCGGAATTAGCTTCTTCAATTAGGGACTCATTAGCCCTGCTGTCATATTTTTTATTCCTGGTAACTTCAAGATTTATTGCCTTGGGCAATTGATTTCCAACAGAAATTGCAGGATTTCCTTGGGATGACAGAACTTTCCTATTTGAGGTGTCAGGGGTAATTCGGTCAGTAATTGCGTCATGGGCCTGGCAAAGCTTCGCCATTGTCATATGTCTCTAGATTACTAAACCTGGACCCCATATTTGATTGTGCATTACTGTCTTGACCTCTCGTGTTTGGCTTAGGACTAGTTTCTTTTCCTTCTTTGGTGATTCTTCTCCTGTAAGGTTTCTTAACATGCATCCATTCTCCATATGGGGAGGATTCCAGTTCCAGCATCCCCTTAGGTTCCGGGTGTGTCGGTCCTTCCAAATGCATATCAGCAGGGTGGGGAGTATTCAAATCAAGTTTTCCAGTACCAACTGTGATTGGTGTGTTTTGCTTGACAGTAGGAAACAATGGACAGCCATCGACATTGTGTCCTAATTTCCCACATTTGTAGCAAATCATTCGGAGCCCTTCATATTGGATGTGCCAAACTTTACCATTAAGTTTGAATTTTGATAGCAATGGCTTAGCCAGATCAACTTCGACACTAATCCGAATGAATTGTCCTCTTTCCGCATTTGCAGTGGTTTCATCTATTCGAACTAGTGATCCTATCTTATTGCCGATTTCAGTAAGGACGTCACGGTGGTAATATTCGACAGAGAGACAGGGTATGCGCACCCAAGTAGTGAGGAAGCGAATGGGTTCTTCATTGGCAATGAAGTTAGGGACCCATTTCCTAATAGTGAGATAGTGATCACCGATCATCCATGGCCCTTGTGTTAGCACGAAATTGTAATCCTCTTTGTTCGTAAATATGGCTACGTAATAAGAGCAACCGATATCGGTGAGCATGAGTCCTCCTGTTAATGCCCACTTCTTCTTAATCTGACGGAGGAGATTGAAGTATCCTATATTTTTGTCAAACATTTTTATTATCAATGTGTCTTTCCAAGGATCTCTAATGCGTCTCTTCTCTTCCTTTGTCAAAGAAATTGTGGGGCAAGTGGGGTCTTCTTCCTCCATGTTTTCCATTTCATCGTCCGAGATGAGATCCGCATAGACGGGGCTCTGTGATGCATCAGCATTTTGTGCTCCATCAACCATGACCATGCTGCTAATGCCTTTTTTGAGAGATTCCCTGTAAGATACTTTTGAGGGGCCAACTTCCACATGGGTGATTGGGGGTAACTCAATGGGAAGAGGGGAGTTCATCTTAACTTTTTTGGTGGATCTGTCAAGATCATCTCCCTCCATGGACTGCAGTAGGAGTTTGCAAGGCAGTATTTCAGAGGAATTAGAGAGGATTTCAAAAGATTAGTTGCATAAATTAGCCATTGTATAAAGCCAAAACTTGATGACACATATATATGAGGGAAAAAAATTAATAAGACTAAATTTGACAAAAACAAAGAAATTATAAATAATAATAATAATAATAATAATAATAATAATAATAATAATAATCTTTTATTATTAAAAGAGTAAACCATCCAGTCCTACGTGGCAACCCATATTCTCTCAATTCTTCCTTCCTTGCGCTCTCAGCAGCCTCCCCTAATCAGTCTCCTAATTCTTACTTATGCTAAACAGTCCCTCCCATTTTTCCAACTTTACTAACTGCTCCCCCATTCCCACCAAACATTCACATTTTCCCAGTAATTAGGATTCATTCAATACCCCAATTCAATCCCCCCATAAATCACCTCGGCAATACAAGCCTTGAACAAAGAATCAATCCTTCGATTCTCAACAATTCAATTTCAAAACTATCAATCCTCTGCACCGAATTACTATAAAATGGAGTCAGATTTCGGTTATGCTATTCAATCTTCACAGATCGTATCATTCATCAATATTTTTACAAGATTCAAGCAACATTGTCGCATGAGAAGTTTGTCCCCATATCTGAATTGAAAGATGGCGATAGGATTGAAAACCGAATCACTCGAGGTTTTGTTGATTGATGATACGGTATTTTTCTTAAAACCGTTCTTTTAATTTCTTTGTTGGTTATATCAGTTTTCTACTCGAGGTTAGGTTGGTTTTTTTATATTTTTCTTTATGTATTTGGAGATTCTTTAATGACATGAGATTTTCAAGATACTGATGATAAATCTTGAGACATCGAGTCCTCTCATGTCATCTAAATAAAAGATACTGATGATAAAAAGAGGACAATAAAGAGAGTATTCGAGTATTCTTGAAAATTTCATGTCATTAAATCTTCTAATTTAGATCTAATTTTGTATTAACCTTCTACTCTAAATCTTTCAATCTGATTATAAAAATAACTTTTAATTCGTTTTTCATGTTTTTTCAGTTCTGCTTCATTTGGATTTGGGTCCATGAAATTAATTCAATCAGGTACAGTTTTTTTACCAATATTCACTCCTTTGTTTATCAAATTTGAAATTATGAGTTTACAGTTGTGATTTATAACAATCAGTAACACTTTTTATGTGTTTTCATGTTTTTAGTATTTCAGATTTTAATTTTTAATTTTATATTTTATTTGCTAATGTATTGCATAGGTGAGAATCTTATAAAAAAGGTAAAAGTAGGAGGATTGAAGGTCCTATATTTTCTGGAATGTGCATGAATCTTCTCCTGAAAAAGTAACGTTCTTTCCTTCATTTAATTTAATTAATTTGATTTATTTTGCATATTGATTAAGTTATAAAGTTAATTCAGCATAAACTCTCTTCATTATTTTTGATTTATTTTTGTGGGTAGAAGGTGATTTTGTAGTTGAATATTTTTGTAGTACTACTTATTTATTGTAGTTTCTGTAGTTTTTAATTTTTTTTTTTTTTTTTAAAAATGTAGTTTTATAATTGTGAATAATATACTTTTGCTTTGGATTGGATGCAAGATTTCATAGGTGGCTGAAGGATGTTCCTTGGAATCAGTTTCAAAACAAAGAATGAACCATTTAAGGTTGAGTTAATTATTTTATTCATTGAATTTCATAATCTAATTGGGTATTTTTAGAAATGAGAATACAGTAAAGTTAATTAATTGGATTAAAAAAAATAAGAGTACAATACATTGATTGCAGGACACCATTCACCCTCCACGAAAATTGTTATCAATATAATTTCCCCTTTCCCATGAATTTCTCTCTTTTCTATAAACCTTACTTGCTCCCTAATAAATTTCCTTCTCCCTCTATTTTTCTCTTCTTCTTTCCTGTTTCATTTTTTTAACTTCTCAAAAAAAAAATTCCTTCCCAATAAATGATATGACTTTTTTCTGTTGTATTCAACAAATGATGTACTCCCTCCGTCCTTTATGTTTCTTCCCACAATTTAAGATTTGTGAGGAGTATTATATTGAAACGGGAAGAAACATAAAGGACGGAGGGAGTAGTTGATAGTTTTTTTAAAATATCTTACTGTAGCCCAAGTAACCCATAATGATGTAAATATTGTAGATTTTACCTTAGATGGACAAATTATCTAAGGTTTGAAATATGGAGAGAGAGTTTAGCAAGAGAAAAAGATGATCGATCATTAAGGGTCATTTAACTATCCGAATAGTAATTTAACTTCTTTTTATTTTTTCTCAGGTTTTTAGATGTTATGAGCCGATATAAGGGTCATTGAGCTTGGTTTATGGCCCAAGTCTAGAATTATTGTTGTACTTCGTTAAAAAAATTTATCAAGGTTATGTACAGACAAATTTGTGATAGAGATTAACTTTTGTATGTTTTGTACGTATTATACATTGAATAATGATGGTCACATTTATGATTTTTTTTTTGGTGCGAACATTTATGATTTTTAAGGTCATGCACTTTGTATGCTTTTTTTATCCTATAACGTTTCAATTTTTTCTAGCATTGTTAACTTGATAGATATTCATTTATTTGAATATAAAATAATCAAATGAAAAGATTTGCAAAAATCAAAAATTTAAAAAAAAAACTGCAATTGCAGCTCTTAATTGAGTCTATTACTCCTTCCATTTTCCTATATCTTGAGAAATGAATATTTCCTTTCCCTAAATAAATTATGATTTAATTTTTAATCAAATTAAATTTCAACTTTCCCATAATTTTTTATTTCTTCCAAATTTTTCTTCCCCACGAATTTCTATTTCCAATACATTTCTCCTTCTTCCACATTTTTTTTCTCTATTCCATTAGTTTTCCTTTCTCCATATAAGTTTCAACTTTTAAATCTGAACATTATTTGGCGCTATACGGATATAAAGATTTGTTTGACTCACTGAGTATAATACGGAGTACTCTGTTTTGCCTTACTACTCCGTATCAAATTAATACCATATGACCATATCATTGTTCCTCTTAAATTATAGTATTCTACTAAATTGTAAGAAAATATACAAATCTGTCGTATATCGGATTGTATACATAATTTAAATTGATATACAAATATTTACGGTATCTTTCAAAATTATTTGGAGAGTCATTTATGGAGACAGTCATCATTTTTTTACGAGGGACCCGCAGCTAGACCTGTCAAACGGGTCGGGAGGTCGGGTTTCGGGTTCGGGTAAAATACGGATCGGGTGTATTTCGGGTTTGAAAAATACGAGTTTTATACGGGTTTCGGGTCGGGTTCGGGTCAAATACGGGTTATTAACGCACTTTAAAAACATTAATTTTCTTTACTTTTTTTAATCATAAAATACAATTTTTTTTCTTAATTTTCTTAATCATCTCATTTAATACGGAGTATAGGATATTAGTGAGAATAAACATGTTTTATTTAATATATCTTTTAATTTACATTGATATTTTATTTCTACAAGAAGTACGAATATATATGATGAATTTTGACTCGATTTATTGATTTTTTTTCTCATTATATTATTATAATAATCATCTGATAAAAATATGATTTTAAAGATGTATACATAAATATTATTTCTTAAAATTTTGAGGAAAACAAAAATTCTTAGTGTTTTGAGCAACTTTAAAGTTCATTTTCTTTTTGTTTGGTTAAATGTAAGAAATACGGTGACTATACCAAAACATTAAAGTTCATTTTCAAAATGTCCTTTCAAAACTATTAATTCCACATATTTAGCATAATTATAAAGTCTTCACTCAATTATAAAACGTGGCACCTAATTACTTCATCTACATCGGATATGCTTCAATATGACTAACTTCCAATTATTTAGAATAAAAAGTTTACAATCCCGTGACGTGTCACGGGTATTATACTAGTAATAATAATAATAATAATAATCAATATATATTAATAAAGCAGGAACTTTTCGAGCGATTTGATTGGTCGAAATTTTTTAATACATTTTTTAAGTTAATAAAGAATATAAAAATTTGTACATGAAAAAAAAAAAATCATACTCCACCTAAGACTCGATTTTTTTTATAATTTAAATGAAGAATATATGAATTTGTATAGAAAAAAACAATCCTACTCCATTTAGGATTAAAAAATTATCACTATATAAACCGACAATTATCCCCTTACAAGACAACAAATATAATCTTTTGAGTCTTAAAAAAAAATATCCACATCGAAAAATTATGATGGGTAATGAAATTCTGTATTATAAATAAGAGCAATCATTCGTTCTTCGATATAAACTAAAAATCTTTTGAGTCTTAAAAAAAACGATCTTATGAATATAAACTTAAGTTAAATTGTCTCACATTTAAAAATTATAATATAATGTGATAGAATTTTATTATATAAATAAGAGTAATAATCATTCATTTTTAGATATTAACCAAATATCTTTCGAGTTTTAAAAAATCTCTTTAGACTATAAAGTTAAATAAAATTATAAATTAGAATGAGGTAATAGATTTCTATTATATAAATAAGAGTAATAATTCATTATTAAATATTAATAAAAAAAAACTTTTGAGTCATAAAATGAATTTAAAAAGAATTTTTAAGACTATAAACCAAAAATCTTATACTCCAATTGTAAGTTCTTTATATGAATTTATCATGTTCTTAATTAATAAACGAACCTAACGATAAACTCAAAAGCGGAAGCTAAATTATAATTAAGATCTAGAAATAACCTCCAGCCATTGCTTAACGGATTCCTGAACAGCTTTATCTACAACCCGAAAATACCGTTCCCGAATACCGTCGATCGTCTTAACTATATTGTCGGTTCTAAATTCTTTCCTCTCAGATTTAGATGGTGTATATATGAATAGAGAAGATGAATATAGTGACCCTGAATAGCGTTGTATTTATACTAATCTTTCCATCAAAGATAAAGTTACAACTAGATAAACTTTCTGTATAGTGGTTAATGGAATATAGGATTGTAGGAGATAAGAGATAGATATTTATTAGAGTTTAGGTTGATCACCAAATGGACCACAATACAGTAACTCTAAACTGATCAAACAACTAATCAGTTATTAAGTCTATCATAAATTCTAACATTCTCCCACTTGGTCCATTTAAACGAGAAACCGCATATACGAATCATAGCGACTAATCCTCTTATTTAAGACGAGAATTAACCTTCCATGTATTACAATATACTCGGTCTATCACCACTCTCAACTTAATGAATAAACCATATGTTTACTCTAGGTCAAAACAAAATGATATTTCTCAATAAACAAAATACGTACGTGTATAAATTAAAATGAGATAATATCCAACTGAATGAAAGGTTCAAAACAACATAATAAATGTATCACATTTCGGGACCAAGTCCCATACTTACTACATGACCCTTGAAATTCTTAATTTGCATGCCTTTAGTCAAGGGATCGGCAATCATAAGATCAGTGCTAATGTGGTCAACAGTCACTTTCTTCTCTTGAACACGTTCTCTAAGGGCCCGATACTTAATGTCGATGTGCTTACTCGCACCTCCACTCTTATTATTCTTAGCCATAGAGACAGCACCTGTATTATCGCAATACATTTGTATTGGCCGACTAATAGAGTCAACAACTCTAAGACCAGATATGAAACCTTTCAGCCATACACCATGTGAGGTAGCCTCAAAACAAGAAATGAACTCAGCCTCCGTAGAAGAAGTGGCTACCACTGTCTGTTTGGTACTCCTCCAAGAAATAGCCCCGTCGGCTAGCATAAACACATATCCTGAGGTGGATTTTCGTGAATCAATGCAGCCAGCGTGATCTGAATCGGAATACCCTACCACTTCAAGACTCTCAGTTCGTCTATACATAAGCATGTAATTCTTAGTACCCTGAAGGTATCTCAACACTTTCTTTGCAGCTGTCCAGTGATCGATTCCTGGGTTACTCTGATATCTGCCTAATACTCCAACAACATATGCAATGTCAGGTCTGGTACAGACCTGAGCATACATAATGCTACCAACTGCTGAAGCATAGGGAATATTTTTCATTTGTTCCCTCTCAATGTCATTCCCAGGACACTGGTCCAAACTGAACCGGTCACCTTTCACAATGGGTGCTACATTTGGTGAACAATCTTTCATTCTGAACCTTTCGAGTACTTTGTTGATATAGGCCTCCTGAGACAAGCCTAAAATGCCTCGGGATCTATCTCTATGGATCTTAATGCCAATGACATAAGATGCCTCACCCATATCCTTCATATCAAAGTTACTTGAAAGAAATTGTTTCACCTCACATAGAAACCCCTTATCATTGGTTGCTAGCAAAATATCATCCACATACAACACAAGGAAACAAATCTTACTCCCACTGACCTTGAGGTATATGCACTGATCCATGATGTTTTCTTCGAAGCCGAATGAAGAAATAACTTCGTGGAACTTCTTATACCATTGTCGGGAAGCTTGTTTCAAACCGTATATAGACTTATTCAGCTTACAAACCAAATGCTCACCATCACTAGAGAAGAATCCTTCAGGTTGTTTCATATAAACCTCTTCTTCTAGATCTCCATTGAGAAATGCCGTTTTCACATCCATCTGATGTAGCTCGAAATCAAAATGAGCTACTAATGCCATGACAACTCGGAGAGAATCTTTCTTGGATACAGGAGAGAAAGTCTCTGTGTAATCGATTCCTTCCCTTTGATTGAATCCTTTAGCAACGAGTCTTGCCTTATGCCTCTCGATGTTACCGAGCGAGTCTTTCTTTGTCTTAAAGACCCACTTACATCCAATGGTTTTTGCACCATCAGGCAACTCGACGAGATCCCAGACTCCATTAGATGCCATAGAATTCATCTCATCTTTCATAGCATTCATCCATAAGTTTGAATCTGTAGAACTTACGGCTTGTGAAAATGACAAAGGATCATTATCGGCTTCAACACAATAATCCAATTCTTGTAAATACACCATAAAATCACCAGAAATTGCTGTTTTTCTTTCTCGGGTAGATCTTCTTAATGGAGCATGTTCACCCTCGGGTGGACCTTGCTCACCCTCGGGCCGAACCTCCTCAGTCTCTACCACATTTCGTTCAGCAGTATGTGGAGTTTCTTTATTTGGTCGTTTAACACTCGGTTGGACTTGAGGAGTGTGAATGACGACCAACCGAACACCTGAGTCAGATGGTGGAACTTCATTGTGATCCTTTTCAGGAATAATTTCCCGAAATTGATCACTCCCACTGATCAAGTCATTCTCAAGAAATTTAGCATTTCTCGATTCCACAATTCTAGTGCTGTGAGATGGACAATAGAATCTATAACCCTTAGACTTCTCGGCATATCCAATGAAATACCCACTAATAGTCCTTGGATCAAGTTTCTTTTCTTGTGGGTTATAAATTCTCACTTCAGACGGACATCCCCAAATGCGTATATGTTGCAAACTCGGTTTCCAACCTTTGAATAACTCAAAAGGTGTCTTAGAGACGGCCTTGGTAGGAACCCGGTTTAATATATACGCTGCCGTTTTGAGAGCATCAACCCACAAAAATGATGGAAGATTAACATTACTTCGCATACTCCGCACCATGTTAATTAATGTCCGATTTCTTCTTTCTGCTACACCATTCTGGTCCGGAGAACCAGGCATGGTGTATTGGGCAACAATCCCATGCTCTTGAAGAAATTTAGCAAATGGACCATGTGTTTGTCCGTTCTCGGTGTATCTACCATAGTACTCACCACCTCGATCTGATCTTACGATTTTAATGCGCTTATCGCATTGGTTCTCTACTTCAATCTTAAACAATTTAAAGGCATCTAAAGCTTCGTCTTTGGAACGAAGTAAGTAGAGATTCATATATCGCGAAAAATCATCAATGAAGGTGATAAAGTATTTTGGATCATTAGCGTTCATGTCCGGACAACAAATATCCGTGTGTATGATTTCTAATAACTCAGAACTCCTCTTAGCACCAGTTTTATGAGTATTAGTTTGCTTTCCCTTAATGCAACTAATACAATTCTCGAAATCGGTGAAGTCTAAGGTACTAAGTACCCCTTCTTTCACCAATCTCTTAACCCTCTGAATGGAGATGTGTCCCAATCTCCGGTGCCACAACATAGAAGAATTCTCATCCATAATACATCTTTTTAAACCAGTATTGACATGCATAGTACTTTCAGTGATATCATTTTGCAAACTGAGACGATATAAATTTTCAGACAAAATACCGCAACCAATTATTTCAGAATTCTTAAAAATATTAAAACCGGAGTCCGAAAATTTAAAAGAAAATCCAAAGCGTACAAGTCTGGAAATTGAAATCAAATTCCTAGCAAATTTAGGAACATAAAATGTCTCTTGCAAAACCAAATTAAAACCACTACTAAGAATTAAAGTGCATGTCCCGATGGCTTCCACATGTGATCCCATCAGATTTCCTGAATAGATAGAGGCTTCACTGCCCACCGGTTTCCTTAGGTTTGTCATACCCTGCAAGGTATTCGAAACATGGATTGTAGTGCCAGAGTCAATCCACCATGTATTATGATTCAAAACCATATTAGATTCATAACATACATGTGCTAGAAAATTACCTTTCTTTTTCAGCCAGACTTTGAATTTAGGGCAATCTTTCTTCATGTGTCCCTTCTTTTTACAGAAGAAACACGAAGATTCCTTCTTTATGACTGACTGAGCTGGAACCTTCCCCTTTCCTTTGTCTTTAGTGTGATCATCACCCTTCTTTTTAGAAGTGGTGAAGTTCACCTTTTCACCTTCTTCCAGTAGCAATCTACCCTCCTCCTGAACACACATGGTCATAAGCTCATTAATAGACCATTTATCCTTATGTGTGTTGTAGGATATCTTAAATGGGGCATATTGTGAAGGAAGAGTGCATAAAATTAAGTGTACCAGAAAGGAGTCGGACATAGTAACCTCCAAGCCTTTAAGTTGAGCCGCAATATCCCTCATGCGCATGATATACTCACGCACGCCTTTAGTTTGAGTGAGCTTTAGGGATGAAAATTGCATAATTAAGGTACTGGCAAGAGATTTGTCTGAAGTCACATACTGCTCATCGATGGCCTTAATTAGGTCTTTAACCTTATCATACTTATCAACTGAACCACGAATACTAGCACATAACCTGGTCTTTATGAACATAATGGAGAGACGGTTAGATCTCTCCCACTTTTCATAAAGATCTACCTCATCAGGTTCACTAGCTTCCGTTATACTAGGTGGTTCGTCTTTCCTTATAGCATAATCAATATCCATCCATCCTAACTGCAGTAGTACTCTCTCTTTCCAGACCTTATAATTTTCACCATTCAATTCAGGAATGTCAAATTTGACATCAGAAGAACTACCAGACAAAATAACTGCAAATAAATAAATAACATGCTTATTAATAATTTGAGACATAACTATAATCATGCTTTACCAATGTAAAATCATGCTAATATGAATCTAGTGACATAAAACTTGCCTGTGGGCTAAAGTCCTACTCAAATTAGACTCATAATAATTTTAATTATTTTAATTAACTCAATGATGGGACTATTAAATTTTTATTTCTTAACTCCTGTGGGTAGATCAAGAAATATAGTTTAATATTCATCCTAATTAATCATACAAATATAACAAAATTTCCTGTGGGTATATTTTATTATATTACGTACGATTGATTACAATTAATGTTTAGTTACTACATGTGATTCCCAAAACGAAATTTCAAACAATCAGAGATGCTGTGGCTACTCCCTAATCAATAAAATTTACGAATCACTCAACATTACTTTATTAATCTATATATTTTAGCTTAAGGTATATAGACAGCTTAAAACCGACATAATAATAATTCTAGATTTATTATGTGAAACTTAATATTCATATGACCGGAAAGATAACTTATTATTTGACTTAACAAAATATCTGAATATCATACGAAAAAAAAATATACACATGTGATTAATTACTATGAAAGACACATGCAAATCTGTATTCTCATCATATCATATCATATCATATCATATCATATCATATATATAATGAAATAGCAATAGCTAAAAGAAAGTGGCTTCAAAAAATGAGTACGACTATACATGAAACAATGCTTACAGGTACAGCTTAGTAACAATCCGTATGTGAAGCTTAATTAAGTAACAACATAATAGCATATTAGCATGTGAAGGTGCAAGTCCACGTGTACTTTCCACAAAAATAAATTGCATATTTGCTAATGTCATGGGGAAAGAGTTCTTCTTTATCTCCTTGATTTGCGTATATATTACTCAGTATGTTACTTACATAAGACAGTGAGAATCAACAGAAGATAAAACCAAGGTGCATAATAATTCCCCACTTCATAAAATATACGGCATGATACGTTACTACAACAACCGTAAATTCAATACTCATAGATGGCGAATCAACAACAGTAACTGAAATACGACAACGAAAATTCGACCCGGAAGAATAAGCAAGACAGAGGTATAAACTGAAGCTCTGATACCAAATGTAAGTTCTTTATATGAATTTATCATGTTCTTAATTAATAAACGAACCTAACGATAAACTCAAAAGCGGAAGCTAAATTATAATTAAGATCTAGAAATAACCTCCAGCCATTGCTTAACGGATTCCTGAACAGCTTTATCTACAACCCGAAAATACCGTTCCCGAATACCGTCGATCGTCTTAACTATATTGTCGGTTCTAAATTCTTTCCTCTCAGATTTAGATGGTGTATATATGAATAGAGAAGATGAATATAGTGACCCTGAATAGCGTTGTATTTATACTAATCTTTCCATCAAAGATAAAGTTACAACTAGATAAACTTTCTGTATAGTGGTTAATGGAATATAGGATTGTAGGAGATAAGAGATAGATATTTATTAGAGTTTAGGTTGATCACCAAATGGACCACAATACAGTAACTCTAAACTGATCAAACAACTAATCAGTTATTAAGTCTATCATAAATTCTAACACCAATTCTTTAGAAATTCTAAAAATATAAAATTAAAATTTTAAAATAATTAATAATTAAAATAAAAATAAAAATATTATTATTATTATTTTTGCAAGAAAAATTTATGACTCTATATTCATCCATGAAGGGAAGAAGGAAGAGACTAGTTCTTACAAAAACAATCCCCTAGCAAGCTAATTCTCATCATACAATCTAAGAGATGCAAGATCCATTCCTCTACTTCTCATCCTACTAAAAATTTCAAACTTGATTTGCTGAACTATGCTGCGATATGGTCTGACTGTGTTATGAAAAATTCGAACGTTTCTCTCTATCCAGATATGATATACAGTGGCAGCCAAAGCATGACATACCCAACTGTATTTCCAATGCTTTCGTCTTCTTCTATTCCATATCCATCGGACTTCCTGTTGCATATCCTCTCCTCTTCCTCTAAGGCGCAACCAATCCTTCACCTCCTTCCAAATCTGTCTAGAATAAGAGCATTTAAAGAACATATAATTATGATCCTCACAAGCATTATAGCACAACATGCATCTATTAATCATATAAAGACCCCTCCTTCGCATATTGTCGATGGTAGCCAATTTCCCTTGCAATGCCAATGAAGTAATAACTCCATGTTTAGGGATAACATTCTGCCTTTGGATCTGACGGAGCCATCTTCTCTTCAAATGATGCGTCCTGAACCAGTCGTAGGCAACATGCGTTTGAAACCTGCCCTCCTTTTGCCATTCCTGCAGCAATTGCCTCGCATCCTGAACATTCCCCATTCTACTAACCATATCATCCTTAATCCGGATAATGCTCTTCAACGTAGAAGTGTGCTTCTCTTGGATTTGAGCATCCCAAATTGTATCAGCATCCAAAGCATAGTGTTTAATCCACCTTAACCAAATTCCTCCACTTCCCTGTTCAATTTTCCAGAGCCAACTGCTGATGCATGCTTTGTTCCAAGCTTCAACCTCAATGATGCCAAATCCACCTTCTTCCCACGGTGCACAAACCTCCTTCCAAGCCTTATAAATCATACTCCTGCTGCCCACTTCACCAGTCCAAAAGTATGATCTACAGTACCTGCCAATTCGATTTATAACACTAATTGGAAGTAAAGTATTAACACTCCAATAATTGAGAATCCCGAAAATAATCGAGTTGAGTAACTCAATTCTGCCCGCATAAGTAAGACACTGCACGGACCAGCCACTAAGAGCATCATGAATCTTGGTAAGTAGCCCAGAGTAGTGCTCCAATCTATTTGTCACAGCATTAAGGGGCAAACCCAAATACTTACAAGGGAAATCACCCAATTTGAAACCAGTTTCTTCCAGTATAAGATCTTTGATTTCAGCCTGTACACCCCCAAAGTAGATGTCAGTTTTCTCCTTATTCACTTTCAATCCAGACTCGTCCTCAAATTGATAGAGCATCCTCATGGCTGCTTGAACTGAAGGAAGATCACCTTTCATAAAAACCATCAAATCATCCGTAAAGATTAGATGATTCAAGTTAAGTTGCCTGCATTTAGGATGATACGAAACTTGAGCCCGAGAATTAATATTCCTAAGGTGCCTTGAAAGTACCTCCATACTGAGAACAAACAAATAGGGTGACAAAGGGTCTCCTTGTCTCACCCCACTTCTCCCTTTGAAGAAGCCATTTGAAGCTCCGTTCAGTTTAATTGAGAACCACGATCCCTGAATGCAAGTATTAATCCACCTAATAAACTGATCAGGGAAATTGAATTCACGAAGCATATTATCAATAAAATCCCATTCCAGAGAGTCAAAAGCTTTTCTCAAATCAATCTTCATAAGACATCTAGGTGTCAAGTACTTCCTGTTATAATTCTTGATAAGTGATTGCGAAATCGCAATGTTTTCATGGATGCTCCTACCCCGAATGAAAGATGCTTGCTCCTGTCCAACCAAGCTACTTATAACATGTTCCAATCTATTGGTGAGTAATTTACTAATAGTTTTATATAAAACCGAGCAGCACGAAAGAGGCCTATAGTCCAAAACCGAAGAACAAACCTGCTTCTTAGGAACAAGAGTAATAAGAGTGGTATTTGCTTGCTTTACCATCTTACCAGTATCAAAAAATTCGTTCACAGCATCACAAAAATCTCCTTTAATAATTCTCCAAGCCGCTTTGAAAAAACCCGCTGAAAAGCCATCTGGCCCTGGACTTTTGGAAGAACCAATAGAAAAAACAGACCTTCTTATTTCTTCTTCATCAGGCTTGGCCACAAGATAATCCCAATCCTTACAAGCCACAACTTCACCTAAAACCATACTATTTCTGTCAATGGGCGTAACCTCTGTCTTGTTTCCCAGTAAAGAAGCATAATAATCAATGAAACCTGCAGCAACATCTTCAATTCCCTCACGAGTCTTACCATTGTGGTCCATAATAGTTCCAATGAGTTGTTGTTGACGCCTTTCCTTAATTCTTGAATGAAAGTAGGAAGTGGCAGCATCATCCTTAGCAATCTTTTCCATCTTAGCTCGCTGCTGAACAATACTATACTCTGCCTTTCTTAAAGCATTCCAGTTTTCAATTAGGTCTCGCTCCTTATCAATCCAATAATCAGAGTTTATGCGTTGCAGGTGCTCTTGACAGTTTTGGATCTCCGTGTCCAGCTCTTGAATTCTTCTTCCAATATTAGAGTAATTATTTTTATGCATCTCTTTTAGCACTACCTTAACATTCTTTAGCTTACTAAATAATCTGTAACCTGCAGTCCCATATACCCTCTTTTGCCATGCCATAGAAACCATACTGAGGAAGTTAGGATGATCAATCCAACAATTCAGAAAACTGAATCGTCGAAAAACCTTTCTGCTTCGTTCTACAGTCACAATAAGAGGTGAATGATCAGAAGCTCCAGCCTGAGGAATATACACATAAGAATCTGGGAAGCTGTTAATCCAATTGCAGTTCACAAGAGCCCTATCAAGTCTTATCCAAACTCTATCCTTGGCATCTTGCTTATTGGTCCAAGTATACTCGCATCCTTGACTAGAAATTTCTTGTAATCTACAAGCATCAATACATTCATTAAACGCATCCATATCCTTAATATCAGGTTCCGCACCTCCAATTTTCTCATCATTATGTCTAATAATATTAAAATCCCCCATAACTATCCAATTATTAGAAACCACACCCAATCTTGTAAGCTCATCCCATAATCTCAATCTTCCATCCGCATTATTCATACCATAAACTATAGTTATATCCATAGTCTTATTAGAAGCATAATGTAAAACATGACAGTGAATAAATTGATCTCCCATCTCAATTTGAGTAATGTGCACCGTAGACGGATTCCAAACTACCCAAATTCGACCATTGTAATGACTTCTATAATTAGTCACCACCTCATACCCTTTAATCTACCTTTAATGATAGCTTTAGCCTTTCCTTCTTTTATTCTAGTTTCCAAAACTCCCATGATATCAATCCCTCTACCCCTAATTAGTTTCAATATCTCATTCTGCTTCAAGGGTTCATTTCCTCCTCTTATGTTCCAGGCTCCAATTATCATGAAATATCTGATGGGACAGCACTCTCCTCTGGCGGATAAAGATCCTTGTCAGCCTGCAATTCCATCTCATCACCATTTGAATGGCATAAGACTTCATATCTATTAGGAGTTTGAATAGAAGCAAACCCCTCATCTTTCCTTCCTTCTTTAAAGTTCGTACCAGAGCCATACACCTTTGGACCTACCCCAGTACATCCTGGACGCCTTACAACAGATACAAAACCAGTGTCAAGTACAGCACAAGCATCCAGGCCCTTAGAGCCTTCTCCTGCCTTGTCCTGTCCTGAAGACTGTTCCATATCCATTGAGATACCGCCTAGTACTGGGGATCCTGAGTCAGTGGTTAGGCCTCCAGTCGACTCTTCCTCAAGAGATCCTTGATGCATTATAACAGTAGAAGAGTGACCTTGCACTCCCCCTGTTATGGTACCACCTAGCTCTTGAGGGCTCTTCTTCTTTGGAGTATACCTAGTTGTTGGCACACTCCCTACAACTTTACTTTTCTGCCTTTCTTTCTTACATGTTGCCTTCTCATGCCCAAGTTTTCCACATCCATGACAGAAGAATGGCAGCCATTCATAATCAATCCTTTGAACAAATTTCCCCAAAAGTGGAATATTCAGAGTAACACATTCCGGTAATTCCTTTGAAACATCTACCTCTACCATAACCCTCGCAAAAGACAGCCGCTCCTTGAAGGTTGTAGTTGTATCTGCATACAAAGGACTACCAACTTTGCTAGCTATCTTACTAAGAACCATATCAGTCCATAAGTAAGGATCAAGGTCCGGGAAGATTACCCATACCGGAACAACCGAGATCCTATCCATCTCAGAAGAGAAGAGAGGACTCCATTGCTTAAGCACGATAGAGTTTCTTCCAAGTTGCCTAATACAGGTAGATATATTTTCTTTTCCTTTATTTTATTATGATAAATAAGAGTAATCGTTCGTCCTTAGATATCAACCAAAAAATTAACCCACATCGAAAAATTATAAGAAAATTATAAGAAGGTGATGGAATACTATATTATAAATAAGAGTAATTGTTCGTCCATAGATATCAACAAAAAATTTAAGAAAGTAAGATTATCAACCACATCGCATAGTCTTAAGACTCTAATGTGGTGAACAGAGTATCTACAAGACTACAATTATAAATATGAAGTCGTAATTTTGAACTTTACTATCATTTCAAATGCATTTAGGTAGCGTTTGGCAACCAACATTTCATTTCAAATCGTCATTGTCAAATTAGAAAAGTGAAATGATAGAATTTTACAATGACATGCGTTAAGGTGTCATTTGGAAATGACCATTTTTGTGAGAGACTTGGATTTGGTTGGATTTGACAAAATCCAAATTCACTTTGTTTCCCAAACAAAATATTTGTGTCAAATCCAAATTTCAAAATGAAATCCGTGTTCCCGAACGGACCATTATAGCAAAGGTATGCATCGTTACTTTAAGCTCAACATTCATTATAATAACTTGTGCGTTGATGAATAAATTTGTTTTTTATCCCATGTTTCATCGTTGTTGACTGTAATATGTTCTCATTTTACCCAGTGAATATTTATATCTACGTATATTTATGTGCGAGGACCTCTTTTATTCTAATTACAACGCACCATATATAATGCCTATAATTTAATTTAATCTTTATCGTATATATTATCTCTGATTCCTTGAAACACATTTAGGTATATGGATAATATTTCTTTACTATTAGGCATACTCTTAACCTCGACTCTCTACTGTTGTATAGTTTCACATATTTATGCAATCATTCAACTTGGTATCTTTATCAATGTCACTAAAATGTGACCCGTGCATCGCACGGGCTTTACATCTAGTAATAATAAAAATAAAAGGTTGTTTGAGCATTTAATATCTGACACGTGGCAAAAAATTAAATACTCAAATAACCATTTTAACTTTATGTATAGATAGGAGTATGTTATTTGCAGTGTTTGGTTGATAGCATATCCAGATGCTCCGTAGTAGATTGCGCTCCTATGCTATTTTGCAATATGTTGTTTCTAGCATATTGGGTTACCATATTAGAAATCTTTTTTATTGTCATTTTTACCCCTTTACAAAATATTAAACCATACTCCTTCCGATTCTTTAGATTCGCAACGTTTACTATTTGCACAAATAATAAGGTTGTGAGTGGAGATGGTGGGTCTCACCAATAAAGTAAAAAGCTTACACAAACAAAAAACTATCTATTATAGAAATGTTGCAAACCTAATGAATTTGCCAAATATGGAATATGTTGCAAATCTAAAGAATCGGAGGGAGTACCTTCTATTCTTTTTTATCATATAAGTTGTCTTTATTTGCATTTTACAACACAATTAAATAATCTGCTGATCTAAAACGTCAATTACCAAACACCTTAAAATAATTTCGCTAATTAAATCTCCTAGTCAAACCTTCTACTTCATCCTACTAATCAAACTTGCTTCCTAAGACCTTGTTTGGTTAAAATTGGTTTGAGAGCAAATAGCGGGTTTGACCAAAAAAATATGTCAATATTAGTGTTTGGCAAATGTCGGATTGTAATAACTTATTGGGGCCGAATATGCAGTATATTGGGGTAGCAGATTACTTTTGTTATTTTACAAAACATTTAAACAATCCGCTAATCTAAAACAGCTAATTACTAGAGCTGATCAAATGGCCCAAGCCCGATGGCCCAACCCGACCCGGCCCGATTTTTTCAAGGGCTTGGGCCATTGTGTTGGCCCAAAAAAGCCCGAAGCCCGACCCGACCTTAGCCCGATATAAATTTTGGGCCGGGTATGGGCCGACCTTAAAGCCCGAATTTCGACCCGGCCCGGCCCGATTTTTTTAAAAAAAATATAACATAATTTATGTTTTTAAACTTTTAAACTTCTTTTATGTGGAAATTCATGTGTTTTTAATCACAATTTTTTTTAACAAAAAAAAGTCGTGCAATTTTTGTGTGGAAGTTTATGTTTTTATGTGTTCATAGTTATTATACACGGACACTAATACCGTATATATGTGTGTGTGCGCGTGTGTGTATTTGTACTGTGATATGTTAGTGTGACACATAATAATTCGAAAAATTGTCCAACACCAAAACTATGTGTGAAATGTCTAATCGAGGACTAGAGGCAAACTTTGTTTATATTTCTTAATACGGAGTATTAATATATCATTATGTACTCTAGTCGTCTGATTAATTTCGAGTAAGTTTTAGTAAAAAAGGGTTTGTTTATTAGTCGGGTCGACTGCGAGCAAAATATTCGATTAAATGTTGGTTAATTTGTGCTAATAAATATTTTTTTTAAGGTGACGCAAAAAAAAATGTAACTTAATCCCGAACAATCTTTGTGACCCGATTGGGCCCGAAAAGCCCGCAAGCCGAAAAAGCCCGAACGGGTTGGGCTTGGGCCTTACAAATTGGCCCATTTGGGGGACCCGACCCGGCCCACCCGCTAGATGGGCTGTAATTTTATGGCAAAGCCCGGCCCAAACCCGGCCCAACCCGGCCCATGATCACCTCTACTAGCTAATTACCAAGTACGGAGTACTACTTTAAAATTCTGCTAATTAAATCTACCAGTTAGAACTGTCAATTGATTTTATTAGTCAAATCTGCTTTTGTTAATATCATTCTGCTGTTTACCAAACATGATCTAAATCTGTTTTCGCTAATATTAATTTGTTGTCAATCAAAGAGGGCATAAATCATACTCCACGTAAACTATCAAAAAAGGAAAAAATGATAACAAATGAGTAATACACCCCTAAAAGAAATTGATAACAAATCATTGAGACAAAGTGAGTAGTAACATGATGTCGAACTCAGTACTTAAATCAATTTACAAAATTTTTAAAGAGACGATTTCTTGATAACGTTAGAGAGAGATTTTTCATATGTTATGGAGCATCATTGATTAAGGTAGTAAATATACGAGTAATAATTGTCAAACATTACGTCAATAATTCTTCCAACTTCATCGATTAAACGAGAATGATATTAGAAATGACGCAATGTCTAATCCATATCATTTGATCTCCCTAATTAGATACGAGTACGTTATAACGGATCAAATAACTCTTACTATGCATATGATTAGATAAGACAAAATCAAAATATATCAAAAATAACAATTACAGTACTTTATCTTCTTCAACTCATATGAATAATATATGACCCGTTATAAATTTACAACGAATATATTTGTCGCAAAAAAAGAAAAGGAGTATATGGGAATGGGAAGGGGAAGTAGGATGAGTGTAGGTGATTGAAGTGAGGAAGGCAAGTGGGCGAATGGAGGGAGGTTACGTAGCAACAGAAGAATAGAGAGAAGAGAGAAGTGGGGAAGTGAAGTAGACTGACATATGTAAGATCTGTGGGCCCCCTTTATAATATGTAGGCAGTAGCCCCATTACGTCGACGCCCTAACATTTTACTCATACTTCCTCATTCCAATACATTCTTTACGTTTACTTTTTGGGCATTATTTAAGAGGATTATCGATATAACTTCTACTCCCTTTATCTTTTTAAATTAGTCACGTCTTCTTTTTATGGATTTTTTTCACTTAACCTCATTTCCTCTTAGGAAAATATTTTCATTTTTATTTTTTTCTCATTACGTGCACCATGTCACAACTCACAACTATCCACTTACTTTTCACCTTTTCTTAAACTTTGTTTAAATATAGTTATGTGAGATCTTGTTTAAATTGTCTAATTGAATATGTTATAAATATCAATTTTTTAATTTTTTTAGAAATATGTAACTAAAGATATGGACAAAACAAAATATGCATCATTGACAAGTGTGAAAAAAACAAACGTAAAGAATCAAATGGAACGGATGAAGTATTAATTATTAAATGAAACGGAGGGAGTATTAATCTAGCTAACCAATGGGCAAGAGCATTCCCACCACGCTTAGTATGTGTAGAGTCACCGTGTCCTTTCACTCCTACACCATTTCTCGTTTATATATTCCGTCTCAAGTTTATAACGAGTTAAATATCACGCATAGTATAGAAGTAAAGTGCATTGAAAATAGTGAACTATTTATTTGACACGTTTTATCATTCTTAACCAAGACCTGTTAATTTTCTTAAAATGAATTAATGAATATATTTGTCCGATCATCAAAATTACATCAATGTGGGTCGACCTCGTCACATTTTTTTAGTCACGTAGGTTTTTCATTTAGCGGCGATCTTTCTTAAAACAAGTATATTTATCACAAGATCTAACCTTCCACGTGTAAACGAAATTTGTATTTTGCTAAACTTGAGCAAATGTAATGTAATTTCAACTGAAATCGGCAAATGGGTTCATCAAATCGGGTTTAAGCTTGATCAGTTCAGGTTAGGTTATATCGAATTTATAAGTATTGGATTGGATTTGGATCAGATCGAGTTGTTCTGAAAGTCTTACGAGTAAGTCTCAACGACCCTCTTAGGGATTCAATTTGTATACAACAAGAAACTTTTGAATCGAGACGAGTTAGGTAAAGCGAGATTATAAATTACGATGAGGTTTTTTATCCACAAATTTTTGGGAGAGACGGTCTCTCAATAACTTATTGAGAGACCACTCTTCAGTACCACTCTATGTTATATTCGTACCCTTAAATAACAATTTTGTTTTGTATTTGTTTTTATAACAAGCGTACCCTCTTTATATTTGTATACTCTTTTATGTTAATCGTACCTACTTCAATTAAGTTTGGTACCACTGTTACTTCAATTTGTACTTAGTCTCTCAGTAAAGTTGATGAGAGAACGTCTCTCAGGAGACCTACTCTTTTTTATCGAGTGATTGACCCAAGTGTTTTAAATATTTTATTTGACCCGTTTTATATTTGAGATAGATATGGGGGAGGGGTTGCTTGTTAAACATGGTTTTGGGGTTTGAGTTGACACGTGCTTGACGATTTTCATGAAGACACGAGTCCCACTCCTTCACTTTTTCCTGCCTGTTTTCGGTCTATGCTCCACCTTTCACTTTTTTTAATAATAACTACTCCCTCTATCAATTTAAACACAAAATCATTTTAATTTCAATTATTATCGTTGTTACTCACTCCAAAATTTAACGGTTTCTTGAAAGGAAAATTACTAAGATTTTCTCCCTTCAAAATTTACTTATTCATCAATATATTCTTTTTTTATTGGTAATCTTTTGTAATTCGATTTCTTGAACCCAACTAGGGATGGAGTGTTCACAAAGTGGTTCGGATCGGACCAGAGCACATACCGGTTTGTTCTCCGGGTCGCCAAAAGATTGGTTAACCGTCCGAGATGCGGTCCGGTCTGGTCCACAATTAAAAAAAACAATCAAATTTAGTGTATTTGTACGGTCCAGTCCGATTCAGGTTTCTTCGTTAACCGGTCTGGTCCACGGGTTTGGATTTTTTGGTCACGGATTTGGACTGGTGAACACCCCCTAAGATCCCAACCCAACAATTTATCACCTCTCATTATTGATTTCTTAATCTACGTATCATTTGGAAATACACATGGAAGTGAGAAGAATATTGTGGGAGAGTATTACTTGAATCATAATCATTTTTATTTTTATTACTACTGTACTACGGAGTATTATTAATTGTATTAGGGATTATTCTGGCCGATCTACGATTGTCAGTCCGTGGGGTAGAATTTTTATCAACGGTTTAAATATTTTTAATCAACGCAATTTAGAGTGATATACAGGTAAAAAAAAAAAATTCAAAAAAAATCATGAGTCTCCATATTAAAATAGATAAAGTAAACAAGTTTGGAATTAGGAGAAATACGCACGGTTGTGCACCGGTCCAGGACTGGACCGGACCTGAAATCGTCAAAAAATTCGGTCCGGGCCCGGACCGAAAAAATTTCGGCCCCGGACCGGACCGGTTGGACCGAAATTTTCAATTCTTTTGAAATTCCGGTTTGGACTGGTTAGACCAGAATTTTTTTTAAATAAATGTAAATCCGGTTTTTCCAATCCGGACCGAAAAAAGGGTCAGGACCGGAGCGGAACCCGAAATCGTCCAAATTGATGGACCAGAATTTTTTATTTCGGGTCTGGTCCAATCCATTTTTCCGATTCGGATCGAATTTTGCACACCCCCTGTACGTAGGGAGTATTAAAGAATATCGGGATTCAGGCAGACAATTAAGTTTTTATTTGTATTTTTGAATTATATTGCCTATGATATGCCATCTTACTGAAGAAATTATAATTACAATAGGCAGATGTATTTTTTTTACGAGAAGATGCATAAATACATCACTAAATATGACAAGAAATCGAAATTCGAATACAATGAAAACCGATTTAAATACGAATATAAGTGGAGTTAATTTCGGATTTTAAACATCGTCGACGTAGATGGTTTCTTGTTTAAACAAACCACCAAAGATATTCCTCACCTCTTTACCACTCGCTTTCTCGCCCTCTTCTCGTTGCTTGGGAGACGGTTTTGATTTTGGGTTCGGGTTTTTGGAAGCGGGTTTGACAACCGCTTTCTGACCCGACAAATTCCGAGCCTTGGCTTGGCCTCTCACAGTGGCAACCTTGGCCTGTACATTCTGAGTGCCCAGGTCTGGTGTTTGTGTTTTGACAGCAGTCGCGAGCTGTGATCCGAGCCTATCCCAGGAAAAACCCGAACCTAGATCCTTAGCTTTGGATAACAGACTGTCGACTGAGACCCCGGCCTGCTCGGCCTTCAGCTTCGCTTCCTCGGCCAGGGTTGAGGCTCGGGATTCTTGCTCCGACAGCTTCTTCACTTGGTCTGCTAACTGGTTTTTTACCTCTTCGGCTTCCCTCGCTTGCTCGGCCGCTTTCACTGCCGCTTCCTCGGCTTCTGCTTTCGCGATTGCGTCTGTGTACGCTTTCCTTCTCCCGTCCTCGGGAATCGCGCTGGGAAAAAAACCGACAGCGTGTTTGACGTTTCAAAGAAAAACGAGGCCGCTTTTCTCGTACTGTGAAGTAGATCTAGCAAAACCGATCTGACTCGAATAACTTAGCCCGACCCCCCAACCGAAGACCCGTGACCCAATTTGACCCGACCTAACCCGCAAGTTACCCGAATATTATTATAGGATTTATAGCAAATGAATCGACATCCCTAAAAATGTCGAAAACAACAAACCCGAAAATGACTCGGATCGGAAATGATCCAGCCCAACCCGAAGTCAACCTGATTTTTCTGACCCGACCCAATTGCCCCGTTTGTCAGGTCTCCTATGAAGTACTCCATAATAATCAGTAACACGAGTTTCATACGGGTTAAACATGTTAGGGTTACCTTTGGTCAATTTCAGGGTTGTAAGAGTTCAGATTAGATCGGGTCGGGCTGTTTTCGATTGTACGTTTTACAAGTTATTCAGGGTTGTCTCTAGAAATAAATATCCGGGAAAGTAGGGATTGAACCCTCTAATTTACTCAATTGTGAAATCAAACCCTTAACTTTTGATTAGGCAATTAGACTCCTTAACTTTGCCAATACCTTAAATTAAACCTTTTTATTTATTTTTCGATCAATTGCTCAACCCGAATAAATATCCAGTTGAGGTCAGGTTATACGGACCGGGTCAGTTTTGCCTTTGTAAATCGTAAACAATTGTTGTGTAACTCGACACTCGATGTTATCCATAATTTGAGGTAACGACGTTGATGACAGAATCGGAAAATGTAAGGAAGACGTATTTGATACCTGAATAGTTGGTCGACAGATTTTGAAGGTGCAGACGGTTCAGTGTAAACCTCGACAACCTGAACAAGATATAGACAGCGACAATTGTCGTTAATTATGTCGATATGAAATCTATACTTAACCTTAAATCAAAGGTTAGATCAAACCAACAACCAGGATAGTATCACAAATCAGATATGACAGTTTGACAGCGCCACAGACGGATTTATAAGGCGAATTCACTTTTAAAATCGGAAAGACAAAAATCAAATATAAATTCGCTATTTTTTCAAGGCGAATTAGAATGTACTCCATATGAATCTACATCAGGTGACAGACGGATTTATAAGGCGAATTCATTTTTAAAACCGGAAATCAAATATAAATTCACTATTTTTATCAAGACGGTTTTGAGAATGTATGAATCTACAACAGGTGACTAGCAATTTGAATACTCGAAACCTTTGTAACCATGATTTTACCATGAAGATTGGTGAATGTAACAACATACCTTATCTTCTGCTACTTCTGTATTCGAGAACAGCCCGGCCACAAGACCCGCCAATCGTGATCGAGTCACCTAAACAACAAAAACCGAAACATTAGACTCGTAGCAGATCCTCAAAACACAGCAAATCAGGGAAAAAACACACATTACATCTTTTGCATACATTACATTACTTTGTAGTCGTTTTCAGCAGCCCGTCCTCCCTCAGCTGCTACAACAACATTGTAAGAGCTCTCTGGAGCGAATTCCTCGGTCAATGTCGTCTTGATAAACGTGAACTTGACATCGGTTTGGATGACTTTCTCCAGGAGGTCGGTGACAGACAATGGTTGGGACTTTGAGAAAATATTGCTGAAAAAGGAGGAAATCCCGTCCAGGACACTGCTTGCAGGTGATGCTGCAGTTCCTGTAGAAGTGTCGTAAATTATTGCCAGGTGACGGACACCGGCTAATTGAGCTGCTTCAACCACTTGCCAGGCGTCTGATGGTGTGACTTTTTTAGCAGGACCGTCTTCTGAAGTACCGATGGTGACTACCACTTTGCTTGCATTCCCCATTGCTTTGGCTATTGATTCTGCATCTTCGAATAAGGATTCGACTGCGTTTAGTCGCTTCAGTTCTTCCGCTGATATGATCTGCAAAATTATCGATTAGCATGTTAGTCTCCAAATTTGCTTCATTTCCGAGTTTCAAACTCACATTCTGTTTAAACATACCCCCACATGATACTGTAAATTCGCAAATAATTACTCCCTCCGTATCTATATGTTTGTCCACTATTTTTAATATATGGGTGGAGTATTATATTGAAAGTGGACGAACATATAGATACGGAGGTAGTATATATAAGCGTACACTTCGTACTTCCCCAAACTTATATTATACGAGTATTATATTATATTGAAATCACCAGCAACTGTTTTACAAGGCGGTAATAATGAAAATATGAAAATGGGAATGTGCAGTCAATTTACCAGCAACGACGACATTAATATGGTGCCTCCCATTTTCACCATGACACCTTATTCCATTCAATGATTACTAACTCGACACTAAAACCGAAGCGCAACAAATTTCAGCTCATTCAGTTCAATTAAGTTCCATTTAAATCAGTCAGCTTCAGTTAAGTTAAGTTAAGCTAAGCGTATTCAGTTCAACGAATTTCAGCCCTATGTTGCATCAGTTCAAGCCCAATTTACTTCATTTCAATTCAGTTCAGCTAAAGCTCATAACTCATTTCATCGGGAAAGAACAACGATACAAGCAAATTTGATGCTGACGGGATTTCCTGCACGTTTCCTTTTTATTTCAGTAACATGGTACCCACATCGGCCAGTTTGATGCTGACGGGATTTAAATTAAGTTCTGTTTCAATCAGTCAACTCACTTCAGTTCAGTTATGCTTAATTCAGGGCATCCCTATGTTGCATCAATTCAAGCTCAGTTCAGTTTAAAGCCCATTTCATCCGGAAAGAACAACCATACAGACAAAAAAAAAAAGCAGACCTTATAGTCGAGGGCAAAACGAGCCAACTGTTGAGCAGCAGCAAGATCAGGCACACCAGCACGAACCTTGTAGCCCTCGCGTAACAACGTCTGAGCAATGTACACACCAGCCAAGCCTGTGGCGCCAGCTACAAAGACGGTCCCAGACTCCTTAGCCCGACCACCCAATGCAGGAGCTGTCTTATTAACAACAGGAATCAGTGACTTTACATCTGACAGCTTCCCCTCCCAGTCAAACTCAAACGGGTTCGCGTTGTTCTTGGCTAAGACGGTTAGCTGCTGCTGCTGCTGCCTCCTCGGGTTGTTCCAGTTCCGTTGCTTTGGCTTCGGCTTCGACTGGTGTGTCGTTGTTAGAAGGAATGAGTTTGATGCTACACTTGCAGTTGCAGCCATAACTAGTTAACTGCAGCCCCTCCTATACAGGGATAATGAGGCAGGCTGATTTGGGTTGAAAGTGTGTGGATTTTGATGAAAAAGTATATGGAGATTATTGGGAGGGTTTTTGGTAATGTAGATATGGGTGAGGGTAGAGGGATTTAAGCCAATCAAGATTAGCCACGTAAATGATATCCATAACAGAAATAACGACCGCCATTGTTTATGGATATGACAAATTTTTTTCCTAATGCTTGGTAGTAGTTGGTATGAACTACTCCTATTTATGATTGGAAAGTTAGCTCCATGGATCGAGCGAGACCGTCTCACATTAAGATAGAGTAAGATGACCCGACTTTGACCCGTAACTCGAATTGACCCAACCTAATTCGAATGACCCGAATGTTTACTGTAGCAAACAAGTCAATATCTCTACAAAAGTTGACAATAAATCAATACTCTCCGTCTCATTCAATTATTTGTTTTTGATTAAAATATTTCTCACAATGACTAATAAACTCAAAAATGACCCGAATCCGAAATAGTTCAGTCTAACCCGAAGTGAACATGATATATTGATATGTATTCAACCAGTTTGCGAGGTCAAGATATAACCATAAAGAAAAAAACAGCTAACATGTGAGCAGTCTCTCGTTAACATAGTCAAGAGAGAT
The DNA here is from genome assembly GCA_958450325.1 of Agrostemma githago. NCBI lineage: Eukaryota > Viridiplantae > Streptophyta > Magnoliopsida > Caryophyllales > Caryophyllaceae > Agrostemma > Agrostemma githago. The sequence continues at coordinate 69,442,216 of OY288250.1, read as the reverse complement.
CTCTTTAATGTTTTTGGGAAATTCTTTTGTTTTAAAGATAATGAGACACAATCGCTCAAAAAAAAAAAAAATATCAAAGTTATTTTAAAGACGCAAAAACTTACAGGATAGTCGTATTATGTTTTCTTTTTCTTCTTAGTGTTTTATCCCTAATTCTCAAAGAAGACCGTCACACAATAAGTTCATTGTGGGAACTCTCACATAATAGTGGATTCATTTTATGATGTGTCTCGCACTAAGCATGTATGAGACGGTCTCACAAGAGACTTATTATTTTATGTTTCCTTTTTCCGGTATTACATCACCCACTAACCGACTAACGTATACGAGTATTCCTGTTGAGGATCCTCTCCACTGAGGTCTCGGGATTGAGCAAAGGATGTCCAATAGTGAAGCGACTTAATATAAGTCACTTTTTTATCTGTTAAATACGAGTAGTACGGAGTAGTATGATATCTAGTGTAGAATTGTAGATATTGGACATTTATGACTTACAAAATACTCGAGGATCTTTTACCTACCCAACTCGAGTCTAAATCAAATCGGATGAGTAATTGTTTACCAGTTTCACCTATAAAAGAAAATAGTCAGAAAAAAAATCCAGCATGATAGCCACGGATAATGGACCCTTGTTATATTAATTTCAAATCAACCTTATTTTTGTAAATAAGGTCCATCTAAATTCTAAACACCATTTCAGAACGGGAAAAAAAGAAAAGTTGGATTAGATGCAAGCAATGTTCAGACCACGTTGAGTTGAGTAGGTCTGCCGAGAGACCGTACTCCACTAAATTAAGGGGTGACACAACATGTGGAACGTCTCCAAACCGTGTCTCTGAGGTTTGTTTCTGTGTAGTTATAAACAGCTAACGAGCAAAGAAAAAAAGGAATACACAATTTAATACTAACAGGTACAGGGAAGCTGTGACATTATTTTCGTGAGTTCAGTCGACGAAAGAATAATGATGCGAGATTACGATGGCCCAACTCACCCAAGAACAATTCAAGGATAACTAAATCTACAATCGCAGATGTAAGCAGCTAAAATCACAAGGGGTGGTTCAAAACCAATCAGCATCAAAATTCACCAAATGAGAAAAGCAAGCAACAATTCAAACAAAGACCTGGGAAAGAAAAATCAAAGGCGGCCTGTCTAAGGTCGACTTCATTGAGCTAATAGGGTCTAATACGAACGAGCTGAAACAATCAAAAGAATAGGGTCTAATACGATGTGCCTCGTAACTTCCGAACAAATGCAGCCACTTTAAGGTACTGGAGTCTGGCGAAGAACAGCAGCAGATTACAACAAGTCAACTACCAACAATTTTAAAGATGTCATTCACATTTTCAACAACCTAAAGGATTGAACATCGAGCTCTGACCAGAAAGAATCACAAAACGATAGACAGGAAATGAGAACAGAGAAACACGCCACTGTCCACATATTTCAAACAAGAAGGATTGAATATCGAGTTCTGGCAAAAAGGATCAAATGTGAACAGAGAAACACACCTCAAGTTAGGGACTAAAACACTGCAAGCGTCGGAAATATGCAAAACATAGAGCTAATACAACTAGAGAAAGAGAGACTGACACAAAGACGAAAGAAACAGCTTAGTTCCCGGATAATGATTACTTCAAGCAATTGAGAAAGACAACGATAGATTCTAAAGGGCGATAGAAACAAGTTTAAGAAGGCAAACATACATCTACAGATTTACCTTTTCAAATACTAAATATGTTTTGCTCGAAATACACCATTTGGGACACAATCAAAAGAGAAACGGATATATTAAAAGCCACAGAGAAATGCTGCACGGTACTATACTTCCGTGTTAGGTTCAGACTTTAGGCCAGTTTAGGAAGCTCAACATTCATAGGAGTGATAGGACACGTCAGGGTTCAAAAATCAGACATGAAGCATTATGGCGACCTACTGACCTAGTTTGCTAAAAAAAAAAAAGTAGGTATATACGGTAAAATGCAATTGTGCAGCAGACCATAAGAATCGAAAAACAAAAGATAAAACCATACTCTACGGTGTTCAATAAACAACCCAGCACTCCTCGTAGAGCAGCTGAACATAGAATACATTTAACATGATCAACCCAAATGTAGAAAATATTACCAATATATATATGGAGAAGAGGCATCCAAAAAGTAGCACCATGCAAAACAACGAAATAAGTCCAAGAACATCCCTCAAGCTGTGCCAATAACACAAAAATAAGCACAGAGAATAAAATACAAAAAAAGCGAATGCATTACATCGACAGCCTAAATGTAGACACTCGCATCTGCAAAAAGGCTGTATTGGATGACTGAAATACTTCACCTGATAGTTGCTCAGAACGTAGGCCAGCTCTGGTTCTCACCCACATCTACTTGGAAAAATCTGATCTATCAATTAACCAGAAAGTGAACTTAGTACCAAACACAGCACTACTATTTGGAATTCTTCCTCTCAAGATAGCGATTATCATGACACATAACATAATCTATGCTTCTACTATATATCAACTGGTATCATCGTAAATAAACAATGAGTTGGCACACATAAGAATTCAATTATAGATAATGAAATTTGAAAATGCAATAAGCTGTCGGAACAATGCTCTGCAGACATTCTACAGGGTATATATAAAAGAAAACAGACCCAGCATTTGGAAACAGTTATTACCAGATTATACAGCAGCAAGTCCTGCATATAGTTGCAGTCAATAGGTTATCTCAGGAAACCGTCAACTATCCATCTCAACTGCCAGCAGCAAAAGAGAGAATACATTAAGGATATATCAACTACATAATAGGATTTTTAAATAAAGTACACATCACCAAAAACAGACACTAGAAATGTTCAGCAAAGGAAACGCGATAAAAACATAAAATGTCTGGAAAGAGCAAAGAGTTAGTGGCGAATGCCCCTCTTCGCTCTAAGTGATTCAAGGGCCTTTTCACGAAGCTCAATCTCAAGTTTCTTCTTTTGTGATTCAGTCTCTTCATCACTCGAATACTTCACGGCCACGCGTTCACCATTTGAAGGTTTGTCAACCTTCTCATTTTCCTTCATGTCAAGAGACAAATCATCAGCATCCCTCGACTTCCGCTTCCGTCTGCTAGCACGTTTCTCTTCTTTCCTCCGACGCCGTTCATCACGACGGCGACGACGCTCCTCTTTACGTGACTTCTTTTCTTCCTTCTTTCTCCTCTTAGCTTCCTTCCTATCCTCGATCTCAGACTCTGAACTAGTATCATCTGAGACCGCTTCCCTTCTACTATGCCTTTTATGCTTCCGCTTTTCAGCTACTTCTGCTTTGTGTTTTTCACTTCCTTCAGATTCAGAATCAGAAGAGACACTAGGGCTTCTCTGTTTTTTACGTGTATTCACCAAGACATCAGGCCTGTCATCCCCAGAATATTTTGAAACAGAACTTAGTTTTCCGTCTAATTTCGTTGCATCAGCAGGGTATGAGGTAACACCCTTCGCCCTTGATACAATATCTTTATGTGGTGACCTTTTCGTAGCATGAGCTTCTTCTGGAGACACTTCCAAGCTGTCAATCAAGAACTTTCCGATGAGGGATGGAAACTTCTTCTAAAGGGCATGATAATTAGAAGTTCAAATAAAATCAACATCACAAAACAGAAACAATACCCAGTCATCTTGGAGTTTTTCTGTCCTACGTCAGTAATATCACGGAGGCTAGCAGGCTTATCATGAGCCTCCTGTTTCTTGCCACCGTAAGACCTATCATATCCTCTTTCTGTTGACTTATGTTCAATCTGTTCTCCCTTCCTATTTCATTGGATTCCCAAATAATCATCATGACGCAGTACATTAAAACAGTCTTTTTTGAAAAGAAGACTTCTTATATATATTTGAAAAAATGGAAAGGGAATAAAAGTTAATGTAGCGGCTATATTTGCAAATTAAACCTGGAATTTTTAAGCTCTTCATTGTTATTGTGTGGACTACTGCGACGAACTTTTCGGCCCTTCATTTCATGGGGAGGACTTCGACTGCCATCACGAATCATTTTATCCTCTGCACTTTTAGTCTTTTGGGAGCTTCCAAGTGAACTGGCTAGCCTGAAGAAGGCAACAAATATTTGCTTTGACATTTGACACAAAAAGAAGGTACGCAATCTTGAAAACGTTTCTTTCTAATGACACTCCAAGAAGCAAAGAACAAAAACCTTGTATTATCACCGGAGCTTCTAGTCTTCTGTTTAGGAGAGTCCTCATAGCTTGGCGACTTCTCTGGTGGTGGTGAAGGTGATACCGATGGTACTTTTCTGCGTGAACGACTGATACCGGAATGGTCTCTCTGGGGAGACATTGCCATTGATTGTCTACGAGCCATCGATGCAGGCTCTACACGATCATTCAGTCTGCATGTTCAAGCATCCTCATTTAAACTAAAGAACTTTTAAGAGGCTACGGAATTTCCCCTATATGATAAAAATTAGCGGCAAAACTTATAACTACTCATGTTTGACAACAACAAACTTTAACGGCTTGTTTGGGTAGCAAAAGACTCCGTAAGGAAAGGGAGGGGAGTGAAGGGGAAAGGAATGGAGTGGGGTCATTTGGATACCATTTTTCCCCAAACCCTATGGGGGAAGGATTTTGATTCGCTTTGGAGGAGGGAAAATAGATCCCCTTCAAATCCCTCCCCTTCCAATTCCTCCACCCTCATTTGTTATCCAGGCAAGAGATTTTAGATCCCTTGCTCTCCCTGTCCCTTCCTTTCCCTCCAGATCCTCCTAGCAGAATAGGAGGGAAAGGGAGGGAGGGAATGGGTGGGTGGGTGGGTGTGTGTGTGTGTTTGGAATCGTTCGATACAATTTCCCTCCAAAAATTTCCTATGTTGGAGGGATTTGATTTGCCTAGAAAAGAAAAATGGATCCCTCCAAATCCTAACCCCTCTATTTCCCTCAAGCCTCATTTGCTAACCAAAGGAGGGATTTTACATTTCTTGCTCCGACTTGCTCCCCTTCCCTTCCTTTCCCTCCAACTCTCTGAATCCAAACAGAAAAGTAATACAGTGAAGAAAATACCTAATGTACAGATATAAACTAAAAGTTACCTAGTTCTTTCGCCAGGTGATTTCAAGTTAATTGGCGAAGCAGAACTGTCCCTAGCAGGTGACACAGAGCGGCGGTTAGCAGGTGAGACGGATCTGCTAGGCGATCGAGTAGGTGACCTTCTACGAACTCGAACAGGTGACCTTCGTACCACATACGGCGATCTGCGACGCACAGGAGACGGAGACCTGCGTCTTCTAGGAGACGGAGACCGGCGCCTTCTTGGCGATTGGGAGACACGTCTATCTGGGGATGGAGATACCCGGCGAACTGTGTACGGAGATCTTCTCCTAGGAGTTGGGTACCGACGTCCACCAGCATATGGGGAACGACGTTGAACTGGGGATCGAGATCTAGGACTTGATGTAGACCTTCTTCTCCTCTGACGAACAGGAGAAGGAGACCTGCGCCGCCTAGGAGAAGGTGATCGTCTCCGCCATGGAGAAGGAGAACGGCGGCGCCGCGGAGGAGAACGACGACGTCTATAGGGAGAAGGAGACCGCCGACGTAGTGGAGAGTGAAATCTGCGCCTCATGGGAGATGGAGATCTTCTAGAATAAGGTCTGCGTCTCGGAGATATAGATTCCCGAGCTATTTGCTTCCTGGGCGAAGCAGACTTTGGAGGAGTTCGGCGCGCATTTACTGGGGAAATAGAATGCTTTCGTGGCCTTGGAGAGATACTTTTTGATATACTTCTTTCCCTGAGATACAATTAAATGGAGATCAGTCCCATGGTTCTAAATAGTAGTATCGGTCGCAGTAACAATTACGCAGATTGTCACACTTATAGTGGACCTTCTCGCTCTTCATGGCAAAAAAAACTTTTAAAAAGCTTTTACAACTATTTGCATCATTAATTTTCTTGTTCACATCATTAAACTGTTAAATAATACAAACATAATTACTTGGACTTACATTGTTAATAAATAGTGACAATGTAGTGATGGTGTGAAGTTAGCGATAATTAAGTATATTTAATTAAAAATTGGTCATAATAATTGGTATAAGAAAGCATATTACTGTATTTAAAACTATTAAAGAAAAGAAAATATCTCAATTTCTCATATGCACCTACATCCCTTAATCTTTATTTAGAGAAAGGGGAATTTTAGTGCACTTATTCCCATAAAGTGTATAATCCATCTCATAGGTATCCTTACAAGTTACAACCATAATCTTCAAGGTTTGCTGTTATGTTAAGCAGGCAGCTATGGCCTCCTCTAATCATTAGGTTGAAGCACAATTGATAGCACTAACCCACCATATCCAAGGACTGGGGCAATCACATTGTCTACAATCAATGGTAACAAAAGACTAGTAAATTTAAAGACACGTACTTTGAGTAACTTCTAGAATTTGAAAATGACTTGCTAGGTGACATAGAGCGCCGACCACTGCAAAAGAGTATGGAAAGGAAGTTATACAGGAGTCTTCAAATGAACAGCTATTGTACACAATTTGATTATATGTATTAAATTAGAGTAAATAATAACATAATTATTACCGACGAGGTGAAGGGGATCGATTTGATGGATACGGCAGCCTCGGAGACCTGTACGAGAATATCTGCATCAGTAATTCTATCATCAAACAAACCAAATTAGTGTTGGTGTGGAACCTACACCATCCATACGATGACAATAGGCATTTGCTAGGCGCAGAGTAATAACAGCAACATTAATAACACAAATAAACGGTGAGATCTATTTTTGCACCAAACAGTGGAACTAGGCTAAGGCCTTGTTTCAAAAGTAATCAACACAAGAAGCTCTACCTTCATGAAAAAGAAACGCATATTTTTATTAGATATGAGCCAGAAATAGCACCGAGACTACTGCTTTCAATCAGGAGGATGCTCCTCCCATTGTAATTATGCTACACGAGATATAGCCAGGAAGAAAATTGAATTAAACAACCTCACTAGATTGTAATAGCTACTTCAATTGAGAACCATTACAACATAAGCGTTGTTCATTAAGCACGGTATAGGAAAGAGCATAATTGAAGCACAAAAAATTGTCACGGTGAAAATAGAACAGCAGAGCAACTAATGTTTTAAAATTTCCTAACCTGTTTCTTCCTTTAGATCCATTTTGAACATCGACTCCATTCTCATCTCCAGAGTGAGAATCAAAACCTCTTCCCCGCCTCCTATTTGATTCCTCCGAAGAACTGTTGTCACGCACACCATCCTACAGTAGTTCGAGGAAAAGGATATGAACCCAAATAATTGCAGAAGCTAGCTGAATGGCCATGAGAAACACAAAATAAAGTTAACTCAAAAACCCGATTCTTATGAGGCTAGCTCTAGCATGAAATTAGGCAGGTTACCGTTTTCCTTGTTTTCTCTTCCTCCGCTTCTCTATCTTTCCTTTTCTGTATTTCATTTGTGATACGATCAGTCTCCGCCTGCAATGATACAACTCCTAATCAGACGGCTGTTCGATTCTGATTTCGGAAGGGCATTAACATGTAGCTTAATAATTTAATATCGGTCGGGGGGTGATCAAACCTTTTTCTTCTTAGTTTCCTCCTCTTTAGCATCAAGAAATTGCTGAGGAACGCCACTAGCATTTTTCTGGGCGCTGATTAGAAGACCCCAGAGTTCTTTCATAAACTTACCAGTGTTTTTCTCCATAAAACCAGTAAGTTGAATTTGAATGGCCTTTCCATTAATTTCCTGATAGAAATCATGACAAAAATAACATTCAAAGCAGTAATGTTTAGGCACCAACAATCACCAATGTGTCTCCCAGAAAAACTAGGGAAACGTAGAAGATAGAACGATAAACAAATCATAGGAAAGTATCCCTTTATCCATATAACACTATTGCTCACTAAATACGCCTAACCAATAACTTTCTCGACCACAAAAACATGGATTATCGATTAACAAGGCACCAGATACAATGTAAGTACGGTTGCGTGGATGATTTATTAAATCAGCTGGCAAACATCGGGTTTCTTGTTCAAAAAATCTTGTAGGCTCAACTGCTCAATAGCTCAAACAATTGACTGAATATATATTTTTATGGAAGTTTAATAGCAAGAATTACACTAAAATGCTGCTGAAATAAAAAGCACCAATCACCAACATAATATGACGGAATAAATCACAGGACACACGATAATACTCTTCCCGCATGATACTACAAAAATAAAGTTAATAAGTATCTCGTAAAACCGAATGTAACAGGTAAAAAGGTGACAAACAAGAGTACCTTTCCTTCAAGAAGGCCATAAATAAAGTTAATAAGCACTTCATCTTCAAACCCGCCGAGAAATTCAGTCACTCTTTTTGCTATCCAAGGCTTAATTACATCCATCTTGACTTTCGAGACATCGACCTAAACAGCAAATTCACACACAAAACCACAAACTAAGCTTGAAAAACTTGAATTATGGACATATTCTGATCATACAAGATTGCTCAAGCTCAAAAAACGTACCATGTGCTCCAATTCAGGAGCGAATTTCTGTGATTTCAGTAGCTTAGCTTGCTTATTCGAAAACCGAGTATCTTGATCGGCCGTCGTACCCTAACAATTAGCCAAAATCCAATAAAACTCGAATCAAACTAGTGTCATAACTCATCATTCGATACACTAACCCTATTCCAAAACACGATTATTAAAATTCCATCAGCTTAATCACACTAATAGGAGTGATTAATCGCATATGTTCTTCATAATCACGAATTAATTGCTTGTTCGAAAACCGAGTATCTCGATCAAACGTCGTACCCTAACAATTAGCCAAAATCCAATAAAACTCGAAACAAGTCCAGTAAAACTAGAATCAAGCTAGTGTGATAACTCATCCATCATTCGATACACTAAGCTATTCCAAAACCCAATTAATCAAATTTCATCAGCTTAATCACACTAATAGGAGTGATTGATCACATTTGTTCATCATAATCACGAATTAATTACTGAGCTAGCACATCAAAAAAACAGGTATAAGTGATAATCAATGACGCAGATCTTGAAAATTTGATTTAGAAAAAACGATTCAGCAATAAAGCAATTCAATTAACAAGGAATTGAAAGGATTGAGGTGAGTAAATTATTGAAAAGCATGAAGAGAGAAGATTACCCGGAAGAATCCGCCCGACATTTTTCTAGGGTTTTGAAGAACGAAGTTAATTGTGAAATAAAAGGGGGAAATTGAGGGAGTATAAAAGGATAATTGAGCCTGAGATTGAGGCTGGAATGGGATGGGCTAACCAGCTCAACTGGGCTCGAATCGTATTGGCCTAGTGGGTCGAGTTTTGGGTAAGACCGGTTTACGATATTATCCTCTCTCTATATTCTACTCCCTTCCCCTAGTCGTCTTCTCCGAGATGTTCCACATTTTCGTACTGCTCGGCCAAAGTAAAGCATCTCAGAGAAAGAGAGAGAGTAACAAATAAACCAATAAAAAAAGAAGATGATATTTTATTTAAAAAAAATATGACACACATGTCGGCATGTCGCAACCTCGTTAAAGGTTTTTCCGTCTAAATACATGATTATGGATTGTACTTGAGCTTCAAGATAGTTTATAAGTAAATGCATCACACAGAAGTCATTGTGATCGTTGATTTAATGAGATTTTAAATCAGAAAATTAATGTACATCTCAAATTTATTTCAATGTTTTATTTTTATTGAAAATTAAAAGATTAACACTAGTTTGTATGCTATATTCAAATTTATTTGCATCGATAATATCTACTATCGGTATAAATCATGTATTTGCACGATACCTAAACCAGGTTTATGGTATGATCAATGTAAGAAACGGTGTCCATTTTATCACCGTATCATGCATGTTACATAATCTACTTAAGTAATTTATACTCCGTATATTTTTTTTTTCTATCTTAATCATTTTTTTATCTTTAATTTCGGTACAAGATAAAGATGAGAGGGAACATCATATGTGGTTATTGTTATTTGATGACATGTGAAATATGGTGACTAAGATGATCAAATTAACCAACAAAAACATTTCTAAAACCAAAAGGTAAACCAAATGTCTGGGAGTCTGGGACGAATGGAGTATTATTAGATAACGGGTCTCATTGCAAACGGTGGGGATCATGATCTTGACAAGGTGGGTGGTGCGTTTTTGCAAAGATGGATGTTGTATTTGAATGATGTGTTTCCTCTTATGTTGTTAACACAGGTCAGTAAAGGAATCGATGAGTATTACAGAGTATTTTTTTATCTAGTGTAGTTATTTATTACTCCGTACTCCATAATTCATATCTGCTACCTTGCGTGAATCAAATGTTCTTTTTAAGGTTCTTAAATCCAACCAAACTCAATCAAAAAGGGCAAAAGAAACTTTATACAAGAACGTGTATACATAGTCATTCTGCATACTCCATATCTCTTGGTCATTTATTTATCTTTTCAATGTTTGTTTGATGATCAGTCGTCTGCCTCTTTTAAAATGAGATCTTTTTACGAGTAATTTGAATTATTTATTTGATCACCCTACAAACATTTACTTCATTCGTATGTATATATTCGTCCACTTTATTTAATATATGAGTGAAGGATTATATTGAAAGTCTTATAGAAGCAAAGTCTAACATTATTGATTTGTAATATTGTATATCGGGTCCTAAAAAAAGCGAGAAAACGTGGTATGTGACTACCACTATACAGATAACTAAATGTCTCGTACAAATGTCCACTATTTGGGGGCTAATACTTAATTAAAACCCTTATACTTTCCCGTTAAATAATTTTAAATAAAAAAGTTTATCTATGTCATCAATCAAGCAACCATTAAAACAAACCATAAAACTAAATTCAAAACACTAAACAGAAATAGAAATCTATCAAATTGTTCAAGAAAGTAAATCAAAATCACTAGAGAAAAGTAGAAAAAGCATATAGTTCATCCATCTCATCAATAAACCAACCGTCAAATCAACATAGAAAATAAACTAAATTCGAAACACTAAACAGAAATAGAAATATGTCAAATAAACCCAAAAAGTAGATCCGGTCACTAAAAAAAATAAGATCACATAGTTCCTCTATGTCATCATTCAACCAACCGTCAGATCACCCACAAACTAAATTTGAAACACTAAACAGATATAACCAACCCAGAAAACTAAATTTGAAACATGATACAAAACAAGAAATCGTCAAATCAATCTAGAAAGTAAATCTGAATCACAAAAAAAAAAAAAACCCTATAGTTTCTCTATCTCATCCCTCAAGTAACGTAATATCAATCCTGAAATAGAAACAAAAATAAAAAACTATCGAATCAACCCAAAATTAAATGAAACCAGAAACAAAGAGCACACTTAGTCACGTTACAATATAGGGAGGAAGTAGTATTAACCAATAGGCTAAAACATGCTCCGTATTCAGTATGAAATGTGCTTATTGATTTTATAGTAGGAGATCCACATCCACCAAGCCCACCCCTAAAACCCGTCGTCAAATCAACCCATTAACTAAATTTGAAATACAAGTACTAAACTAGAACTAGAAAACCGTCAACTCAACAAAAAAACTAAATTTAAATCACTAAACAGAAAAACATCGTCCTAAGATTAAAACCAAATGAAACCATAGAGGATTTATTTCACACAAAACCAACAATCATATCTAACCCATCAACTAAATTTGAAACACTAAAAAGGCAATAAAAACCGTCAATTCAACCCAAAAACTAAATTTGAACCACTAAACAAAAGCATAAAACATCGTCCCCAGATTAGCACGGAAAGAAACCCGGATCCATTTCCATGTGAACAAACCAACCCAACAAACAACCCAAAACCACGTGGGCCCATCTTCCCTCAAAATAAACCACTATAAAAGCACGGAAACGTATTTATATTCCCCTCTTCTTTAAATCTCTCCCCCTTTCTCTCTCTCTCCTCACTTCATCCCAAATCCTCTTCACTCCGAAACGTCGTCGCTTCACTCCGGCCACCGAACGACGCCGTATCCCCCGCCGGATAATGACGACATCGACTACTAGCGCCGTCTATGTCCACGTCATTGAGGACGTCATGGAGAAGGTTCACGATGAGTTCGTATCGGAAACCGGTCCCGGGTATAACGTGCTTCAACAACTTCAGTCTGTACGTCGTCTTTTTTGTCGTTTGGATTGTTATTCGTTTGATTTTGATTTTGTTTTGTTTTCGGTGTTTTGGTTGTGAATTGTGGTTTGTGATGGTTAATTAGGGTTTTGGATGGTTTTATTTGTGATGAGATTGATCTGCTATTGAAACTCGGAAATCAGCTACAATTTGCGGTGTATTTTGCCTTGTTAAGGTCGTTCAAGAACTCGCCAATGTCTATTTTCTGTTGATTTGTTTGGTTAATTGAGGTTTTAGGTGATTATGTTCGGTTAATTAGGGTTTTGGATGGTTTTATTTGTGATGAGATTGATCTGCTATTGAAACTCGGAAATCAGCTACAAATTGCTGTGTATCTTGCCTTGTTAAGGTCATTCAAGAACTGGCCAATGTCTATTTTCTGTTGATTTGTTTGGTTAATTGAGGTTTAGGTGATTATGTTCGGTTAATTAGGGTTTTGGATGGTTTAATCTGTGATGAATGGCAGTGCTACTGATCTGCTATTGAAACTCGGAAATCAGCTACAAATTGCTGTGTATCTTGCCTTGTTAAGTCATTCAAGAACTGGCCAATGTCTATTTTCTGTTGATTTGTTTGGTTAATTGAGGTTGTAGGTGATTATGTTTGGTTAATTAGGGTTTTGGATGGTTTAATCTGTGATGAATGGCAATGCTACTGACCTGCTATAAAACTCGGAAATCGGCTATAAATTGATGTGTATTTCGCCTCGTTGAAGTCTTTCAAGAACTGGAATGGTGTGTTTCGCACTCTGGTTTGTTTCTGTTGATTTGTTTTATTAGGCTGTGATGGTTAATTGGGGTTTTGGGTGGTTATTTTTGGTTAATTAGGGTTTTGATTGGGTTAATTTGCAATGAACAATGCTACTGAATGTACTGATCTTCTATTTCTGACTGCTTGCTGGTGTGTATTTTCTTGGCTATTTCTGATTGGGTTAACATTTAAGTTGGCAAAATTAATATGAAGCGTAGCATTGTTGAATTATGGGTTTTTGAAATCTGGTGAGTTACACCACCACCATCACCAACGCAACAGAGCCTTAATCCTAAAATAATTTGAGGTCGACTAACATGAAATCGTCAAGTCGTCTCCAAAAAAATCATATAATTCTGAAATCATCAAGCCGTCTCTAAAAAATGATCATATTATAATGATTGTTGATTGGATTATTCGGTAAAATTAATTTTAAGTGGAGCATTGTTGAATTAGTGCAACATTCTTAACTCTTTCTGTTGATTCATTGTATTGTTTTGTTAGGTTGTGATGGTTAATTAGGAGTTAGAGTGGTTATGGTTCATTAAGTTTTGATTTGTATGGGTTAATTTGGGATGAGTAATGCTACCGGCCTCCTATTTGTGACCTTAATATAATTAAAAAAATCGAGAAGTAGTGTGTATTTGGCCTCATTCAGTTGATTTCTTAAGTGCACAAGATGGATACAATTATTATTTCATGAGAGGCGACAATATGAGTTTAAAACTTTAAATACATCAAATTGTTTTGGTTGATTTGTTGTTTTGTGTTTTTTTAGGCTGTGATAGTTAATTGGGGTTTTGAGTGGGTGTGTTTAGTTAATTAGGATTTTTAATGGGTTAATTTACAATGATCAATGCTATTGATCTTCTGTTTCTGGCTATCAAAACTCGCTAATTAGAATTTGTAAATGGCTGATATTTTGGCTTCTTCAATTGACGTCTAAGTTGGCAAAATGAATATCAAGTATAGTTGAAGGGTGAATGTTGATGAGATATGTTTTGTTGGCAAAATTAATATCAAGTGTAATATTCTGAGTTCTTTCAGCTGATTCGTTGTCGTGCTCTTAAGTTGTAATGGTTAATTAGTGTTTTAACTTTTCAGTGGCCATGTTTCGTTAATTAGGGATTTAATTGGGTTACTTTTGCTTTCTAAGTTGTGATGATTATTTGGGTTTTGAGCTGTCATGTTTTGTTAATTAGGGATTGGAATGGGTTAATTTGGGACGAGCAATGCCATTGATCTTCTATTTCCGGCCTTAATAATACTCAAAAAGTTGTTCAAATGTGTATTTTGCCCTCATTTAGTTGACATCATAGGTAGCAAAATTGATACCTTTACTATTTTATGAAAGGAGAAAGTAATTGAGAACTGAAGGTTAGATATGGTAACGATTTTCTATTTCGGATCTTATCAAAATTTACAATTTAGTTAAATGGTGTATATTTTGGCTCATTGAATTGACATTTAAGTAGGCTAAATTGATCAATACATTTATTAGTAATTCTACAGATCTTCTATCTCCGACCTTATTAAAATCCGCAAAGTTGTTAAGCGTGTATTTTGCCTCATTTAATAGACATCGAAGTAGGCAAAAGCGATACATTTAAAGGTGGTAAGAGGATGAGGTAAAATGAGGTAGAGGGTTTAAGTTTAGCTTTGCTACTGAACTTCTATTTCGAACTTTATCACCTCACTAATTAGTTAGATAGTGTGCATGTTGCCTCTTTCAATTACTCCCTCCGTCCCGTTCAATAATTACCTATTTCCCTTTTTGGATGTATTATTCAATAGTTATCTATTTCCATTTTTGGTAAGTTTTTGTTATGGACATGTTGTCCAAATGGATTTTGTGTGGTCCAAATTCACCAAGTATTCTTTCTTTACCTTTGATAAAAAAAGCAATAGCTAAGTACTGAGTAAGACGGATGGAGTAACATTTAAGTTGGAATGAGTAAAATATTAAGTGTAGCATTGTTTAGTTAGGGTTTGAGTTCTGTGGAGTTGTCGGTGAATGTTAATGTGACTAATTGTGATTGATTGACAGATATGGGAGATGAAAATGATGCACGCTGGAGCTGTGCTGCCGCCGCATGAGAGGCCGGTACCGCCGCCAAAGGCAGCGCCGATGGTGCCAGGGGCGACGCCTGTCCATGATCTGAATGTTCCATATGAAGGGAATGAGGAGTATGAAACTCCAACTGCTGAGATGCTTTTCCCTCCTGTGAGTTTTCAAGCTACTTTGCAGTGATTTGAACTGTTTTTTTAAATTCAGCTGTGTTATGACCTATGACCTATGTGTGTAGACTTGATTATAGTATCACCGCGAGTACTTGTCCAACTGTCGGACTTGTGTATTTGATGAAATGTTATTTTTGTTTTATAAGTGTCCAAGTGTGATGTCTAAGTGACGTCACAAAGATTACGATAACACCAACATTACTTTGGTACCTTCATGGCTACCACAAATAACAAAGTAAGGAGGTCGGATGTATGCTTTTTTACCTAACACATAGAAACTGTTTCCAAATAACCCATAATAAGTCTAGCTTTGTAAATGCATCGACTGATCCCTACTTCACCATAAGTAGAAGCAATGAGTTTAGTTAGATATAATTTGAAGTGAGCAATGGTTTGTTTTTGTATATTCTTGTAACTTTTAACTTGATACTAATGGCTGGAATGATCCCACCGTATCAAAGGAGTATTGAATCACATAACTGGGGGGTTTGAACCAAAGCATGATTACTTGATTCACTACCAAACCAATCTCAAAAAAGCTGATGGTACAAAATAGAAATGTGAAAAGAGTTGCTCCGTATTTGAAAATAGTCAAAGTGCACCATTTGTAATAGGTGGATGGTGATTCAACATTTCATTTTTTTTTTGTCGAAGTGCATCATCCTCATTGATAACCTTTCTTGCTTCATTGTCGGCAACTCAGTATTACAATATGTATCCGAGAGCCTTCCCCTTCTCTACTTTAACGTAGTTGCTGGTGTATGTGGCTGTTTAAATCGGTGTTAAGCAAAGGGTTTTTATTATTTTGAAAACGATAATAGCAGTGACACTCTTATTTCATGGTCCAAATTAGTAGAGCTAGTGTCGCTAGTATTTGGTATTTTGGCCTCTGAGCATTGAATTGATGAGCTTTTTTGCTATTCTAGACGCCTCTTCAGACTCCGATTCCCACTCCTTTGCCTGGAACGGCGGACAGTTCCATGTACAATATTCCTACTGGTCTTTCGGATTATCCAACTCCCAACTCGAATGAAGGTTCTGGTGCTCCAAATTATGATATCAAACCTGGAGCAGGAAGGCCTAATCCTTACATGGTATTTCTAACTTTGTGACTTATTTTGGTGTGTGGCTCTCTTTGTTGCTATGATCACTTTCTGTACCTGCATTTGATTCATTGCATTTATAGTTCATGTTTTTTTTGTATGATAGTTAGGTTACCATCTTGCGACCCAGAAATCTTGAATTGCGATTTCGTATCTTACGGTAATGAGTACTCAGTGTGAACGGAATGTTATATAGAGGAATATAAAGGATTATACACAGGCTACCTGGATAGTTGGCCTAATTCCCGGTATTTAATTTAGATCGTGGATCATACTTGAGGCGGTATCAGCTACACTTATCACGCAAAAACCAAAATTAGACCATGCTGACCAACTCTGATATTAAAGGCTAAAATATGTCGGAGTATTTAATACAATGGTCTGACTATTATGTGTGGAGCACGAAAGAGACAATTAATAAAGGATTTTGAAACATTGTTTTGGTTATTTATTTGCAATTGGTTAGATAGTTTGTTTGTCGTATTTTTTATGGTGCAAATTTTTACATGCTCATGCAGCCGCCACCTTCCCCTTGGATGAATCAGAGGCCTTCACCTGGTGTAGATGTTAACGTGGGTGAGTAATATATGAAAGCTATCTTCTCTAACCTCCATCACATCCCTTTACCCTGTTTATCTTTATGCCTCTTTTCTCCTTTTGTTTGGTTACACTCTTGTGCTAACATCTCGTTTCCCTTCCCTCCCTTGTTTTGTATTTCTTTCTTTGGATAGCCTATGTGGAACATCGGGAAGAATCAGACAGAGGATTGCCACAGCAAGGGATGCAGGTACATTTAAATTTTGGCAAGGATAATAAATTGTCCTTAGAGGGCTAAAAAATGGGTTTTACAGATGCTAAAACTGTTGCAAATTTATTGTTATTGGAAATAAGAACTAATTATGTATTACCTTGTGGCTTCTTCATTCATTAATTAATTTGGGAGAAAATCCAGGACCTCCTTACTGGGCCTTCTGGGAAAAGAAAACGTGATGACAATCCTCAACAGTATCAGGCTGGTGGATACATACCACAGCAAGATGGAGCGGGAGATGCTGTTCCCGAGATTATCGAACTAGAGGTAATGGTCAAATACTCCTCAATTATGACGGATAATGACAGAAACTGATTATGCTGATAATAAATGTACACCAAACGCACATAACTGATGCTTATCTTTTACATTATTCTCTTCTTGAAATCTTTTAAGGTGGCTTGTACAAAGCTTTGTCGACTAATTTTTCTTGTGATTATGTCTTAGATCATCCTAAGCAAACCCTCCAGAACAGAAGTCAGCATGAACTCCACAAATAGAAATAATATATCTGGCCCACATGAGGGATCTTCTAAAATTCTGCAGCTAGATGGGCCCATTCCTGATCCTTATGATGACATTCTCTCTACTCCTAATGTAAGATCATTCATGGCCCATATGTTACGTTATTTTTATACTTATTTAGAAGTGCATGGCAGTTTCATGACATATTTCTTTACATAGATCCCAATTGATACAGTTTCATGGTATAAGTTGGTTACGTGGCTGTTTGGCCTAGTGTGAATGAGGCTGATGAGTGGGTTTATGGCAATAGGCCTAGAGGATGTATAATATATCTACTGATTTCCAACTCATCTTACTTTACGGTATTTGATGGGAATGATTTACAACCTAGTTACTTGGCAGTACATTATTTATAGATTTTCTTTATTCCAACCGTGTAGTTGCATCTGACTAAGCCTAACTTGCCTTCTGCCTTTATTATCTTGTACGATGTTACTTTGGTTAGTGACTTTGGTTCAGCTTCACCATTATACACAGTGACTTGTTATATTGTTTTATGTCACGTTGGTTAGTTCAAATTTGACTCGTTATTTACAGGGACTTTAAAATCAGTTGCCACTAAGGAAATAATTGTGCTTGTTTTGATCGGGCGGTTATTTTTACTTCAAAATGTTTAGTCTGTAGCTCTATAATCGGTGCCTTTAGATAAACTGAATCAATAAGAGTTGGTTAATGAAGTCATGACGTCAAGTACTTGTTGTGTTTCATGGTGAAGATGTACAATTATCAAGGGGCTGTGAATGAAGACTACAATGTGGTGAATACGCCGACACTCGGTATGTCTAACTACACTATTACTTCGACGATATTGATTTAGTGTGTGCCGTAACTTTTAGTCTCGTGTTTTGAAAAACCAATCTGCTAATATGCTTAGACATGCAAGCTGGTACCCCTGTTCCCCCTGCCCAACATGATATTGGAAATGACGACGACGATGATGAACCTCCATTGAACGAGAATGATGATGACGATCTCGATGATATTGATGAAGGAGAAGAGCTTAGCACAACTCATTTGGTTTTGGCGCAGTTTGACAAAGTAAGTAGATGTTACTCTCAAATTCTTCCATACCAATTCTTTTTTTAGTATAGTGTAGCATAAGAGAAAGTTACCATTTTATGGTAAGAACTAAGGGGACGTAAAGGGAAAGGGGATAGAAAAGGGAAACACGGGTAAAGCAAAATAAAATAGATGAATTCCCTTTGATTTCCCATCTTGTTTGTTTTGAAAAGTTAAAAAGTTAAGGAAAGAGAAACAAACCCACACACCACCACCACCAACCGCTACCCACCACACCAACCATAACCAATGCTTTCCTTACTGTCGCCCCTAAAGTCGTCTGCCTCCGGCGACGCTACCCTGCCACTGTCGACTTTGCACTGCCACCGATGTGTCCATCCACCTCATCCCGATAAATTGCAATTAAATCATCCCCTATCCCCGAAATTCCTTGCCCCACTCCTCAAATCAGTGCTTTGGGAGGTGGGGGAGGAGCTTTCAGTGGTGGGGATGGGTTTTTCTTTGGAGGGTCATGGTTGTTTAAGGTAGGTTTAGAGTTTCGACGAAAATAGATCTAGCGTCGCCGCAGTGGAGTGGTGGTGGACGCCGACAATGTTGGTTGTGGCGGTGAAGTGGAGTCAATAATGGTGGTTGTTCCGGTGGAGTATCGTCGGAAGTGGTCCTCAAGTTGGGTAGGGAAAGCAAATATCATACCCTTGGGGCCTTGGGGGGTAATGGAATTAGAAGGGTTTGGGCCTTTGGGGTAATGAGAAGGAATGAAGGAGGGAAAGGAAATGACAGAATTGGTAAAACAAACAAGAACAAAGGGAATGAGAGGTGGGAATTGGGATTCCCTTTCCCTTTCGGACCCCCAACCAAACACTTCCTAAGATGTGACAACTTTATGTGTAATAATGACTTTTGTATTACTAAAAAATGATCACCGTGTGATCATTTTTCACCCTAAAATGGTTACTACTTTTTACTATTAGTGGCTTATTTGTCCCTCCGTCGTACCATGCAATGGTTTTAGTGTGTAGTTTGTGTTTCCCTTTTGGTACCTTTCGTGTTTGTGAATTGTCGAGGATTCTCTTGAAAGCAATATATGATTCATGAAAATTTGATCTGTGAGCGGGAGGCTAAGTCAAACGGATACCCTACTGTAATACATTTTCCTTGTTTTTTATGCACGTCTTTTAGAGTTTCATTCCGATCATATTTGTATGTTCGGTGTTTAATTTATCAATGTAATCAATCGCTAGGTGACTCGTACCAAAAGCAGATGGAAGTGCACTCTCAAGGATGGCATCATGCGCATAAATAACAAGGACATTTTGTTTAACAAGGTGATCAATCGTTTCTTGCAACAAAAATTCTTCTTGTTAAGCCGAGCATATCCATTTCACATTTCACCACTAAAACGATTAATAACAATAATTCTCAAATGAGAAGGTCCCACAATAATTTTATTGTGAGACTGCTCATATGAGTTACTCCGTAGTTACTTTTGTTTTTAAGAAAATCGTTTTATTTTATTTTATTTTTGTTGGCACGGTTCTTTGTGGTTGAGAGAGGCTAAACTGAATTTAAATGAAATGAGCTTAATGTTAACTTAATTTAATGGAGTTAGAGGTAAATTGAAATGAACTAAGGGAGTCAAATTTACTACTATAAGACAAACTAAAATTAATAAGGCTAGATTTAACTTAACTATACTTTTGTTCTAATTTTAGATCCCTGTTCCATAAAGTTCAGTTTTACTGTCGAAAGATGTTATCCCGAATTGCATTCCAACATCTCTGTTGACTGTTGTTATTGTAAAATCATGTAGTTTTCTGCAAGAATCCATATATTTCATCGAGATTCCGAGGATATCTCTAACTGTTGCTCCAAAATAACCGTATGATGTTTTGTTGGCAGGCAACAGGAGAGTTCGACTTCTAATTTTAGATCGGATGTTCCATAAACTGTCGAAAGAAGTTGCATCTATTTCCGACATGACATCTCTGTTGTTATTGTTTAAAATCAAGTAGTTTTTTTCGCAAGAATCCATATATAGTTTTATCGAGATTCGAGGATGAGATTAGCGAGCGCGGTTGGCAGAGTTGTATATAATGCAAGAGTCAAGTAGGGGCTTGAGCATGTGGCTGGCTTTAGCCAACTTTCACCATTTCTGTGGATTCTCCATTATTAGTTTGTAAACACCAGGAACAAGTTTTAATCATCATTTTGCCTTAACAACAACATTTTACCAATTTCTAACCTTCATTTCATGTGATTGATCACTTACTTGCTCATGTTTCTTTTAGACAACTTAACGACTTTGGATGATGATTCATGTTAGCCGTCCCCAAATCTTTTTGGTACTAGGGTTTTGATGTTGTTATTGTTGTCGCTGTTTCCGTTATTGGCTTGTTATTTTCAACTTTGTTAGGGATATTGGACCGTACTTTCTAATAAATTTCGCGTTAGTTTGAGTTGGGTTGTGTCAATTCAAGTTATATGTTAAACTTGGGTTTTTCGTTCGGGTGTCACGACGAATTATTCGGGTCAGGTTGACACTGTTGTAACGAAGCATACAAGATTTGCTTCACTTTGTAATAGGGTGTATTTTGAACCATTGGCAAAAAAAAGATTTGCTTCACTGTCTCGCAGTATAAGATTCGTTTCTCACAGGAATATAAGATTCGTTTCACTAGATTATTAGGGAGACTTTTTTACCTTCTACGAAATTGATGGTGAAAAGTTCTCTTAATTACCTCTTTCCGTAATTTGATTTTTTTATCACTTGCAAATAAATATAACTAGTTTTAATGCCCGTGCGATGCAGGGTCCAACAAAAATGCTACTAAATCATCCATAATAGTGATAATACTTCATTTTATAATATTGACCGTGCCGAACTGTAATTATTTCAAATAATTGTAATTTTGGAGTTATTGATAATAACTCGAGCCGTGACTCGTATAACCCGACCCGTATCCTGACTCCACTCGTATAACTCGACCCGTGAGCCGACCCGCTCGACTTGTTTGACTGGTCTAGTGCCTATATTGATTACTTACTTGGATAAAAAACGACGCTCATCAAAGTAGTAGGTCATGTATGTATCTGTGAGCAATATTAATACGTCACAACTCATCCGTGAACATTTAGTTTATCTATATCTTTTACTTTATAAGATTATTATCATTTGACTTTCTGTATCAAATATTTTGTATGTATGTCATCATCTCGCATTATATTCGACCCTACCCGTCCGACCCATTGTTTTTAGGGTCATGAGCCCTTTTTTTCCTGAGCCGCGACCCATTTGACCTAAACCAATCTAAAAGCTTTAGTCTAAAAGCCTAGCTCGACTCAATCTATTACTCTGCCTAGATTTTGTTATAACTCTAATTTTAATTTATTAGTTATTCGATATAGTTAATTTTATATATTATTCTTTTTTTGAATATAACTTTATGTCTAATCTTAACCTAAATTATCTAGCAATTTTACGCAACTACTTTTTACCGTCGGCGTTAATTACGTGAAATGACGACTTTGCCCTTACTATTTATTCTCAAAATAATATTACTTTTACATTTTATAGATTATCGATTTATTAAAACTCGATAACAAAACAGTCTTTTTCGATTATCGTAATAAACCAAAACCGACTTCCTATATAGTTAATTACACAAAATGACGAATTCTCCTTTGCAATTAATTCTCGAAATATTATCACATTTACATTTTATAGAGTATCGGTTTATTAGAACTCGATAATAAAACCGTTTTTTCGATCATTGTTACGCCTCCGATTTTAAACAGTTAATTAGATTAATTAACGACTTAATACAATTTAATAAACGTAATTAACAAATACGAGTAATATGCAAATTAAATCCTAATTAATCTACGACAAGTCGACAATCAAGATTTATTATACAGATCGATGCAAATTAAAATAAAAAAAATCCGGAAATGGGTCAGGGTTTTTCGACCCACCTAAGGGTCGTATTATTTTCTCTATAATACTTATTAATGGTATGAGACATGAAGTATAAGGTAGTGAAATTGGTTACATTGATAACATTTCATACAAACGGCCTAGGTTCAAATCCTCTTGTTCGCACATTTGCCTTTTGAAAAAATAATTAAAATTTACAAAATTATGCAATTAACAAGAATCGAACCCCAAACCTCCTATCAATGACCAAACCACTACACCACCATCAACAAACTGATATTTCAAGTGGCTGAAAACTATATTAAAAGAGAAAAAAACCCGGAAAATGGGGGGGAGTCGAAGAATTTCTTCGACCCCCATCCGCGAGTCGAAGAAATTTTTCGACTCCCCCATTTTTTCGATTCTTGTTAATTGCAGAATTTTGTAAATTTTAATTATTTTTTCAAAAGGCAAATGTGCGAACAAGAGGATTTGAACCCGGGCCGTTTGTATGAAATGTTATCAATGTAACCAATTTCACTACCTTATACTTCATGTCTCATGCCATTGAAATATTTACATTATACGTACATTATTTCTCAAAACTTTCAAGTATTATAGAGAAAATAATACGACCCTTAGGTGGGTCGAAAAACCCACTCGACCTGACCCATTTCCGGATTTTTTTTATTTTAATTTGCATCGATCTGTATAATAAATCTTGATTGTCGACTTGTCGTAGATTAATTAGGATTTAATTTGCATATTACTCGTATTTGTTAATTACGTTTATTAAATTGTATTAAGTCGTTAATTAATCTAATTAACTGTTTAAAATCGGAGGCGTAACAATGATCGAAAAAACGGTTTTATTATCGAGTTCTAATAAACCGATACTCTATAAAATGTAAATGTGATAATATTTCGAGAATTAATTGCAAAGGAGATCATTTTGCGTAATTAACTATATAGGAAGTCGGTTTTGGTTTATTACGATAATCGAAAAAGACTGTTTTGTTATCGAGTTTTAATAAATCGATAATCTATAAAATGTAAAAGTAATATTATTTTGAGAATAAATAGTAAGGGCAAAGTCGTCATTTCACGTAATTAACGCCGACGGTAAAAAGTAGTCCCCCAATTTTAGTACGTTACTCTCTTGTAAAGTTGTATATAGGGAGCTGTAGACACCCAAAATTTGACCGCCAGGTGTCTATAGCAGTTTCCAAAAAACACCCGATGATGATCGGACGCTAACATGTTCTAACGCGCTCGGATACGGGCTCGAAATCAATAATGTCCGGCATGGGCTTTTAACGGGATACAAATCTCACAAAACCAACCTCAAAACCAGGCCCAGTGAGTCATTCCGAGTCAAACAAGACTAATTTGGGCCAAAACCGACACCAAAAATAATTCCCGTCTTTTAGTGACCGGGTCAAAACCCGGTCAAGGCAAACCCGACACAAAGAGCGACCGGGTGCGTTCCCGAAACATGCACCAGGTTCACAAATCTATCCAAATCGCTCACGAATCAGCTAAAATTAGCCAAATCAATCATAATCAATTAAGCATAAATCAAGGGCAATCACGCCCAAAATAGCCCGGCCTAATTGATCCACTCGGTCGAGTGGATTGGCCACTCGATCGAGTGGAGCCTCAAAAAACACGTCCAGGTTCATTCACGAGGGCACTCGACCGAGTGCACCCGCGCCACTCGGTCGAGTAACCCGGGGTCGGGGCTCCCTATAAATACCCCATGACCCCATGCACAACCTACAACTTGCATCCATCACAACTTTTCCCAACAACTTTTCTCCCACAACTTTACACAAGAATCAACTCTTACACAACCCCTTTGCATACATTTTCAGCCATAAACACCGTCATCCTTGCATGCATTTCGAGAGCACAAACTCGTAAAAATTCATACAAACCAAGAGCCATAAACACACCATCAACTCCTCCTACATATCTCGACGTTCCCGCGCCATTGCCGCCATTAGACGAACCGTATCCCGAGAAGCAAGAGCATGTAGGTTGAGGGTGTAACAATTCAACACCGATTTCTCCTTCTTCTTCCTTTCTTCTCGTTCCTTTTTATGTATATTCATTTATGCTATAGTATTATATTTAGTCGATAGTAACGACATGATTACTAACGCTAACATTTTACCTTTCGCATTTAATCATCGTTATTATATTTTACTATAATATCGTATGTACCGTGTATATATATAATAATATCAAAACTCAGATCCTAATTCGTTTGATTACGATGATCATTTTTTTAAGGTTCGTTTATTAACACGATCCCAATCATTCGTAGTTGAACGCGTATGAATCCATTTCAAAGATTAGTACGGAACCTGTTGACACGAAAACCGACGTCGCATAATCCGTAAGGATAAATATCGATGTCGTGACGTAGAGGGACGCAATTCCGTCACTAATCAAATTTTTATCTAACAATAACCTTTTTTACAAAATTCCGATAACGGTATTATAATCATATAAGACATGATTATAGTACCGACAAACCGAGTTAAATCTAAATCCGTCAATATTTTTATTTGACTCGACCAATTATCGATTTAAAGCACATTAAAACAAACGAGTCACAACTCGTACAGGTGCCACTCGACCGAGTACATCTGCTACTCGATCGAGTAGCACCCTGAATCATGGGCAGTAGCCACGTTTAATGATACACTCGACCGAGTCAGGTCACAACTCGGTCGAGTGGGTCCTGTAGCCCAGAAAACCGAGAGCTCTTTTTATATCATTCGAGCCTCGTCTTTTTTAAAAGCGACTTAGTCGACGCGTGTAAAGTCAATCACGTAGCTTTTCCAAAATTCATGCATATCACTTCACTTAAAACGATTTTGATCGACAGTCTCACATTATTAATTTTATATCGACGACTCTTTAGTCGTATCCGATGTAAAATTAATTTAGACTCAATTTCTCGAAGTGATAAGTCGGGACAAGGCATCGAGGTTCGAGATCGGGCTAGCACCACGTCTAGGTCTCGAACCTCCGTTCTTTGATTAATACGCAATATCATGCGTAACTAATTAAAGTTCGTCCACCTATACAAAATCACGGTCTAGTTTATACACGGGTCCGTTTATAATTAATGCTCGTCGTTTCAATTATATATTTCAATTGTCCTATTTTATTGTACGCCGTATTGTGAATTCCGGGTTGTATTCCGCCCGTGTAACTTGTAATCGATCCATTTTGCTTTGCTTTATTTATTTGCGTTTTACCGCTTTTAAATGAACCCTCGCATGCTAAATCACTTCGACAATAAATTAGATGCATTAAATTGACGTAGCTCACATTTAATTCGCATGCTTAGCTAAAACGCTGTTTGCATAACATTTCACCGAATCACTAACGCGCATATTAAAAAGTCAAACGATGTCCTAGTAGAGGCCGCTAAGTGCGGGCGGGGTTGGGTGTCCTTAGAGGGCTTCCCAACACGTACCCTCACCCCTTACTCAGAACCGTGGTTTCCGGATGTCCGAATCCATTGGCAACGAGAGTCATTCAATATACGATTAACCGCTCAAGTCGGCATCTATATCGATATGCAAAGGGACGAGCCCAATAAACTCTCAAACCAAAATGGGCCATACTTTGTGTATGGGCCATGGCGATGTAGAGTGGGCTCGAACGGTTCCGAATAACCATAAAATTCGGTGGCGACTCCATTTCGACTTAAATTTCAATTCGATCCTTCTCATATGGAGGTGCATTCGCCTAACCCAAAACCCGCGCGTGGCCGCGTCGGGGTGGACCTACGTCATGTCCACAGGAGCCTAACAGAAATTCTTACTTGTGACGGATATATTCGTCGCAAACTTGCGACGGGTCAAGTACTACCTATGTGGGGTAGATAAACTAAAGCAAAATACTTAGTAAATGACACTTTGTTTTGTCTTATCTACCCAATGGGTAGTATTTTCCCCGTCGCAAGCTTGCGATTCTGTGACAGATATGGTCGTCACAAGGAACACTTGTTGGAAGATTAAATTTGTGTTATCGCGTTAAACAGTAACGTTACTATTAGACTCAACAAAACTTGACCTGACTTGTAACACGATCCGCTCAACCTGTTTATTCATAGGTTAAGATTCAAGACATCTAAATCTTGATCCGTGACTCGATATTTTAAATTACAAATATAAGTTAATATTCAATTTAATAAAACATTTTTTTATCTTTTGATAGTAAATAATTATTAAAATAGTTTTAAAAATTCATTGTAATATAAACATTATAATAAAGGAGTATAAAAATAATATTATTAAAATAAATAAAAAGATAATATCGAAAATATTATTCCGTTCTACTTAAAGGTAAAAAAAATCTACGTTCGAAACTATTTTTCAGCTGTATTCTAAGCATAATCCGTCTCGTGACCCGTATAACCCGACCCCTATTTGAACCGACCAGTAGTCTAACCCGACATATATAAAGTTATTTAAATAAATTAGGTAGTTTAAAAAAGTTTGAGACTACATGTCACTCGAAATACTCGTAGTCTAACCCGACATGTATTCATTTTGTTTTTAATTATTTAATTATTTTATTTAAGTGTTTTAACTTCATTAAATTTTGAATTAGTTAAAATAGTTTAATCAAGTTTGCAGTGTTCAAAATTTTTAATACTTAAATATGATAAATAATTTAAGTTTGTATTTATGAGTTCTACAACTATTGGAGATTACCAACGTCGTTCGAAAAACATATCGTTTAATTATATTGATAATTGATCGATTGATTGATTGAACATAATTATTTTTTATATATTAATCAATTTATTTATTTGAATATGATTTTGTTTCTAATTTTAACTTAAATTATCTAGCACTCTTATTAGTATATACATATATTGTTTGCTTATAAACCAGGTGACTAAAGTTGTACTATCTAGTTGATCTGAATGACTTGACTTGACCCGTAAACCCAACCCATCCAACCCGTTTTTTCGTAAGTCAACACCTATGAATCTTGATCCGCGACTTGACTGTCATCAAACCCGATATGTTAGGGTCGCAGCCCGACCCGACCTGTCCGGTAAAAATTATTTACTCTATATGATTGCAATATTAAATGCAGTGTAATTTTATTTTGATGACACCTATAAATTAAGTAATAATTTATTTTTTTATTGTGTTATATCTTTTAAAACATTTATTATTTATAATTATTTCTATATAAATATGACAAGTAATGAATATAAATAAAATACTCCAATATTAAATTAAAAAAACTCTTAATTTTTTTTATTGATATAAAAGGTAAAAAGTTGAAAAAAAATGTAATAGTTTTTACCTAAAATTGTAATTTCTCACACCGTATTTTCGCAAAAATGTAAATCCAATTCTATTAGGATAATTTTATCTTAATAAATATATCTACTTATATTAGGATAATAATTTTATTTTAATAATAATTCTTTAAAAATGACGATTATTTGAAATAATCATAACCATTTACGCGTTCCACGCGGTGTCTATTCAAATTTGTTGTTTTCTGAGGGGGTAATTGACGGTTTATATAATGGTAATTCTTTGACTCTTAGGGGTGTTAGGATTATTTTGCCTAATACTAAGAGTCAAAGGAGTATTATTTATTATCTAATACTAAAACAAATAGGAGTATTATTTATCATATCCACTTTTAATATGGATAATATTTAAATTCATAGTGTTTCATAAAAGTTGAATTTCCTCAAAAAAAAGCTTTCTTTAATTATATATATATATATATATATATATATATTTTTTTTTTTTTGCCGGCAGAAAAAACATGATGGTTACATAACGTTTGAATTCTCAGAACTCATGTTACAACCTTTATTAAACCTGAAAACATAACTTAAAGAAACATAAAACATAGGGTAAATGCGTCGGGGGTCCACAAAGATGGGTTTGTGGACATCGGAATAATGATCACGATCATAAGTACCGTCTGCATCAACACAGCTAACCTTCCAAAACCATTGAAGAAAATGAGCCACAGGGTTCGAAGAACCAGGTGCACTTATGCTCTTGCGAAAAGGGCATAGAAAGAAGAGATGAGTAGCAAGACAACGAGGTCCGCCCTCAGTGGAGTAAAAACTCCTACACCTAGAAGATCGAAACCTTGGATCATAAACCCAACCGTTGAAGAAAATCAGGATGCTAAGAGAAAGCACGGAAAGCACGGAGAATCCTTCGACCAAACTCCTATCCCGAATCGCTAAGAAGCATCGTCTTCTGAAGAAGCCAACCCACATCGAACTCACAAGAGCCATAACAAACTGACAATGGTCGTTATTACTACCATCCAGAACGACATAACTTAAAAAGACAAAGCTATGATCGATTCCGCAAGGCAGATTTATTGAAAAAAGTAAAATAACAACTAACAAGGGAAATGAAAGACCTGAAATTATTTGAAGCATCAAAAGGAGGAAGCCAAAAACCCGACCACACTCCAAACACCAACACCCACCCACACAATCAGACAATCAAACTAAGAACCCAAGACCAAACCCAGAAAATGGACAGGCACCAGGATCAACAGAGAAAAGGTCCAAAACCGTCGCAAGCCGTCTTAATAATTTGTGAAGACATAAAAACGATAAAACCCACATAAAAGGAAAGGTGACCACAGAACAAGCCCACTACCAAACCACAACGAAGAAGACAACGAAACAAAAAAAACAAACAGAACTTGAGAGTGACCAACTAAACCGACCTTAGACACACAACCACCGGAGGATGGGGGAGGGGGGCGAGGGGAGGGGGGAGACATCCTTCGGCGAACAGCATCAGAAGGGGCTGGCCAGGACAAGAGCGTGACAAGGCCGACCGGTAAAGGTGACCGGCAACGGAAACGGCGACGGCGGCCGGCAGCGGGAGAGCAGGGGACCAATCGCAGGGGCCAACAACAAGATGAAACTAAAACTTAGAAACGACGGCGACGACGACTGCGACGGCGACGACGACTGCGACGGCGACGACGACGACGACTGCGACGGCGACCTGAGGCGAAAAGGGGAAAACTGGGATCGGGCTAGGAACTTAGTTATCGTGACTGATCGGCCGGTGGTAGGCACAACCGACCATACCTCCGGCCAGGTGGGTGGGTGAGGGAGAGGGAGATGGGGTAAGGCGACGGCTGGGTAGAAGGGTTAGGGTTTTTTTCTGTTTTTGTTTTCTCCTTCTCTCTCCTCTCTGGCTTCTCTCTAGAATACCACTCCTCTACAGTAATAACTTGTGTTAATTATATATATTGATGATTCACCTATCATCTAATAATAATAACCACAAATGCAATCATTTAATCTCATTGATCTTCGTGGAATACCAAAGATAAACAATGCGACGAGACAAATTCAAAACAATAAATTAGAAATAAAAAATCGTTAAATCAACACACAAACGGAATTTGAATCACTAAACAAAAATAGAAAAAATATCGTCTTGAGTAAGAGTGATAACGAGGCGAGCTGAGCACGAGCTTGACTTTGTTTGGCTTGTGCTCGTTAAGTAATATTCAAACTCGAGTTTACTCGGGTTTGAAAAAATTGATCTCACAAACAAGCTTGGTAGCTAAAACGCGAATTCGAGTCGAGTGCGAACCTAGCTAGATTCTATATACAACTAATTTACGTTTTTTTATCGATATGTTTTAATAACTTGAGACACAAAAATATACTCCCTCCTAGTTTGAGTATTCTTCTCACTTTCCTTTTTGAGCTTAGTTTGGTTTTTCTTCTCACTTTCCTTTTTTGGATATACTTTTAATCATTCTTTATTCTTTCTTCAATTCTTTATTCTTTTCCTCCACACCTAAACTCAACACCTTTTCACTTTATACCCCACCTTTTACACTTCATACCCCACTTTCTATTAATCTCTCCTACTTTATCTCCACCCTTTATTATTATTTATTTCCTCCTTGGTTTCCCCCAAAAAAAAAATTGGGGAGGAATACTCTAACTAGGAGGGAGTATATCAAAGGTATTAGACAAATCAATAAGAACTATTTATATGGTGAAAAACAATATGATTATCTTTAACATTTTTTGAATAAGAGCAAAATAGTATTAACTAATACTCGTATCATTATTTCGAGTTGCTCGAAAACTTTTTGAGCCGAGCCACTAGTTGTTCAACTTGACCTATTAAGTTGCCGATTCAAGAACGAACCCTAGCAAAGCTTTAACTGAGCCGAGCTTGAGTTACTCGCGAACTGTATCGTCTCATTATCACCTATGAATCTCTGATCAAAAGATTAGAACCGAAAAGAAACCGGAGAAGATCCACTTTCCGTTTCCATATTCACAATATACCACGTGGGCCCATCGCCCCCTCAAAACAAACCACTATAAAAGCATGGAAACGTATTTATATTCCCCTCTTCTTTAAATCTCTCCCCCCCTTTCTCTCTCTCTCTCTCTCTCTCTCCTCACTTCACCCCAAATCCTCTTCACTCCGAAACGTCGTCGCTTCACTCCGGCCACCGAACGACGCCGTATCCCCCGCCGGAAGATGACGACATCGACTACCAGCGCCGTCTATGTCCACGTTATTGAGGACGTCATGGAGAAGGTTCACGATGAGTTCGTATCGGAAACCGGTCCCGGCCAGAAAGTGCTTCTAGAACTTCAGACTGTACGTCGTCGTTTTTGTCGTTTGGATGTGTTATTCGTTGTTTATTTTGTGAATTGTGAATTGTGGTGGTTTGTTAGGGTTTTGGATGGTTTAATTTGTGATGAGAATTGGGCGAAAGGCTACTGATCTGCTATTAGAACTCGGAAATCAGCTAAAAATTGCTGTGTATTTTCTCCTCGTTCAAGTCCTTCAGGAACTGGAATGTGTATTTAGTACTCTGGATTGATTGTTTCCGTTGATTTTGTTTGGTTAATTGAGGTTTTGGGTGATTATGTTTGTTTGATTAGGGTTTTGAATGGTTTAATTCGTGATGAGAAATGCTACTGATCCGCTATTAAAACTTGGAAATCAGCTAAAAATTGCTGTGTATTTTTGCCTCGTTCAAGTCCTTGAAGAACTGGAATGTGTATTAGCACTCTGGATTGTTTCCGTTGATTGGGTTGATTTGCAATGAGCAATGCTACTGAATGTACTGATATTCTATTAATTTCTGACTGTTTGATAGTGTCTAATTACTGCTATTTCTGATTGGGTTAACATTTAAGTTGACAAAAGTAATACGGAGTATTAAGTGTAGCATTATTGAATTAGGGGTTTTTGAAATCTGGGGAATTGAAGGTGAGTGTTGATTGGATTACAACAACAACCGCATCAAAGCCTTAATCCCAAACAATTTAGGGCCGATTAACATGAACCATTATCTGAAATTGTCAAGTTGTTCAATAAAACAACTACTAATTCCGAAATCGTCAAGCCGTAAAAAAAATCATATATTGGGTAAAGTTAATTTTAAGTGTAGCATTGCTGAATTAGTTCAACATTCTTAACTCTTTCCATTGATTCATTTTTTTTTGTTTTGTTAGGTTTGTGATGGTTAATTAGGGGTTAGAGTGGTTAATTGGTTATGTTTCATTAAGTAGGGATTTGTGGAGCTAAAGGGTGAATGTAGATGGGAGATGTTTCGTTGAGAAAAATATTATCCAGTGTACGATTCTGAATTCTTTCTGCTGATTAATCAGGGTTTTAACTTTTAAGTGGTTATGTTTCAATTAGGGATATAAATGGGTTAATTTTTTTCTAAGGTTGTGATGATCATTAGGGTTTTAAGCAGTCATGTTTTGTTAATTAGGGATTTCAATGGGTTAATTTGGGACGAGAAATGCTATTGATCTTCTATTTCCGGCCTTAATTAAACTCAAAAAGTTGTTCAAATGTGTATTTTGCCCATTTAGTCGACATCATAAGTAGCGAAATTGATACGTTTATTATTTGTGAAAGGAGAAAGTAAATGAGGCAGGAAATTCAAGGTTAGTACTTGTTTTTTTTCGCCGTGTCCGTGTCGTACAAAATTTTGAGCGCCGTGTCACATGTCGGATATGTCTCCGTGTCCGTGTCCGTATCGGTGCAACCTAGGCGGTAAGTGGACAATGTAAAATGAGGTAGAGTATTGAAGCTTAGCCTTGCTACAAAACTTCTACTTCGAACTTTATCACCTCACTGATTAGTTAGATTGTGTGCATTTTGCCTCTTTCAATTAACATTTAAGTTGGAATGAGTAAAATATTAAGTGTAGCATTGTTTAGTTAGGGTTTGAGTTCTGTGGAGTTGTCGGTGAATGTTAATGTGACTTATTGTGACTGGTTGGCAGATATGGGAATTGAAAATGATGCAAGCTGGAGCTGTGCTGCCGTTGCATGAGAGGCCGGTACCGCCGCCAAAGACAGCGCCGATGGTGCCAGGAGCGACGCCTGTCCATGATCTGAATGTTCCATATGAAGGGAATGAGGAGTATGAAACTCCTACTGCTGAGATGCTTTTCCCTCCTGTGAGTTTTTCAAGCTAGTTTGCAGCGAGTTTGTTAAACTCAGCTGTGTTATGACCTATGTTTGTAGACTTGAATACAGTATCACCGTGAGTATTTCTCCAACTGTTGCACTTGTGTATTTGATGAAATGTTATTTTTGTTTTAAAATAAGTGTCCAAGTGTGATGTCTAAGTCACTGGTGTGACAAAGTTTACGATAACATTAACTTTACTTCAGTGCCTTAAAGGCTACCACAAATAACAAAGGAGGTCAGATGTATGCAATTTTACCTAACACAGAAAATGTTTCCAAATAACCCATAATAAGTGCAATGAATATTTGATTGCATCGAATGATCACTACTTCACCATTAGAAGTGCAATGAGTTTAGTTAGATATATTGTTTATGAAGGGTTCGAAACCCACTAATTAGACTCCTCTAATTAGTTACCAAATTACTTGTTAATTTAGTATATAAAGATCTAGTTACATGCATGACATCAAATGACAAAAACTAGATATAAGAAGAGATTTCCTTACATAAACGAAGAGGAAATATTGGGCACAATAAGAAAACTCCTTTTCTTATTGTTCTTGAGCTAATAATAGTATGGATGATCCTCCAAAACCTTGAATCTCCAATGTAGAAGATCTCCTTTAAGTTGCACCAAGAATCAACCCAAATAATCACCACTATTATTAACTAGATAATAGTAGTGATAAAACAATACTAATATTATGAATCTATTACTACTTTTGTAATAAAGATGAATACTAGTATTAGAGAGAGTTTTGGAGAGATGAGGTAAAAAGCCAAAGCTCATGCATGCAAAATGAATTGGTGAGTTGAAAAGAGAACAAAGAGTCCCCCTTTTTACTACCCCAAAACCGGCCACCCCATATGGGGAAGACTAAAATGCATTATTTTATTTGCATGCTTAAAGTCTAGGGTCTAGGGTAATTATTACTATTATTTATGCATGTAGTAAAAATAAGACCAACCACTATTGCCATTATTTTTACTAGTGTACCATACACATGTACATAAAATGGGTCCATTTTATTTTGTCATTTGTCATACAAATGCAATGTGTGACATGATCAATTATCTCTATAATTGATCACATCAAATAATATACTCTTAACTCTTTAAGTAGTACATTACTATTATATCTATATATAATAGGTCCCATAATAATAATAATCAATTAGTTAAATTTACAACTCCTTGTAAATATATTAACGGCTAATTACCACAACCCATAAAAGCATACAAAACCTCCACTAATTTAGTAATTAACGTTTAAATACTAAATTAGGTCTTATTTAATCGTATTAAAATAAGACGTAAAATTTATTCAGTCAATTATCGTATAATAGACTAATAAACTTAATCGGACAGAGTTCTAAACTCTATCTCCAATAAATAACTCTCATTACCAAACATATATCAAATATATACGCAAGGTGCTAATTAACTGTATCAGATACAAATAATTAGTCTTCTATTTGGGTCTCATCCTATAGGTGTGACGAAAAGGGATCAGTTGATCACCGCCGTCATACGACAATAACGTCTAACTCTAGTCAGCTGTGCGTTACTGATTTACGTTAATCAACTGACGTGGAGTATCAATGTACTAATTAACCCAAGTATATTCCGCCCATGAGATTTAATATATCAATGCACTATTGTGGAGGACACTCGCTCCAACAGTTTATACATAACAAATATTGAGTCTCTGGCTGTGTTAGAAATTGAATGATGAATTCAAATGCCGTTCTTGGGTGATATTTGATTAATCTGAAACTACTTCTATTGTAAAATATGGTGCGTTGATGTACCATAATTTTTAGGGATGATTTACGGAGAGCATTGATTAATAGGGTGGTTTCGAGTGAACATGGTTTCTAGTACCAGTTGTTTGATTTAGTTTTGGTACATATAAACAAGTAGTGATTGTTTGTCTTAATTAAATTTGAACAAGTATCAGTGTTTAGCAAAGGCTTTTTTTTAATACTATTTTTAAAGTGATAAAAGCAGTTACGTTCTTATTTGATGGTCTGAACTAATAGAGCCAGTATCACTAGTATTTGGTATTTTGGCCTCTGAGCATTGTCTTGACGAGCTTTTTTGGTAATCTAGACGCCTCTTCAGACCCCGATTCCCACTCCTTTGCCTGGAACGGCGGACAGTTCCATGTACAATATTCCTACTGGTCTTTCGGATTATCCAACTCCCATCTCGAATGAAGGTTCTGGTGCTCCAAATTATGATATCAAACCTGGAGCAGGAAGGCCTAATCCTTACATGGTATTTCCAACTTTGTGACTTATTTTGGTTTATGGCTCTCTTTGTTGCTATGATCACCTTCTGTATCTGCCTTTGATTCACTGCATTTATAGTTCATGTTTTTTTTCGTATGATAGTTAATTACCATCTTGCGACCTAGAAATCTTGAATTGCGATTTCGTATCTTACGGTAATGAGTACTCAATGTGAACGGAGTGTTATATAGAGGAATATAAAGGATTATACACAGGCTACCTGGATAGTTGGCTTAATTCACGGTATTTAATCTAGATCGTGGATCGTACCTGAGGCTGTATCAGATACATTTATGACGCAAAAAGCAAAATTAGACCTTGCTGACCAACTTTTATATTAAAGGATAAAATAGTATTTAATACAATGGTCTGACTAATTGTGAATGGAGCACGAACGAGACAAATAATAAAGGATTTTGAAACATTGTTTTGGTTATTTATCAGATAATTAGTTTGTCGTATTTTATGGTAACAATTTTACATGCTCATGCAGCCGCCACCTTCCCCCTGGATGAATCAGAGGCCTTCACCTGGTGTAGATGTTAATGTGGGTGAGTAAAATATGAAAGCTATCTTCTGCAATCTGATCAATCACATTCCTTTACCCCGTTTATCTTTATACCTCTTTTCTCCTTTTTTTGGTTACACTCTTGTGCTAACATCTCGTTCTCTTTCCTTCTCCCTCCCTTGCTTTGTATTTCTTTCTTTGGATAGCCTATGTGGAACATCGGGAAGAATCAGACAGAGGATTGCCACAGCAAGGGATGCAGGTACATTTTAATTATGGCAAGGGTAATAAATTGTCCTTAGAGGGCTAAAAAATGGTTTTTACAGATGCTAAAACTGTTGGAAGTTTATTGTTATTAGAAATAAGAACTAATTATGTATTACCTTGTGGCGTCTTCATTCATTAATTAATTTGGGAGAAAATCCAGGACCTCCTTACCGGGCCTTCTGGGAAAAGAAAACGTGATGAAAATCCTCAACAGTATCAGGCTGGTGGATACATACCACAGCAAGATGGAGCTGGAGATGCTGTTCCTGGGATTATCGAACTGGAGGTAATGGTTAAATATTGCTCAATTACGAGGGTTATTGACAGAAACTGATTATGCTGAGAATAAATGTACGCCAAACGCGCATAACCGAGGCTTAGCTTTTACATTATTCTCTTCTTGAAATCTTTTAAGGTGGCTTTATAAAGCTTTGTCGACTAATTTTTCTTGTGATTATGCCTTAGATCATCCAAAGCAAACCCTCCAGAACAGAAGTCAGCACAAACTCCACAAATAAAAACAATATATCTGGCCCACAGGAGGGATCTTCTAAAATTCCGCAGCTAGATGGGCCCATTCCCGATCCTTATGATGACATTCTCTCTACTCCTAATGTAAGATCATCCATGGCCCATATGTTACGTTCTTTTTATACTAATCACGTAGGTTTATGGCAATAGGCCAAGAGAATGTATAACATACCTACTGATTCCCAGCTGATCTTATTTTAAGGCAGTCTGATGGGAATGATTTACAACCTAGTTACTTGGCAGTAACATTATTTATAGATTTTCGTTATTCCAGCCGTGTTGTTGCATCTGATTAAGCCTAACTTGCCTTCTGTCTTTTATTATCTTGTACTATGTCACTTTGGGTAGTGACTTAGTTCAGCTTTCACCATTATATACAGTGACATGTTATGTTGTATTATGTCACTTTGGTTAGTTCAAATTTGACTCGTTATCTACCGGGATTTTCAAATCAGTTCTCACTAAGGAAATAATGGTGCTTTTTTTATCAGGCGGTTACTTTACTTTTAAATGTACAGTGCATTTTGATTTTTAGCCCACATATGAAAAAGTGAAAATACTAGTTCTATTATGAGTTCGCAGTTGGACAAAGTTTATAATTAGGATTGACATTGAATTTTGGTCCGAGAACTGTCATGTGCATCACTTCTTAGGAAAGAATAATGTTTGTAAAATGCTTTGTGGGGATTTTAATATGTTGCCCTATGCTTGAAGTATTTACACCTTGTTTTTAAAGAGGGATTCGGGAAAAAAGGGGAGGGCAGTCAGGGCACGGGAGAGAACCGGTTTCTTTCTGTTAAGTATGGGGCCAGGAATGGTAAGTGGAGATAAACAAGGGAATGGTGTTCTTTTCCATTGGATGAACCAAATCTTTCCGTGTTTGGACATTTGTGAATGGAATTGGAAAACACCTACCTACCTCTCCCCTTCCCCTTCCTTCCTCATGAGTCTGTAGTTCTATAATCGGTGCTTTTAGATAAATTGAATCAATAACAGTTGGTTGATGAAGTCATGACATCAAGTACTTGTGTTTCATGGTGAAGATATACAATTATCAAGGGGCTGTGAATGAAGACTACAATGTGGTGAACACGCCGACACTTGGTATGTCTAACTACACTATTACTTCAACGATATTGATTTAGTGTGCTCTAACTTTTAGTCTAAAGTTTGAAACACCAATCTGTTAATATGTTTAGACATGCAAGCTGGTACTCCCGTTCCCCCTGTCCAACATGATATTGGAAATGACGACGACGACGAACCTCCATTGAACGAGAATGATGATGACGATCTAGATGATATTGATGAAGGAGAAGAGCTTAGCACAACTCATTTGGTTTTGGCGCAGTTTGACAAAGTAAGTAGATGCTACTCTCTCAAATTCTTCCATATCTTACCACATTCCATTATTGTCCGATTCTTTAGATTCTTACCATTTCCTTTTTAGTATTTACCGTGTGCGATCTTTGTATAGTTTAGCATAAGAGGAAGTTACCATTCTATGGTACAAGGTGACCATTTTATGTGTAATAATGAGTACTTTTTATTACTAAATAAAGGTCACCGTTTAGTGATCACTTACTTTTTACCATTAACCGCTCGTTTTCTCCTCCGTCGTACCATACAACGTTTATTGTATTGTGTAATTTGTGTTTCCTTTTAGTACCTTTCATATTTGTGAATTGTCAAGGATTTTCTTAAAACGCAATAACATTACTCATGAAAAATGTGATCTGTGCGGGGGAGGATACCGTACCGTAATACATTTTCCTTGGTTTTTAAGTACGCCTTTAGAGTTTCATTCAGATGATATTCGTCTGTTCGGTGTTTAATTTATCAATGTAATCAATCGCTAGGTGACGCGTACCAAAAGCAGATGGAAGTGCACTCTCAAGGATGGCATCATGCGCATAAATAACAAGGACATTTTGTTTAACAAGGTGATCAATTGTTTCTTGCAACAAAAATTCTTCTTGTTAACCGGGGACATCCATTTCTCATTTCACCATTAAAACGACAAATAACACTAATTCCCAAATGAGACAGTCCCGCAATTATTTTATTGTTAGACCTCTCATTTGAGTAATTTACTTATGTGAAAAAACTCAATTTTTTGTTGGTCCCTTTAATCATTGGGTGGTTGTATTTGAATCTATTTTATAAGTAAAACGAGTATCTTCGGCCTGAGTAAGACTAACTCTTCTTGAAGGCGTTAAACGTTGCTTCAAATAACCGTATTGGTTTCTTATCTCTTGGATTTTTTGTTGGCAGGCAACAGGAGAGTTCGACTTCTAATTTTACATCCCTGTTCCAACTGGCGAAAGAAGTTATCCCGAGTTGCATTCCGACATCTCTGTTGTTATTTTTTTTAAAATCATTTAGTTTTCGCAGGAATCCATATATTTCATCGAGATTCGAGGATCAGATTAGCGCAGTTGGCAGAGTTGTATATAATGCAAGAGTCATGTAGGCTTGAAGCATGTGGCTCGCCAACTTTCACCATTTCTATGGATTCTATTAGTTTGTAAACACAAGGGAGTTTTAATCATTTACGAGTATCTTATAGTATTAACCTTTTGCAACTTTATACTGTCAATTTCTAGCTCATGTAATCGATTAAATATGATCATGTTGAAGATCAATTTGAGTTTTTTTTTCTTCAATATTGTAGATAATCTTCATATTTTGATGTTTTGTAGCAGAATGAGTAATGATCGAGATGATAAAATGTTCTTTTACAATGTAATGGTCGTGATTATGCAGCGATTAGTGATTTCAAGTTCACGGTTTAGAACAGACTTATAATAGTGTAATTGTTGACAGTACGAGGTACTGAAATTGTTTCGCACAGCAGTAACCTTCAGCTGACATAACTTCATGATCTGACGATGAAGAAACCGACAGATTTTCAGTTACATGGTTATGTGCGACGATATGGGTGCAACTCTAAGTGTAAGTGTGCTCTATCCATTTTTTTCTACAATTATATGGTAACAAAATTTTCAAATTACTTGTGGAAACTGATGTTTTTCTGTAAATGCAGGCTGCAATCCAGCAAAATCCGAACAAATTTGAACAAGTTCAGTGAATCATGGTTACAGAATTCGCTATGAATACACTTGTATGGATTCGCGATTCGCTAGGTAGCGCAGAATCTGGTAACCAGGCAGTGAGCTGAATTGGACAATTCGGAAAGTAAAAAGAGTTGCAAGCACAAGAATGCTCACCAAATGTTTGTTAAAATGCTGCTAAGAAGTTGAAGCCAGTTTTTCTAAAGGTATTCTTTTCTGTCTCCCTTTATCTTCGAAAACACTCTTTTTATCGAACATCTGAAGTTTTGTTACTTTAATTAGCGTATTTCAGTATGCTTTTGTTTATACATCTAATGATGTTGAAAACCACTAAATGGCCAATTTTGGGCAAGATTGATAGGAAATGTTTAGATGTATGCTTTCATTAGCACATTCTTGCCCTGGTTATGCTTAGAATTCGGAGGACACTTTAAACCGAT
Source organism: Agrostemma githago (assembly GCA_958450325.1). Classification (NCBI taxonomy): domain Eukaryota; kingdom Viridiplantae; phylum Streptophyta; class Magnoliopsida; order Caryophyllales; family Caryophyllaceae; genus Agrostemma; species Agrostemma githago. Next base: position 69,402,014 of record OY288250.1, on the reverse strand, counting down.
TTACATTGTTAATGTAAAGTTATTTCCTCCTTCATGATTTTGTTATCACAAAATCGTGTTTAAGATGCATATAGCCGTCCTTAAACGAGAATTTATGACTTTGGAAGGTTAATGCAGGAGCCACCAGTAATGTAGACAAAACACATGCTAACAACAGTAATGGCCTCTAAATTTCTGTACAGTTAGTAGATTATTATTAAGTGTTCCACATGTATTGGACATTTATTTGACTAATATTGCTAGGAGTTGAAGAAAAGTTTGCTTTTTTGGTGCAAACCATCCGGTTTAGTTCGGATTCGAGCTGGGTAGGACCACAAGAGCTGTAAAGCTCTCCCTCATGAGTTTTGACACTGATGTGTTCCAGTGCTCGAACTCGAGACCTTTTGTTACAGCTAGAACAACGCCTTCACGTTAATCTATGTTCTCGTGGTTGAGAAAACTTGGACTGAGAGAATGTTTATAGCAATAGTTTTCAAGTTAGAGTCCTTTTCAACATACCATGATAAACAAACACATGCTTTAATTTAAACATTGAACATGTCATTTTTAAACTACTTTTATTTGATCTTCCTATTTTTCATCACATGTATACATTTAGGTAAATTCTTGTTTGTGGCGGCACTATTAAATTATAAGACGGGTCAAATACATACCAAATAATATGGCAAGTTGCCTAGAAAAAGCCAAATGTTTCTCTTTATTAGCACCATGTGCTAGTATTTGACCCGTTTTAAGATTTAAGACGGATACTCCGTCTAGAGTAAGACTAGCTAATACATTTAAGATATAAGACACTGGAGAGGCCTACATATCCACTTCCAAAGAAAAGAAAAGTCAAAGGTACCCATATGAAATTCACATGCTATGCAAAAACATTGCGAGTTATTTGTCCCTTTTTAATTTCCTCAAAAACTACTTTTTTTTTCGTTTATATTTGGCGACTAGTTTAGTTGATAAAGTCATTGAAAGTAACCTACGCCACGATCGTGTTCTTCGCCCCTTACATATTTTACATTTGAAGCAAAACTCTCCATTCGTCTTCATTTTATTGATATAGATCAAAACTTCATTCAAGAAACAACATAGAACTTCTTACAGTTTGCTTAGTTGTCTTTCATGGCAAAATTCTTAGTACTCATTTTTTATGCTTTTGTAGCCTTTGCTCGAGATGACTTACAATTTACCTACCATGGCTTCCATGGTACAAGCCTACAACTTCACGGGCTTGCAAAAATAAACTCAAATGGCCTTCTTCAACTTACAAACAAGACGATGCAACAAAGTGGCCATGCTTTCTACCCAAAACCTCTGAATTTCCGTGACAAAAACTCATCATTTTCAACAAGTTTCATCTTTGGTATGCAACCTTATCCCCCTGGCTTTCATAGCCAAGGCATCACTTTTGTGATCATGCCGTCTACCAACATTAAGCAAACACTTCCTGCTGAGTATCTAGGAATTTTTAATACATCCAACAATGGGTTGAGTTCTAACCACGTGTTTGCAGTGGAATTGGACACCGTCCAAAATGCTGCTTTCAAAGACATTGACGGGAATCATGTAGGTATCAACATTAATGGGTTAAGGTCGAATGTATCTGCTTCTGCAGGGTATTATGATGATACTGCAGGGATTAATAGGACCCTGGAGCTTACTAGTGGGAAACCTATGCAAGTTTGGATTGATTATGATGGGAAAAGTAAGGTGATTAATGTGTCATTAGCCCCCCTTAATAATAATAAACATTCTAAACCAAGCAAGAATCTATTATCTATTACTAATCTCGATCTTTCGGATGTTTTTCTTGAGGACATGTATGTTGGGTTCTCTGCTTCTAGTGGACTTACTGCTACTTTTGACTACATCTTAGGGTGGAGTTGGAGTCGGGTTGGGCTGGCGCCCGGTTTTGATGTTAAAAAGCTTCCGCCAATTCCCAAATCCCACCAGAAGGGGAGAATGAGCGTGGTTTTCATCACACTGCTTGTCGTTTTGTGTTGGCTGTTGATTTTAGTGGCGGGAGTGGGGTATTTTATATGGAGAAGGATGTTTGAGGAGCTTGAAGAACCATGGGAAAAGGAGTACTCTATGTATAGGCTTTCTTACAAAGATTTGTATAGGGCAACAAATGGTTTTCGAGACTCGGAGCTTTTGGGACTAGGGGGTTTCGGAAAAGTTTACAAAGGGGCGCTTCCATCTTCCCACAAACAAGTTGCTGTCAAGAGAATTTCCCATGATTCTAGACAAGGAATGAGAGAATTCGTGTCAGAGATCGTTAGCATGAGAAGGCTAAGACATCGAAACCTGGTCCAGCTCCTAGGATACTGTAGGAGAAAAGGGGAACTGCTCCTAGTGTATGAGTACATGCCTAATGGAAGCTTAGACAAGTTACTTTTCCGAAATGACGTAAATGCTGTCAAACCTCTGCTCCCGTGGGCTAAGAGGTTTGACATTATCAAGGGTGTCGCGTCTGCCCTCCTGTACCTGCACGAGGAATGGGAACAACTCGTCCTACACCGTGATGTAAAAGCGAGCAACGTTCTATTAGACGACGACATGTGTCCCCGGCTAGGTGATTTCGGACTAGCGAGGCTATATGATCGCGATACTAACCCTCGAAGTACCAATATAGTCGGGACAATCGGGTATCTTGCACCCGAACTAGGTATAACCGGTAAGCCTACTACTGCCACTGACGTGTTTGCCTTCGGGACATTCATGCTTGAGGTAGCCTGTGGAAGACGTCCGATTGGCTTACACGACCCAGCACGTGACGACTTTTTGCTGGTCGATTGGGTACTTGACTCTTGGAAAAAGGGGATGATTTGGGATGCCGGTGACCCTAAACTGGAAGGTGACTATGTGAGTGAAGAACTGGATTTGGTACTGAAATTGGGGTTACATTGCTCACACCCTAACCCTGAAGCAAGGCCGAGTATGAGACAAGTGGTAGAGTTTCTTCGTTTTGAGATGGATTTGCCCGATATTCCACCCGATTTTTACCTTGATAGAAATGGTTTGTGGGATAAGAGTTTGGGGGCATCAAGTTCACTAGCGTCTTCTTCATTTGTGATGTCAAATGCGACTTTATTTTCCGATATTTCCGTCCTCCATAGTGGCCGGTAATTCGGGGTTCTGAATGTAATTGGAAATTTGCAGTGTGAATCTTCCTGATTTTGCTGCAATTTTTCTTCAAAACTCAGAATATTATCTAAATCTTTAATTCTTGAGAGACCTCATATGTCATTGATTTAATAATTAAATGTATTTTTTATGGTTTGGCTAAACTGAGTTCTTCCTCATAGATGGATCTTTTCCTGTTTTTTTCTGCAAATTTTTCTTCCAAAATCAGAGACTGTGTTGTTTTGTCTGAATGGCAGAATTATCAGTTAGCATTATATGACTGGCCAACTTTCCAACAGCATTATATGGCAACCGTCGTAGAAAATACAAAACCTCTATTTAGTAGACCTGACAAACGGCTGTCCGGGTCCGAGTCAGTTCAGGTCGGTTTGAGCTAGGTCGGGTCAAGTTCGGGTCTCAAGTCAGGTCAGTTTTGCTACGCCTGTTATTTAGTCCTGGAAGTCTTTTATCTTTAGTGGTTATGTTTCGCTGTTAATGAACTTAGAAGGTTGAGTCGTGGTTACCAGAATCACTATGAATACGCTTTTATCGATTCATGATTCGCTCCTTTGGAGTACGTGTCATGTGTATTTTTATTAAGTGACATGACAGAATTCGCTTTTAACGATTTGTGAATGGATAGTTGTCATAGTTCTGTCAAAGGACTTTCTTTGTCAAAGGACTTTCCTCGTCAAATGAGCTAAGTTTTGGGACTAACAATATCATGAACTTGCAGATGTCAACTAGCTACGGTATTGTCGACCAAATGTTTGTTCAAATGTTGCTAAAAAGTTAAAGTCGGCTTTTTAAAGGTATTCACTTTTGTCTTCTCCCTTTTATCTTCGAAATGTTGTTATTATTTGGCGTCCGATCTGAAGTTCTGTTACTTTGATTAGCATATCTCACTATATAGGATCAGAAGTTACTAACCCGACAAATTAGCACAAGATAGATACGGAGTAGAAGGGTGTCTAAGGAGATAATGTCGAAGTAAAGTATCGAAGTAACATAAGATTCAACGACCACTTTTGACTGAACAATTTTTTGCTAGACACGCTAGCAATGGAAATTGTTTTGGAGTAGGATTCAACACACTTTAGCTCAGTTCAATTAAGTTCATCTTGAGCCACATTCATTTCAGTTCACCTCAGCTTAATCACATTCATTTCTGTTAAGCTCGGCCACATTTACCTCCGTTTAGTTAACTTCGGTTTCATCAAGTCTAGCTTCTCAGTTTAGTTAAGCTTTTTTTTCCGGTTTAGTCCAGTTCAGTTTAGTTCAGTTTAGTTAATCTAAGGCCATTTCATTTCAGTTAGCTCAGACGAAAACATGGCCTAAGATACGGAAGTACGTGCAGGACCACTTTGCCTGATTATAGGCCTTGCTTCTGCTATAGGATTTGAGCATGGCGGGCCTGACCTCAGAACCGGCGCTGTTTCCTCCTTCACATAGTGTCCCTCCAGCTTAGGACCGCTGATTCGCTGGCCTTGAATATCGCTTCCATCCTCCAACAACCGTAAACCCAATCAACTAAAATCACATCCTTGTCGGCTTCCTACCACAGTCGACTTCAAATGATAACATTCCAAAACACCCTTGTAAACCTTCCCAAACACCAAGAACCTGCGAGTCTTTGAAACCGTGTAGTACTCATGACCTGGGTTTGAATCCTGTCAGCAACATATCCACCCTCGCCCTCGTAAATGCAAAATGGGTAACAATAGATTCACAGACAAAAAGTACAAAGACATTATGAAGGTAAAGTTCATTAGCAAGGAAAGTTAACCAGTAAAGGTAAAAGTTGTTTTAGAATTGAAGACTTGATTATATTGGGAGTTTGGAAGAAAAAAGTTGCAGGAAAAACAGGAAGAGATTTATACTGCAAATTTCCAATTACAATCGGAAACCTAAATCACCGGCCACTATGAATGACGGAGTTATCAGAAAATAATGTGACATTCGACATCACAAATGAAGAAGACACTAGCGAACTTGATGCCCCACAACTCTCATCTAACAAGTCATTCCTCTCAAGGTAAAAATCGGGTGGAATATTCGGTAAATCCATCTCAAACCGAAGAAACCCAACCACCTGTCTCATACTCGGCCTTGCTTCAGGGTTCGGATGTGAGCAATGTAACCCTAATTTCAGCACCAAATCCAGCTCTTTACTCACATAGTCACCTTCCAGTTTAGGGTCACCGGTCTCCTGAATCATTCCCTTTTTCCAAGAGTCGAACACCCAGTCGACCAACAAAAAGTCTTCTCGAGCTGGGTCGTGTAGGCCAAGCGGCCGTCTTCCACATGCTACCTCAAGCACGAATGTACCGAAGGCAAACACGTCTGTGGCGGTAGTAGGCTTACCGGTTATACTTAGTTCAGGTGCTAGGTACCCGACTGTCCCGACAACATGTGTACTTCTAGGGTTAGTGTCATGATCATACAGCCTCGCTAGTCCGAAATCACCTAGCCTTGGACACATGTCACCGTCTAATAGAACGTTGCTGGCTTTTACATCACGGTGTAGAACGAGTTGTTCCCATTCCTCGTGGAGGTAAAGGAGGGCAGACGCGACACCCTTGATGATGTCGAACCTCTTAGCCCACGGGAGAACAGGTTTGACTGCATTTACGCCATTTCGGAAAAGTAACTTGTCTAAGCTGCCGTTTGGCATGTACTCGTACACCAGAAGTAGCTCCCCTTTTCTCCTGCAATACCCGAGGAGCTGGACTAGGTTCCGATGCCTTAGTCTCCTCATACTCACGATTTCCGACACAAACTCCCTCATTCCTTGCCTCGAATCGTGCGAAATCCTCTTGACAGCAACGCGGTTGTGAGTAGACGGAAGCACCCCTTTGTAAACTTTTCCGAAACCCCCAAATCCCAAAAGTTCAGAATCTTGAAAACCCTTTGTTGCCCTATACAAATCCATGTAAGAAAGCCTATACATAGAGTACTCCTCCTTTTCCCATGGTTCTTCGAGCTCCTCGAACTTCTTCCTCCATATAAAACACCCAATTCCCAACGCTAAAAGCAACGATAACCCCAAAACGACAAGCAACACAATGAAAACCGCGCTCATCTTCTTCTTCTGAACAAAACTAGGAACTGTCGGAAGCTTTGTAAAATCAAAACTGGGAGCCAACCCGACCCGACTCCAACTCCACCCCAAGATGTAGTGAAAATTAGCCGTAAGTCCAGTCGCAGCTGAGAACCCAACATACATATCCTCAACAAAAACACCCGAAAGATCGAGATTTTTACTAGATAACAAATTTCTACTTGGTTTAGAATGTTCCTTGATCTTTCTATCATTATTATTATCATTAAGAGGGGCTAATGACACATTAATCACCTTACTCGTCCCGTCATAATCAATCCAAACTTGCATAGGTTTCCCACTGGTAAGCTGCAGGGTCCTGTTAATCCCTGCAGTATCATCATAATACCCTGCAGAAGCGGATTCATTCGACCTTAACCCGTTGATGTCGATTCCTACATGATTCCCATCAATGTCATTGAAAACAGCATTTTGTACAGTGTCCAATTCTACAGCAAGGACATGATTTGAACTCAACCCGTTATTCGAAATATTGAAAATTCCCAGGTATTCAGCTGGAACTGCCTGCGTAAAGTCGAGAGACGGTGAGATGACAAAGGCGATGCCATGTCCGCCATGTCCCGGGACATCAGGGTACATAGTGAAAATGAAAGTGGTTGAAAATGATGAGTTTTTTGCAGTGAAGTTGATGGGTTTTGGGTAGAAAGCATGACCACTTTGCTGCTTTATTGTTGTGTTAGTTAGTTGCAGAAGGCCTTTTGAATCGAGTGTCGCGAGGCCGGCTAGTTTGAGGTTTGATCCATGGAAGCCATTGTAGGTGAATTGTGTTTCATCTTCAGCAATGACGACTAGAACAACATAGGATATGACAAGTACTGAGAATTTTGCCATGCTTTTTTTTTTTGGGGGGGTTTTCTTGTCAGATTTGATTTGTATAAAAAAAGCTGAATTTGATCCAAGTTCAGCAGACGAAATTTGATGTTTTGCTTTGCTGTAAGGAAATGAGTGAGAAAGCAGCGTTTGTGGTCAAAATTGGCATTTCAAACTTGCATCACTCTGTTGCTTTATGCATGAAATGAAATTCAAATGTTGGCTTTTGAGTTTTGACTAAGCAAGCTTTTGTGATAATCTTATCTTATTTTAGGTTCACGATGCTGTCTTTTGCATGAATGGATATTGATGTAGTAATCGTGTAAGTGTTGGGTTATAACTGTATAAGCATTTTCATGAAAAAAGGTCATAGTCTTCAACTGCTATAATTAGTTAGTCAATAAAAACATGTAGGACACTTGATGAAGTACCAAATACTAAAGAAATTTCAAGAATTTGGCGCACAAACATGTGTTGATGTCTACTTCCTACGTCTCTGTTTGAATTGCTCTATTCAACTAAAAAGTTATCACTATGTGAATGGATACTAATTAGGGTTAATACCAACTACGTGCAAACTATACGGTGACCGACTACCTGTTGAACCTCCCTTATACAACTCTTTCTCTAACTCATCTTCTTCTAATTTACATTTCGTGTTCATTTTCGGCCATTGAAAAAAAAAATTGAAAATTCATCTTCTATTTCTTTTGAATTTAATCTTATAGAAGCTATGAAAAAAAAATGTTTTTATTGTTATTTTGGCTTTCACCTGCAACGTACCTAATAAAACCCTAGAAAGTTACAACAAGGCATAATTTCATACATAACAAAACGAGATTAATGAATGCGTAGTTCATATTAAAATAAGATTACGTATAGTTTGAATTATTTTAAGAAGCGCACACATAATTGATATTATTTCCATGAAATCACCCTACTAATTAATCTAACATGGTTATTTTTATCATAAAATGTTATTTTTATCACTATGTAACTTTTCATGGAGGTGACTTCCTGCATAAATAGAAGAACTTGCTCACCAACCCCCTTTTGGTAACTTGTAATTCCTGTGAATTAAGTTACCGCATAGATAACCAAACATTTTTTAGAAATTCCCATCAATTAGGAAAAGAAATTTATTTCCCATGAGATTCTACTTCCCATGAATTTGCACTTCCCGCATCAATCAAACGAGTCTTTAGTTTATACTCGTAATAGAGTAAATATAGATATTTTGTGTTATATTTAACTCAATTTTATTTTATTTTTTATTGTTACAATCAAAATTTTGCAAGTTTGAGTTGGAATAGTGGATAAAAGTATTAGATTAGATTGAAGGGATTACATAAGATTTCTGTAAACATTGAATCTTGCAAGTACTATGAAATAACGTGCCACAATGGCACAATATAGTACTCAGTATTTAGGAAAAACGGATTATTATTGTACAATCAGGGTAAAGTTGTTGAGTTTTTGTATATTTTTATGGGAAAAGTCCCATGGTACCCCCCGAACTATGTCACGTTACACATGGTACACCCGCTTTTAAGTTTGTTCTCATGGTAACCTTGAGTTTTGTAGTTTAGTTCCCAATTTGCCCACATCCCATTTTCTGTCATCACGCCGTTGAATTATGCTTAAGAGCTGCATCATTAAGTGCTACAATAATTAATTTTGGGAGGGAAAATTAATTACATCCCTCAATGACTACTTTTCAGAATCCTTAGCATAAAGAGAGGCATTCCCATGGTAACCTTAAAGTTTGATTGTTGTTCCCATGGTACCCCTAAGGTTAAATTTTTATTCACATGGTACCCCTGAAAGCACAGGGGCGATTCTTTGAAGCAAAGTAACGGCTAGATTATTGAACTAGCCTTACACAAATGCTTATAAATGCACACCCCTTTCTATTTTGATAGAATATGAACAAAAAAATCCACACAAATCAAACTTTCAACAATGTCGGTTTCACATTCAAGTTCAAGTCTAAGCTAGAGGAGTTCAAGTGGAAAACAAAACATGCGTAAGATGCAACAGAAGAGCAAATATTCGAGCATCCGGATCAACTGCGGCAAATCCATTTAAGCTATACTATAAATGTGATGAATGTGGATGGTTTCAATGGTGCAAAGGAAGAACGGAAGAAGTTACAAATATCAACACAATGGATGTAGTTGATCAAGTGTCCATTCAACAAGATTTGAAGAAAAAGATGATGAAACAAATGGAAATAATTTGTGATATCAATAGAAAGATTGATTCTATATCGAAGTTGCTAAATCTAAGCATCATAATTGGTTCGGTCATGTACTTTAGTCTACTTTATGTTGTTATGAACAAAATGTATGGAAAACAAGTCTAATGCAATGAAATAAGATTACTACTAATATATTCCCACCATCACATTGATATGTTCGTTAAACAAACGAACTAAAAAGGGAACAACATTGGCGGAATAATTGTTTGTATGATATGCAAATCACCAAAAGAGAGTTTACGCACCAAATTACCCAAAATATAGGAGCAACACTTGTGCAAAATATACGTATCACATACGAGTTCATTCATATTCTAAGACCAAGTATGGTGGATTGGTGATATAATAAGAGACCCGTGCAAAATATATACCCCTAGCTAAACCATACACAAATGATAAACAAGTCTTCTCCTTCCTTTCCTTAGCTTGACTCTGAAATTGAAAGAAGATACGAAACTAACGATATTCTGCCCATATAACATTCAACCGTAAATAACATGACTAATTTAACATTCAAAATTAGAAGGTACTTACCTAAGTGTTGGTTGTTGAGGCTCCATCAGCCCTTGTGTTGCTCGTTGATGATCCATCAGTTCTTGCCTTCTTATTCTGACCACCACCTCGAGAAGCTTGTCTTTCCCTTGCAGTTGGCCCACCTTTGCAGCTCCTTGAATTATGTCCAACCGTCTTGCATATCGAGCATGTCACGAAAGTTGTTCTCTTTCCCTTCTTAGGCTCATTCGCTTTCCTTTTTCTTTGTCGAGCCGGTCTCCCTATGCTTCTCTCTGGTATAGGTGGTAAGACTTTCCGTCATATTAAAATTCAATCCATATTTTAGCTGACATTCTGGATGTACACAAACATCAACAATAAATGAGAATTCAGTGAACACAACGATAATAAGAACATAACACATTGAAATATAACACAATTAAAATGTATAACACAACAGAAATATTCAATAGTCATGATGCATATAGGAAAATTGACAATTAAACAAAGTACGGAGTATTTAAATGCAAACCAAGAAAATTTCAGAAACATTCGTGATTGAACATAAACCCTAATTTTGTATAGAACAGAGTATCATATCCAGTTTCGCAAAAAGTGTTTGTTTTGCTTCTTCCATCAGTGAATCGTCCATTTGATCTCAACTCTACTCTATTCCTCAACTTCTCACAAAGTATAATATCCAGTTTAACCCCCCATTTTAATGAACAATATTAGATTAACATTCAATCTAGTTTCACCAGAACATAGCATTAGATTGAGAATTGAAATTTTTTACTCATACAAAACCCTAATTGAAACATATAATCTGAAACCCTAATTTAATTAGAATTCCAAATCAAAATTTATTGACTAAACCTAAAAGCTGTATGGATATAAACCATAGTACAATCACCTAATAGCATAGAAGAAGATGTACGAAGCTTTAATCACAGAAATGCGAAAAAAAGAGTTAGTAGTATTTACCTTGCTTATTGGAAGAAACGATTTTAATCACTTGGGATAGAACTTGCTTATTGGATTAGGTTGATGTTGAAGGTTGATTGAGCTAGGTTATGGGGATTAAGTTTGATTTTGCCATTTTTTTTTGTAAACTGAAGAAGATGAAAGATGGAGGTGAAAAGGTTGAGAATAAGTGATTAAATGAATGAGTGAGTAAAGTGTGTGTCAGTGATTAATGCTTGAGTGTGTCAGTGATTAGCTGTTAATCACACGGTATTATGACGGAAATTGGTGTAAGGACAAATTGGGAAGCAAACTATAATACTTAAGGGTTCCATGGGAACAAACTTAAAATCGAGTGTACCATGTGTAATGTGACATAGTTCGGGGGTACCATGAGAAATTTCCGTATTTTTATTAAGCTTGTAAAAGTTTATGAGCTGAGTTGTAAGGTTTTTGAGCTTAAACATTTATTTCATTTAACTCGACAACTTTACACTAAAGTTCGGAAAGTTTACAGTAAAACTCGAAACTTTTGTGATAAAGCTCAAAATCTTAAAATCAGTTGTACACAGACTTATGTACAACTGGTTGTATAATCTTCTTATTGCCGTATTTATTTAGTACGTGTATTTAGTCGTAATATGATAGAGAGAAGGTATCCGAACTTGAGATTTATTATTTATGGTATATCGCTCTTAACCACTAAGACATCTTTCATGTACATGTCATTTTGTGTGCGTATACTAAAACAAAACTAAGGGGCAAATTTGTCTTTTCAACTTTCCCGCCAAAATACTACCACTTCATTTTATGAATTGGGCTTCACAAAATAATTTTTTTTGTCCACATTCATTAAAAGGCCAATTGTTCAATGTTCAACAATTTAACCAAAATCTTTATTATTTCTACCAATTCTTACCAATTACATATATTTGACAAAAAAAAACTACTCTGTATAACATAATAACCAAAAATCTCTTACATACTTTTAATAAACATGTCAAACAGGATGAACGGGTGAGGTCATAGGTGTTGGACAAATTACGGGTCGGGTCAAATAAATATCACGGATCGAGTTAACGTCAGAATATTGGACATATATAATTTTTTCGACGCCTTACATGTTATCAATTGATTTTTTTTTTCCAATATTATTCATATTTAATATCACTAATGTTATTAAATTAAATAATTACTGTATTTATAAGTAAAAATTGTAAAAAAAAAAAAACAAAAAAACAAAAAAAGTACGTAGTATATTATTCTATAAATGTTTCACTATAATTTATATAAATTTAGAATTTTTGTAGTTTATAATATTAAAGTTAATAAATTTTTAAATATTATTTTAAATATTATATACTCATACAGATATTAGTATATGATAATTTTAATGACACATCATCGGTCAGAGTATCCAACGGGTCAGGTTTTGACGGGTCATTCTATCTTAATAAAATACTCGTAGTACTTATACTTAAAAAAAGGTAACGAAAAAATAATTGTGTGTTATAAAACTAGAGAGAAAGGAAAAATAGAGAGAAAATAGAGCGAGAAATATGTGAGAGAGTTGTCTTATTCATGTCATTGAGAGGGATATATATAGTACATCAGTAATGATAAGGGAGTTTACATATGGGTCAAAAGCCCAATGAACATTCATCTAACATGATTTTATAACACTCCTCCTTGAATGTACATTACGGAATAATATGTCTCATAAAAACTTCACTCGAAAAAAAAACTCCGTGGGAAAAAAACTAGTGTAAAATAGAGTACATTATTCCTCAAACACGCATATGATGCTGTCTCATCAAAACCTTTCCATGGAAAACCTAGTGGGACAAAACCATAAATAAGTAAAAAGAGTACAGCGCGTGCATAATCCCCCTGATAGTTACATCACTCGGAAAATAACTACATTATCCATGATGTAATTATAAGTCTCGATATTGAAATAACAATCATCATACTTGATAAACTCCGTAGATGTCTTCGATAATTAGAAATCTATCATTGATCTTCAAATAGTTATACGGATAATATGAAGATAGTCTTTTATTGTTGCGTCTTCATCCAAATATCACTTCAACATTTCAAAGTATAGTCAGATTATCAATAATTTGCACGAATATAATATGTGACTAAATTTAAACTATATGAATATGAAATGATGCAATGATGTGATAAGAAAACTAACATGAAATGATATATTTAGTTTCTATATATCAGCATGATGACTCGATATGCAAACTGTATTGTATACTTTTCAATATCATCAATAAATTTGATGAATTTCAGGATTATGAGCTCATTGATACCAATAAATATGTCAACGGTCATACGGATTTATAAAATCCTTATTCAATAGGCTACTTGATATTGTGCGCAAATGTGTAGCCATTTCATATGATGTAATTTCGTAGAATCGTCATTCTACTTATATATTAATGTACACGATAAATACACGTAATTTGATATGATAAAACTTCTTTTGTTTTACCAACTTGTCACTCACTTTCTCCCCCTAAGGTGGTAAAAAAAATATTCAGGATAGATTGCAATCATTTACTTAACCACCTTAAAATGTGATTTATCATATCATATGCAAATAAGATTTCATTGATGAGTATTTTTGCAAGATTATGATATATTTCGGGGAGTACGTGATTCGTAAAATAATTGACTTTTAATGGCTGATTCTAAATGCCAAATTTAAGAGATCAATTTATTCACATGATAACGAACAAATTGTGAATTCAAATAGCACAAATTACTCGTATTTGATACATGGTCTCCAAGCCACTTTAAGCAATATTGATCAATTCGTAGAATTGAACTTAAAATATGTTTATTCAACCTCGAGTAATGTGCGATTGGATCTCCAAATATCATCATTCATAGTCAATTTTAATTCATGATTCTTAAACCCATAATTTTCAAGCACTTGTTGATCATATATGCTTCATTAGTTCATGTCAACTTTTGATATTTGTTCGCAATTAATTGTAATAATGCATATGCGAATTGAAGTTGGCTATATCTCAATATGTACAATTTGCACTCAGGAGTACATGCCAAACTTTTGGATGCTAAACTTATGATTAGCTATTACTCAATATGACATGAAACTTTATATTCATCTCGCCATATAGAACACTTCTAGTGTCTTATGTAAATTTGCAAGATTAGTCGTATATTAATATCCTTTTGGGAAATATATCGATATTATATATTCTGTTCGAGAAATTTCTCAAATGATGAATATTTAAGAGTTACGGAATGAAAAATTGGAGATTTCTGAAGTAAGAAATTAGAGAATAATTATGAGTAAGATTATTTCAGAAATAAATACTCATAACATTAAATTTATAGGAGGATTGACTCAACTTATACCGATCGAAGATCGTAATTTATATGAAATCATCTCCAATTATAATGATTTCCGTCTCACATTAATGCGATAGGAGATCGACTGACATTATACTGACAAATTTTTCGTTTTGTCTAAGATTAACTCGATATAGGAGACTGTCTCGCATTAAATTGATAGAGACAATCTCACATTGAATCATCACATAACATTTCACAATACATAGAACGTAGGTTACATGTGACAAATATAACTTAGAAAATAATGAACATGATTATAAAAACTTTAACATTCTAAATTTCTAATAATAAGTATACCATCATGCATGTTATTACGTATTTGTAATACCCTAAGGATGGTTATTAGTATTTCATAGTACAATATAATACGGAGTATGTAGCAAAATAGAAAGATTGTTACTATAATTACAAAATATTACTACTATAACTACATTGCTATAACAAGTTAGAGAATATACTATTATAGAAATTAAATATTTATGATATCAAAATCTATGACTTTAGAAAATATGTATTTCGATAATCATCCAATTTACCATCTAAATCATATTGTTGAAATAATATAAAGTTGTCAAAGTTTCCGTTTAAAAATATATTGACAAAGAGATAAACAAAATATTAGTATCGTAGGAACTTAACTATTATGCTTTAAAGTATATATCTCAATCGTTAAAACAACTACTATAATATAGTCCGTATATAATTCTTTGCCTTAGAGATACAAATATGGAGATGAATTGAAAATACCCCATACATATATATATACTATGATCTCCTTATAGTCATAAGGTAATAATAGATCATATGTGTATCTTCAAAAGACATGAATTAACTTCTTAATATAGGACTGAGAAATAAAATACAACTTCTTTGCTATAAAGATGCAAGAATCAAGAAAAAATAACGAACTTCTTGCTTTGATAGATGCAAGGATTGAAAAAAAAAATAATAATAACGAACTTCTTGCTTGAGAGATGCAAGGATTGAGAGAAAATTAACGAATTCCTTGCTTAAGAGATGCAAGGATTAAAAAAGAAAATAATGAACTCCTTGTTTAAAAGATACAAGGATTGAGAAAAAAAAATGAACTCCCCTCAATTTTTTCTGCTCAGTAATTAGAGTCTCGTGCTGATAACGTGTTATAAAACTAGAGAGAAATGAAAAGTAGAGAGAAAATAGAGCGAGAAATATGTGAGAGAGTTGTCTTTTTCATGTCATTGAGAGGGATATATATAGTACATCAGTAATGATAAGAGAGTTTACATATGGGTCAAAAGCCCAATGGACATTCACCTAATATGATTTCATAACATTGTGTTTATTATGCATAAATAAAATTTACTCAAAACAGAAACGTGGACGGTTGACTGAAATACAAAAAAAAAAAAAAATTTTAAGTTATGAACTTAGACAGTGGGGATATAATTTTGTAAGTAACTAAATTAGTTATATATACAAAAATTATTAAAAAAAACCGTGCGTAGGCATGGGTTTTGTACTAGTAAATGATTAAACGGAGGGAGTATTATATGAATTGAATCGAAGCCAATAAATGAATCTCTTGCGGAAAGAACTTACTAGAACGGGCAAAGGGGAGTTGTTCTTTGTCGTCCAAGATTCAATCGCGTCGTCTGCGCTTTATAACGAGAAAATGCAACTTCGCCCTTTCCTTAATTACTTTGTTCAACATCCTTAATTACTACGAGTATTTCGTAGGATTTTAGTTTCCGTAGTCGGTAATTATTTTATGTTATTTTTGTAACGTAATTACCGTGATTATCGATCTAAATTATGTTTAATTTATTAAAAAAAGAAAAGGGAAAACCCACAAAACATTAGAAAACAACGTTTTACTAACGGAACAGTGTTCAAGAGTTGATTAAACGTATACAAAGATCGGTAAAATGTTGCAATCCAACGTTTTAATGATCACTAAAACGTTGAATTGCAACGTTTTACTGATCAGCAACGTTTTAGTGATCATTAAAACGTTGTTTTCTAACTTTCTGGGAGGTTTTTTCGTTTTTTTGTTACGACGATAATCGTTAGTTAGTGTAATCACGTTCATAAAATTATGTTGTGGTAATTACTCATTGTTTTGAACTTTAGACGCTTTTCTACAAAGATTATTGATTATTTATGCGTAAAATCGTCATTCCGTTATAATGTTCGTCAATATCGTGTTCCCACATATGTGATTTTATGTTCAATATGTGTTTTTCATAGATATTTAAACGATATTTTCTTAAATAGTTAAAGGGAATAAAAAAAAGTGGGTGATTAATAAGTAACTAGTTTTCGTGCCCGTGAAATTCACGGGTCTAGCAATGGTATATTTGTGCGACCTTCCTTTATCGCTATACCTTCTTTGTGAGCGTTTGGTGTCAACGTAGAGATTAATTGTTGAAAGAGTGAAAATTCTTAATGATTGATTTTGTTACACAAAGTTGTGTAGACCCCAACTATAAGCATAAGGTAGAGAACAGACCGATGCTACTAAATAAGGAATGTGCGAATCTGAGTAAGGCACACCTCAAAATCTTGTTGAACCAATTGAAATATAGTTCGTGATAGTTGAAAAACAATACTTAAATAATAATCCTTTATTGTAGCACGACACATTTAACTAACAATAATACGTAAATAATTTTCCAACCAATGCTTTTCGGCTACGTAATTGTGAGGATTCAACCCCAACTGTGGTTGTGGCTGCATTGGAGGTTGTGTTTGTGGCGGGATAAACCTTTGTCTGGAGGCTGCGTCGCCTCTCATGCTTGCAAGAATGCACTTTCTTGTAAATCTATTCATATGCGTCTGATTTCTATTAAGTCCAGCGAGATAAACCTCCTCATCCAGACAAAAAATTAATAAACCTCCTCATCCACGAGATAAATATGGATTAGCTTATACTCCTTTAAGAAGATATGTGTACAATTACAGAGTTATACACTCCTCAAAAATTAAAGGGTATAAGAGCGAGTGATAATGAACGCACACATACTTATACACTCCTCCGTTATAAATTTAGCTTATACTAACTGTAAAGCTCCATTGGCCTTTCTCTATATCATACAAGAATAATCTAAATTTGACCGATAAAAACAATAACCAAATAGCGTAAATCTTACCGATCAAGAAGGATGCAATTGGAAGCGACTTTCGGAGGAAATTGACGGTGAAACTGTAGAGGGACGAAAAGAGGAAGACAAGTGAAGGTTTCATCTTCTCAATTGTATGAACTTGGAAAGTATAAATACACTCAAATGGCGTCTGAGCTTCGGATGCCATCGTAACTGCCAGACTTTTAATGGAGGATTAAATGAGCTTTAATGGAGGGTGATTCTATTTCGAGGTGAAGGAAGAGGGGAATAGATTATTACGCAGGTGAATAGAATAGATAGATTAGGATGGCTTTGATTTAGGGGATTAAGATGGCTTTGATTTAGCTTGCCATGTGTCGATCTTTGAGGACTTGCTATCCTAATTAACTAAAAAAATGATGGCTTTTTATTTGTTATGAGCTTTGGATGCTATCGTAACCGCAAGGAATTTAATGGAGGAGAGCTTTAATGGAGGAATAAATGATCGAGCTATAATGGATGGCGATTCTATTTCGAGATGAAGGAAGAGGGGAGTAGGAACAGGGGAGTATATTATTAAGAAAGTGAGCACATAGGTAGATTAGGAGGACTTTCATTTAGAGGATGTCACGTGTCAGTCTATGAGAGCTTGCTATCCTAATTAACTAAGAAAGGATGCCTTTTTATTGTTTTATATAGATGTGACGCTTGAACAAAAAAATTAGAAAAGCGGGCAATATGACGGTTTAACTTGACCTCAGATGTACAATACGGAGTACAACTTTACTACGCACCATGATATATTGATATCTAACTAAATATACAAATATATAATCACTAAATTTTATTTCTCCTTAATTTATTTTGGGCTATAGATCATAAAACGTTGGATTCCAACATTGATATGTAAAACGTCAGATTCCATCGTTTTACGGATTAGTAAAACGTTGGACGTGTTTTTACCTTTTTTTTAAAAATAAAAAATAAAATAAAAAAAAATTCAATGCAATTTCAATCGTTAAACTAGCATCCTAATTAATTACTCCTATAATGAAACTAATCGATCAATGAAAACTAATTAGAAATTAAAAGATTAAAGAGACCGATGAAAATAAATTTACTTGATTGCAACGATAATATCAGTTTCGTGAGAAACGGTTTTACATTAAGGAAACGGTTAAGAGTCAATAGAAAACCGGTTATATTGAAACCGGTTAAAAGTCGATTGAATCAAGTCTCGAGTGAAATTTAGCAAAACCATTAAAAGTTAGCAAATGAAAGTAGTCGGAAACTTAAAATTAGATTAATTAAGTAAAACAATTAGAATTATGAATCAGAAAGAGCAAAAGGGTAAATCATGTATAAAGCGCGGACGACGCGGCTGAAATATGGACAACCTAAATGAGTTAAGGGGCAAAGTTGACCATATCCAAATCTGGTTTGACATCTCAACTGAAGATCCGAAATTGATGTGTAACCTAGATTGACCTGACCTAACTCGAAAATGATCCATAGATCTATTGAGACACGATTTTTATTAAGAGACCAATTATAAATGAAGGTAAAAGTGGTACCAAAGTTAATAAAAATAGGTACGCTTAATCTAAAAGAGTATACAAATATAAATAAGGTACACTTGTTATAAAAAACGATATAAACAAAGTTGACATTTAGAGTAAATCTAATCATAAAATAGGTAGAAATAAAACATGATACTGACAAATGATTTTTCAATAACTTATTGAGAGATCGTCTCTCCCTATACTTGTCTGAAAAATTGTTGCTACTATCAAGAATGATCTGAGAGCCAAGGTTCCAGACCAAGATGTCTGGGCAAGAGTTCAACTGGAACTAATTGTCACGAGATGACTCTTTCAACCCCACTACTAGAAAAGAGGGCAAAGAAACCATGTTAAAATGCCCTAAGACACCATTATGGAGATGATCTCCAGGTCAAAGGTGTCTTAGGGTAAGAAACCATGTAACAAAAATGGTTTCTTTGCTTATGATTTAGAAATCAATTTTAAGAGATAAATGGTTTCTTTGGTCCATGAAAAAGACACCATATTGTAGAGATAAATGGTTTCTTATCTCAACTTAATAAACCATGTAATGTACTTAAATGGTTTCTTTGCCTACCAACTTAATAAACCATGTACCACAATTAAATGGTTTCTTTGCAACCAATTTTTTTTTTTTAAAAATATTATTCAAAATAACCCGAATATTAAAATACAATGTACTCATTTGCATATATCAACCAAAATAGACATGGATTTCCATAAAACATCTCATATATATATATATAATGATGCCAAGGTACGTGTCAAAATTACATTAAAAGCACAAAAAAAGTAACTATAACATAAATATCCCACAGTTGAGTATGTTTTCGAAAGATAAGTATTTTATCCAAAATGGTTATAAGTATTCACTTTGTAATCAATCGTCTTGATCTTCTACTTCTTCGTGCTCGAGAACAAAACTAATCCACATCTTTCGTACCTCATCAATTATTTGTTGCGTATACGATTTGGGTATATCTTTAAAATACTACAAGAGAAAAAAAATCAACATTAGAAATATATAAAGGAAAGTATAGAATACAAAGAAATTTTTATAGAATATGTAGAATACTAAAACATGATTGGAAAAAAAAAATGTAGAATTAGTTGCATGCCACGCACCCTCAACGTCATTAATTCAACTATGTTGCCCAACGATTATATATACCTGTCAATGCACCCCTTTTATATATTTTAAGGGGTATTAGCATTCTAGGAAAAATGAAATAATCTTTTCTACGCTTAAGTTCAAATAGATACCTGCTCTTTCAAAAACTCGCCTTCAATGAAGTCCTGCAACTAGGGATCATTGTTTTTCTCCGAAACCTGTAACAACAAATCATACAAATGGACATCCCTGTCATTACCTTACATAAAAAACATCCTACATTCTTAATGGTCTATGAATTATCCCAGTTAATTAAAGGCATTGAATTGTGAAATTTATCGGTTTGGGGAAGAGGTTTTTGCAACTTACACTATGCAAGTTCAAGAGTTTTCATTCACAAGCTTCTCCAAAGACAATGCGAGCTCCATTGCTGCAAAAACATTTCATCGAAACTTATTCCCAACCGCAAAGGAAAACCACATTCACTTTGTTGCCTAAGTAATGAATCACATTTTTCTAAAGAATAAGAATGAAGACATACCATATTAAGATGAATCACATTCACTTTGTTGCCAAATTAATTCAACGATGTTGCTCACACACCATCCTGAGTCATATTAACATGAATGATCTGCAGAAATAGCAGTTCGAAAGAGACTAAGATTAATGCAGAAAAAGTTAAATTGGAACATAAATACACAGTAAAGGATACAAAGCAACAATACTCTGTAAATGGGGTAAGAAAACTTTGGCAAATACCACTAAAAAAGTTGCACATACACCATACCTGATTTCCATTTTATTTAATGATGAATTTTTTATTTGTGTACAACATGTGCATAGGATCCCACCATTTTTATCATAACGATAATCTCCAACAAAACCTATACACGAGGAAGAGGGACGATAAGGTACTAGGATACTTACAATTATACAAATATGACGAGCAAGATTTCGATAGACACTTACCCCATAAAGATAAATCATCTGAATGGTGTGCAGCAGCCGGGCACCATTAGAGAAAAGACATGTAAGCATTCAATAACCAATCAATAAATAAAGCATGGCAAAAAGAAGTTAGATGTTGTAAAATGGAAACAAAATTGAAGGAATAGCATACCAATAAAGAACTCAAACCAGTACGAATTTTCAATTTCATCTTTGAATTGAGTAGCTTTAGAAGCATCAAGTTTGAGTTCACAAACGACGGGTCAGAAAACAATAATATTGGCACATACAAAGACCAGACACAATAATATGTAGTATGCTACGTAAACGTGCTTTCCACGATACAATACAAAGAAACAATACGAAAGAAATTACCTGGAGAAATTACTCCGGACCCTAGCACATAACACACATACATCATACACAAAACGAATTCCCATTTTTAACCTAATAAAATTGGAAGCAAAAAGTAGCATGATTCAGAGCTGAAATCAGTCTATCACCTACGGAATAGATCATAGGGCAAACATCAACACGAATTGATTCAAATAAAGCAAGCAATTGAAGAAAATAACCTAATCAATCTTTAATTTCGAAAATGTATCAAAATTGATAAGAAAAACACACCGCAAAGCGAACGATCGGCGACAGGAAGAGACAAATTGGATGATCTGAACGCAGATTCATAAATTGCCTACGCTTTTGCTTTCGCTTCTGCCTCCTCATCCTCCATCTCCACCTAGGCCTCCATTGCCAATTCCTCATCAATCACCGTCCCGCCTCTGTTGCCACCGCAATTACATCATTAATCGCCTTCGCTTCGGTGGCCGTTTCTTCATCAATCGCCGTATCCGTCTCAATTTATTCACCTACTTCCTCTTCTTCTTCTTCTTCTTCAACTTCCTCGTATTCCTCTTCTTCTTCCTCTTCTACTTCTTTTTCTACTTCCTCATACTCTTCTTCTTCTTCGCTTTCAATAATTGAACAAATCAAACAATCAAACAATCCTCAAAGGGGAGTTTGGGGAAATACCGAAGCGGTACACGTTGACTCCGGCGGTAACAACGGGGGCGGCGTGGTTGATGAGCGGAAGAATGACGGCAGAGTGAATGAATAAAAAAGGTTTAAAGATAGAATAGATGGATGGATCGATTGAATGTTAAAAGAAAATGTAGGTAGAGATGTAGAGTTCAGTGAGTAGTAAATAAAAAGAGTATTTCAAAAAAAAAGTAAATAAAAAGAATTTAGATATGCAGATTAGGAATCATTTTTTTAAAATGATTTCTTTGTTACCAAGAGATAGTGAAGTTAGAAATCATTTCCTGAGTAAATGATGTCTTTGTATATTGGATGTGGATAGAAATTAGTTTTTTGAAAAATGATGTCTTTGTGTTAGATTGGAGGTAAATAAAGATCATTTTTTTGAGAAATGATGTCTTTGTTACTAGATAAAAGACCTTGTATTTGAGATAATTGATTTCTTAGACCAAAGAAATCATTGACAATACTTAAATGGTTACTTATTAATGATGTCTTTTAAGCCTTTTCTAGTAGTGCGGCCCCTTTGAAAGACTCGTGTGCCACATAACTTGTAGTCCCGTCACAAGGTAAGTCAGGCAAACCCAAATACCACGCCTTAAGTCGGATTGACAAGATCAAGATTAAGTAATGAACGAAGAGACTAAGTTATAAGGGAAAGATTGCTTTATTAAGAAAGTTTTACAAGAAGAGTTTTCCAATGCTTAAGATTGTTGTGGACTTGTGTGGTTTTTGAGGATTTTGGTGGCAACAAATGAACCATGCACTCTTATTTATAGGGCTCCTTGGAACCCTTTGGAACCCCAAGGTTCCTAAAATCCTCGGGAGTCTTCTAGACTCTTCTACACAAAACTCTATATTTACATGATGCTTAGGGCAATAGCAATGGTACTAAATAAGAAGTTTCATATGCCTTAAGGAGCTCCTTATCCATTGTTCCACAAAATAAGGAGCTCCTTATATGGAGTTGGTTTCTAAAATAAAAAACCAACTTCATAAGTTAAAGGAGATTGGTGATTGGATGAAATTATGATTAAAGAACAATTGATCCCACTAAAAAGTTGCTATGAAACTTTTCTACCATTGTGGAGAAAATGATAAAGTTTTATAATATAGGATAGAATATATTGATGTGGTCATAAAAAGTAAGGTACAGAACTTTTACCATTGCTAATGCCCTTAGAACTCTCTCTAGTATGTACAAGAACTTCTTAGACTATTTTAGAACATCCTAGAACAATCTAGTACAACCTAGAAGACTCTTTAGTATTCTATATAGGAGTACTTCTAGAATACTTTACCATATTCTAGAATATTTCGGACCCTCCTAGAATATTCTAGATGTTTCTACAATGTTATAGAATATTCCGGACCCCTCTAGAATATTCTAGATGACTCTACCAGGTTCTAGAGACTTCTCCAAGACTCTGGATATTTTTGGACGCTTCCGGATGCGTCTCCAAACCTCCGTTAAGCTTAACTACTTGATACTTGAAGCGTGCCCGATTTGCGGACATCGGTTGGGCAACAAGCCAACCGTGACATAATGCTCTCCTTGTTTACTTTAGTCGATGAAAGTCATTTAGGTTTGGATGCTTTTCTGAGAAGTATATAGCGACTCATATTTTACAAAAAAAATAAAAAAAAATAATTACATGTCGTATTTTCGTGACATGTGAATACGGAGTAATTAGCAAGTACTCTGTATAAACATATTTATTTGACAAATTAAGAAATTAGACTAATTTAATAAATTTGTTATTTGTGTCGGGTGTGTTTTGGAATGCCTCAACTCAAACAGTTAAACCCGATCAACCTAAATCGTGTCGTGTTCGTGTTGACCCATTTATGTGAATAGGTAGTCAAACATTCAAACTTTACCGATTCTAGATAGATTTAAAAAGACGGTTTTTCCATAACATGGACATAGTTAGTTTTTCGGGAAAGTAGTCCCCTCTACTTTACTTAATTGCGAAATAAAATCTTTAACTCTTAATTGAAGCAATTAGACTCCTAACTTTGCCCATATGTGAAATTAAACACTTTTTATTTTTTTTCGATCAATTGCTCAATTTCTCGTCGTATTCGTATTCTACTATAATATACGTATTCATATTTTAATATGAGAAATTGACGAGAAGTTGAGCAATTGATCGAAAATAAAATAAAAAAGAGTTTAATTTCATGTATTGACAAAGTTAAAAAGTTTAATTTGACGTATTGATTGATCTAATTACCTCCAGTTAAAAATTAAAGGGATTTAATTTCACGATTGAGTAAGAAAAAAGAGGGGTTTAATCACTCTTTTGGTTTTTGATTTATTTCGTTCCTAAACCCTAACCCCCCTCCTTCATATTTTCTCCTCTCTCTCCCATCATTTTTCCATTACCAACTCTCCCACCCTCCTCCTTATCTGGTAACACCACCAAGAAGAGAAGAGAAGAGAAGCTCCGCAACAATGGCTTCCCTCTCCGCCGGGGCCCACCTTCTCTCCCCTTCCTCCTCCACTCTCCACCACCACAACCACCACCTTCGCCGCCGTAGCAGTGGCTTCCCTCTCCCTTCTCATCTCTCTTCTCCTAAACCCACTCCCCTTCACTCCTCTCTCTCATCCCACCACCAACCCGATTCCAAACCCGATTCCTCCGGCTTGAACCCGATTTCTTCCTCGAACCTCTCGTCTCTGTTCTCCCACTCTCTCCCCAAAACCCTAGCTATTTTCTCCCCCGCCGGCGTGCTCCTCTCTTTAGTCTTATTTTCCGGTGGTGGCGGCGGCGGTGACTTTATTGGGGGGAATAATGGCGGAGGAGGAGGCGGTGGAGGAGGAGGGGGTGGTGGAGGATGGTGGTCGAGGTTGATTTCGGCGGTGGCGTACGCGAAGGACGAAGGAGACGGAGGAGGCGGATGGGATTCGCACGGATTACCAGCGAATATCGTAGTGCAATTGAACAAATTGAGTGGATTCAAAAAATACAAGGTGTCGGAGATTCTGTTCTTCGATTTACGGCGACGGACGACGGTAGGAACGGAGGATTCGTTCTTCGAGATGGTTTCGCTTCGGCCTGGAGGGGTTTATACGAAGGCGCAATTGCAGAAGGAGTTGGAAACCCTAGTTTCTTGTGGAATGTTCGAGAAAGTTGATTTGGAAGGGAAGACTAATGCAGACGGAAGTATTGGTGTTACTATCTCTTTTACTGAGAGTACTTGGCAATCTGCTGAACGATTTAGGTATAATGCTGATTTGATTTACGATGTTTCTATTTCTTTGGATGTTTTGATTGATTATTTGAGGTTTTTGTGGATTCAATTGTTGCAGCATTTTGGTAGAAATCTGGCGTAATGTGTTTTTTACATTTCAGCATATCGATTTGGGTATAATTTGATGATCGGTTTAGGTATAATGCTGTGTCGATTTACGGTGTTTTGGTTAATCTTGTTGTGGATTCAATTGTTGCAGCATTGTGGTAGAAATTCGATGTTTGTGTTTGACATTTCAAAATTTCGGTTTTAAGTATGATTTGTTGATTGATGTAAACTATATTTCTGTGTTGTTCAACATTATTTCGGTTTTTTTGAATGTTATGGTTGGTTGTGCTGTGGTTTGTATTGTTCCAAGTTGCAGCATTGTGGTAGAATCCGATGTGTGCGTGTTTGACTTTTCAGCATTTATCCGTTTAGGTATAATTTGCTGATCGCTTTAGGTATAATGCTGCGTTGATTTACTGTGTTTAGGCACGTGGATTCAATTCTTGCAGCATTGTGGTAGAAATCTGATGTGTGTGTTTGACATTTCAGCACATCATTTTAGCTATAATGCTGCATTGATTTGCTGTGTTTAGGCCTGTGGATTCAATTGTTGCAGCATTGTGGTAGAAATCTGATGTGTGTGTATTTGACATTTCAGCACATCGATCGATTTAGGTATAATTTGCGGGATGTTTTAGGTGTAACACTTTGTGATAGTTTCACACGTTCTATCGTTAAAATTGATTGACCAATAGTAATAGTTTCACATTTTCTGTCGTTAGAATTTTCGACGAGATACCCATATTATTGATGTCCACATGTGACGATTTATCTGTTCAGGTGCATCAATGTGGGATTGATGCAGCAGACTCAGCCGCTGGAGATGGATCCAGATATGACTGACAAGGAGAAGCTAGAGTATTTTAGAAGCCAGGAAAAAGATTACAGGCGTAGGATCGAGAGATCTCGAGCGTGCTTGTTGCCTCCCCCAGTAACTGGGGAGGTGATGTCGATGTTGAGAGACCAAGGGAAGGTGAGCGCAAGGTTGTTACAGAGAATTAGAGATAGGGTTCAGAAGTGGTATTTAGACGAGGGTTATGCTTGTGCACAAGTGGTGAATTTCGGGAACTTGCACACCAAGGAAGTGGTTTGTGAAGTGGTAGAAGGAGATATCACGCAATTGGTCATTCAGTTCCAGGATAAGCTTGGGAATGTCATAGAAGGAAACACTCAGATGCCTGTTGTTTGGAGAGAGTTGCCTAGGCAGGTAACGTCATTTCTATTTTCTGCTTGCTTCTTATGTTTTGAGACCTATGCTTTAGAATTAAAATGTTGAACTAATGTTTTCCACCGTTGGTAATCGTAGTTTTGTCACAAACTTAAAACAATCTTTTTATTGTTTAAACTTAAAAATGTGGCATGAATTCAGTACTATACCAAGTTTATTCAAGATCCTTGAATGGTTAAAAAAAAAAGACCCTTGAATGAAATGTTAACCCTGAAAGCGTTTAATCATCATTGATATTCACTTGTAGCTTTGTAAGATTTTAGCTGTGCTTGTATACTCTTTCTATTCTTATCCCAATTCATCAACGAAATATTGACAAGAATTGGTATGCTATCTAATATTTTGCAGCTTAGAGTTGGCCATGTCTTCAATATCGAAGCAGGGAAAAAAGCCTTGAGAAATATAAACTCGTTAGGTTTATTCTCAAATATTGAAGTTAATCCACGACCTGATGAGAAGAATGAAGGAGGTATTATTGTTGAAATTAAGCTTAAAGAACTGGATCAAAAATCCGCAGAAGTGAGTACGGAGTGGAGTATTGTTCCTGGCCGTCAGGGTCGTCCCACACTGGTAAAACTCCACTTTGAGCATATATGAATCTTACGACGAGTTTCTATCACCAATAAACAACATTTTGAATCTATGATGTCTTTGCAGGCTTCTATCCAACCCGGTGGAACTGTCACCATAGAACACCGTAATCTCAAGGGTCTCAATAGATCATTTAGTGGCTCTGTTACCACTAGTAACTTCCTCAATCCTCAGGTACTTTAACAATGTTTGATTCTTCAGGCGTCAGGGCATTATGTTATGACTCTTTTGAAATTGTGACATGTTGCGCCTTTGTATATGTAGTGGCCTCCCTCGCTTGAGTAATGGATGATTCATATATGTAGATTGTTGCATGACTATTGATTGAAACATTATCCTCAAACTGAAAGGCTCGTAGGATTTAAGAAGCAAAATAACGTATTTGGGTGTAGTCTTATTTTGTTGTTTCAAGAAGGCTATACAGCAAATTCTAAACTGCTTTTTTTTTTGTAGGATGACCTTACGTACAAGTTTGAATATTTGCATCCATATCTGGATGGTATATATAGTGCACGTGACCGCACTCTAAAAGTCGCCGGCTTCAATAGCCGAAAGCTGAGCCCTGTGTTTACCGGTGGCCCAGGAGTAGATGAAGTTCCTCCTATATGGGTTGATAGAACTGGTGTCAAAGGAAATATTACCGAGGTATATATCTCGTCTTATTATAATGCATACTTAATGGTCTAAAACATCTATTACTTATATTTATTGCAATTTTTTGTTTCTTTTGAAGAATTTTACC
Source organism: Agrostemma githago (assembly GCA_958450325.1). Classification (NCBI taxonomy): domain Eukaryota; kingdom Viridiplantae; phylum Streptophyta; class Magnoliopsida; order Caryophyllales; family Caryophyllaceae; genus Agrostemma; species Agrostemma githago. Next base: position 69,374,249 of record OY288250.1, on the reverse strand, counting down.
CGGCAAAGCAAGTTCACATATGGGCTTGTGGCGGAAAATATCACCACACGAGATGAAGGCAGTCAAATTACTGTAACAGGTCAAAGGGTGTTGCCAAGTGGTGGCATTAGCGCTGATGGACCCCCTACAACTCTAAGTGATACTGGTGTTGACCAGATGGTGTTTGCACAGGCAAATCTTACCCGAGATAACACAAAGTTTGTGAATGGAGCTATTGTTGGTGAGAGAAATGTTTTCCAGGTACTCTTTCTTTCTGCCGTGAAGCATTGCTTAGTGATTTCTTCATAACTGCTGTTTTTTCACCCTAAAATCTTGATACTTGTAATTCTTGCTTTTCCTCTGCTATTCTTTGATAGAGAATGTACTTTATTAAATAATAAATAATTAGTGCTTCCAAACTGGAATATCTAATTGATGTAGTGTACTACGGCAAACATCTGCAACATGTCGGAAACTTGGAGTATATTTTCTATGTATGAATTCAACCATGCCTTTGTGTCTGCGGACGTGCTCTTGCATTTTCTGTGGCCAAAGTCCTGACATGTTACAAGGGTTTGTTTTCTCCGCCGCCAGTATCTTTACCTTTCACTAGGGGACTTGTTAGTCTATTGAGTACACTTCGAACTCCACCACCCTCTCCTTAACACCCATTCCCCAAAGTTTAACATAAAAAACAGTTGAACTTTTGTATATCCTATCCAAGTGGCGGAACTTCTATGCTACTTCAAATATTAGATCCCATCAAAAATATCATCTACCGAATATGAATGTTTAATTGATTGAGTGTGTTGAATCTGTCCAGGAGATAGTGTAATACATTCAAAAGTGAATTCTGTAAAATGGTGCCTGAGAACGTGTAGCCTAATGCTTTTATAGTTATCTATGGTAAATAAGAACTTTGAGATGTGGTAAGGGTCCAATAGGCATCACATTCTTTAGACTTAGCTTGTAGTGCTAACTGTATCATGAGAATTGAATGTGACTTCTTGAAATTTTAGAAATCGAGTTAAATCATCTTATTACTGCAGGTGGACCAAGGTCTTGGAATCGGCAGTAAATTCCCAATTTTCAACCGTCATCAACTGACATTAACCAAGTTTCTCCAGTTAAAGGAAGTAGAAGAAGGTGCCGGAAAACCACCACCACCTGTTCTTGTCCTTCACGGTCACTATGGTGGCTGCGTGGGAGATCTTCCCAGTTACGATGCCTTTACACTTGGTGGCCCCTACTCTGTAAGGGGCTACAACATGGGTGAATTGGGTGCAGCTCGGAATATCCTTGAGGTGAGAATCCCTGAGATGTTTTATTCAGCTATGTTTTTCTTGTGCCGTAAATCGTGCTTGGTTTCGTTAAATTTCCGTCGGCTGTTGAGATGATTTGGGGGATCTTGATAGAAGTGTGGTTTGACGGATTAGATGGAAGTATAGAAGCCCTAACCACAGTAGGCCTTCCTTAAGACGGGTTATCCGTCTTAAACTTATAACGGGTCAAAAAAAAAAAAACTCAACTTGCATATATAAGACACGACTTTTGCTTTTTTCGAAGCCTTTTGCTTTTGTCTTTTATCTCAACTATTTGAGACGTCATATGTTTAAGACAGAAATACCCATCTTCAACAAGAATTTGTGTTCCACCTTTTGTTTCTAGTTCTTTTATTATACCCTTCTTTTCACCATTGTTCTTGGCTTTCACAGTACTTTTTTTATTTGTTACTCTGAAATTGCACGTAGTTGTTGTATCACGTATCCGATATTACACTTTGACACATCATTTTAGAACAAAAGTTTCAAAATTTTGCATTACAGCCATATCCGGTACTTTGATACCATATCGTGTCCGACATTTTTTTCAGTCCACATTAAACGGAGATATTGTCCCATATTTTATTTTGAAAATTTAAACTTTGAAAAACACGGCGCCTCCTCCTTTCGCACCCACAAACGTGAAGTAGTACTCATGAGTCATGACGTGTGTTCAAATCTTATCAGCATCCTTCTCGGGAATCACGCCTTTAAGTAACTATCGTCATTTTTTTTATAAGCTGGACTTATAGAGTTATTTTCGACTGTAGGTTGCTGCTGAACTACGGATACCTGTAAAAAACACACATGTATATGCTTTTGTGGAACACGGGAATGATCTCGGGAGCTCCAAAGACGTCAAGGGAAATCCAACTGAAGTTTACAGACGTGTCGGCCAAGGCTCGTCTTATGGTGCCGGTATCAAGCTAGGTCTTGTGCGTGCAGAGTATGCTGTCGATCATAATTCCGGTACAGGAACCGTCTTCTTCCGGTTTGGGGAGAGGTTTTGAGCTCAACTTTCATTTTTTTGTTTGTGTGACTGAGATTAATCTCTCTTGCATTGGTTGGTAGCTTTAGCTTTCTTTATAGAGTGTGTAGATCAAGAATTCCTCTCCATATTGCAAATTTGGAGTAACTCGGGTAATAATCTGGAATTTTCACTTACCGTTAATCTGTAATGCCTTCGTATTTATATAGTACGATATTTGTCGTCTTTTTTATTGTCTGCATTCGACTGTGGTGCACGACTGAGGTTCACAAATACTCCTACATTGTAAAATTTGTTACGGGTACTTAATTCGATTTATTGAAAAATTTACTGTATGTTTTTAGCGTTGTCCATGTGTTATTGGAGTGTTGAAATGTCGAGAAATGAGTCGTTGCAGAGGACGAACGTGATTTTTGAGAGCAACTCGAGTTTGGTAGTTCATGCGGTGAATGCTAATAAAAGCTGGTGGAGTTCTTTCAGGAATTGCCTTGACGAGATTTATAAGCTCTCTGAGTCATTTGAGTCTTTTCTATGTTGTCATAGGTGTGAGGGTAATACCGTAGCTCATTTTGCTGCGAGATTTTGCTCTAACGTGGGTGAGGAGATTGTACTGGATTCGGTTTTCCCGCAAGCCATTTTGTACTTGACGGGTCTTGATTTAATATAAAGCCACCCCGTTTTCCGTCAAAAAAAAATGTACATTGTCCACCCAAGTGTATATTGAATTGAATGTGTAAGATGATTTTAGATAAATGTACACAAATTCTAATGAATCAAAATCGAATGAACTTAGACCATCCGGGGCCGACTGTTGGTGCATTTCTCGTTTAATTATGTAAATATTGAATTGAAATTGTCGCATATGTAAAGACGATTTTACATAAATATGCGCAACTTCTGATGAATCGAGATCTACGAACATACAAATATGGTAGCAGGAACGGTTTCCGAGCTATAGACCGAGTTCCTTCTTCAATTTCGCAAGACTGGCTTCGATCTCGTCGATACTTTCCTTAATGCCGGCTCCCTCGACATCATTCCGTCTTTGTCCTTCGAAACTCGAGAAAGAATCCCGTCTAGACTGCTCATCATCATCGTCTGTGATATTGAGTTCCTTTTCCAGGAACTCTACGAACTCTTCTCCAATGTCCTAAGCGAGGAAAACTAATATTAGCTCCTCAAGTTCAATACACTTTTTCCGTCTCCAATTATTTGTGAAGAGTATTATAATCAAAGTTAAACAAATGACAGAGACGACGAGAGTAAATAATATTTGTATTTATTTATACAACCTTATATTTTATTACTATTAGAATTTACGAGAGTAATACTTTGGGACGACAACTAAGTACCGAAAAAAAGCAGGTTATCGAAAAATTAATTTATTACTAATTTGTTAGTTCGAGTTTATTGCTGTTGAGTTAGTTTCATGATAAGACGTTCTATATACTCATTCCGTCTCAGAAATTTGTTTACCTTTAATCAAAGTAAAATAAACGACTCAGACGAAGGGAGTAATAATTTGTGTCCATATTCACCTAAACGACAAGCAAAAAGTGGAAAAATAGGCGATGCTCACCGCTAATTCTTCCCACAAGCTCTTTGGTTTTCCTTGTGAAGATGCACTGGCTTCCAAATTTTGGAATTCTTCCTGTAAATCTTTAAAGAAGTCTCCTGCAATAACCAAAAGCTTGATCAAAGGTCAGACTACACATTTATATTTACATAAAAGAACCGTAAACGGTAAAAAAAAAAAAAGAGAGGCGACTGTCGAAAAGATAGAAATGAAATCGTGACATGAAAATAAAGAAAACAATTGTACCCAAGGTACTTTGAACATCCCTCAAAAATTCACCTGCAACACAAAGTTTTTCAGTATAAGCATGCATAATATATAGGGCTGACGGCCCGTGTCAAATCTTCGAGCATAAAATAAGGGGAGTTGAGGTTTGAACTCGAGTTATATAAAATTATTAGTTTGAAAAAGTGGTAGGCTGTAATGTCTCAACGTGGCGATGTCTCGTGCGCCTCGTAAAATTTTATGGATTCATAAGCCGTGAACTGAATAGGGCTAAACTGAGGTGAATAGGGCTGAAATAAGCCGTGAACTTAATAGGGTTCAAGTGAGTCGAGCTAATTTGACTAAACTTAATTGCACACAATGTAGCTGAACTAAACTGAAGTGAACTTAAATAGAGGGATGTGAGGTAAAACGTAGAGTTATATATTTAACAGAAATATAGCCAACAATCCGTGACTGTTATAATGTAATATCATCACAAAATATGCATAATGTGTAAAAGTAGATGGATAAATTTAGTAGTATGGGATTCGGAAATGTACCAAATCCGTAGAACTCTTCCTCGTCCTTTTGCTTGCTGCTGCGATTTCTTTCAGCAGAAGAATAGGAAGCATCAGAATCATATCTCGTTCGAGAACCGGAGCTGATCAATGTATTGTATGCATGCTTTATTCTCATGAACTTCTCTTGAGCATCCGGCTGTATATAAATTCAAAAGTAAACTTAGGAGTTAGGATACGAGAATTATCGGAGATTTGACGATAATGGAGATATAAAGTTAATACTACGAGTAGTACTCTAGTAGTAGTCTTTAACTAAAGAATGCGAATGTTGGATTTGAACAGAGGGAGTCTGTTATGGAGTACTCGTAGTATGTATTTTAAGTATGCGACATCACAGAATTCGTTCCTTAACGATTCACGGCCTCTTCATCATCTAACAACCTCAAATTCACCTTTCATCAAAAACCCAACATTAGAGACGTTTAATTCTAGGTTACTCCGACACTTCACTTCAATTTCCACCAAAACATTGAAAGTTTTGCGCAAAATAACCGTGTCCGACCCTCTGTGTGTCGACACAACACCTCGTAGAAGAGTCTCAGCAACACAGCCTGAATTCCAATCAAAATCCCAATTCAGATTTGGGGTCGATTAACATGAATCATCATCCGAAATTGTAAGTCACTAATCATTCCTACCTCACTACACAGAGCCTTAATCCAAACAGATTTGGAGTCGACTGCAACAACATCTTAGCATTAGTCACAAAATTTTTGTGGGGTCGACTAACATGAATCATTATCCAAAATCGTAAATCCGAAATTATTCCTACTTCACTGCTCAAGTACTCAGAGCTTTAGTCCGAAATAGATTAATATGAATCATTATCCGAAATCGTAAATTCGTAAATATTCCTACTTGACTGCAAAGGATAATAATTCTGCAAAAATTATTACAAACATATATAAATAAATTACCTGCTTATTAACATCAGGGTGATATTTAAGAGCAAGTTTACGATAAGCCCTTTTGATTTGATTGGGTGTAGCATTGGAAGAAACCCCAAGAACTTGATACGGAGTTTCTCTTGCATTTGCTGCTGTAACATTCAATCCAATTCCACCCCATTTCTGCTTCTTTCTCCAAGAATTGGGTATTTTTGCAATCAATTTTACTGAGAAGTAATCGATTTTATTACCACCATAGCAGCATCTAAGTAATGGGATATAGGTAGTAGTAGAGAGAAATTGAGATCGAAGATGAAGAAGAGGAATTGGGTAAAGTTTTGAAGTTGTGCAGGAATTATTGTTAGTGTAATTGATCAGGAGTTGGGTTGGTTTTAAAATTAACATTTATTTGGATTGAATTTTCAATTAGCTAAGAAAAATCAGAAAATTCTGGGTAATTTTGGGGAAAAGATAATGTATGATTGATTATTGGCATGTATGTATGTGTACATCATAGTCATCAAAGGACTCAAAGAAGGTCCGTTTAGCTGACACGGGTTTATCGCATTACAAATTTACAATGTTGTCCGACGTCCATAGTTGCTCTAAAAATGTTGTGTGGTCGCTTTATTTGACCCGAGCAGCTTTTCGTCTGATTTTTGGCCATTTTCATTCTAAGACCTATAAACCCCAAAAAATGTGGACTACAAACTTCCATTTAGGGAGTGGATTCTGGAATGTGCAATTTTCTATCTAATCCAAGGAATAATTCGTGTAAATTTGGGTCATTTTTATCCGGATCCTTGAACTTGATATCCGAAAATATGTGTTATACACTTCATTTTGTGGTGGGGCGAGAGGTTTTACCGGGACACGCTACATTTTCTTCAGATTTTATACCATGGGATGATGGGACAGGGATCGATTTACAAGATATCATGTCTGATTTCAAACCAAAAAACAAGTACGCATCACCTTTGCGGGCTTTGTAAGACTAACCGTATTTTTGGCTAACGTTCGTATATTACATATCGGCAGTATAAAATGCTTTTCGTTGCTAGTCAAATTTTGTGTGGTTATTTCATTAGACCCGAGGAACGCTTCGTTTGGGCGTAATAAACCGAGCAAGATACATCCTGAAGACACCTTAATCACGTGATATGAAAGTCATGTTGATTTGAAAATGATCCAATATGACATCTTAAGCAGCTCAATTTGAATTGTATAATACACGTTTTTCAGAGATTCGAGCTTCGGAATAAAAATGTCTAAAATTTTTGCGAAGTTTCCATTTGGTCCGTAGGAGCATGCAGGCAAAGTATGAGGAGCAGCGGAAGAACGTTTGTGAGTTCCTGTATGTCTTAAACCACCCGTACGTGAAAATTGATTTAACTTGCAAAAACGAATTACGCTTGTCGTTTGAGCGTGAAATCGGGGAAGGTACATCCTGAAGACACCCTTGTCAAATGGTACGAAAATCGGGTTCATTTGAAACGTGACCCGACATGACCTTCCGGGCCAAGTAGATTTGAAGTGTATAATACACGTTTTTCGAAGATTCGAGATCAAAAATTAAAATGGTTGATAATTGCACGGTGTTTTCATCTGGTCAATAGGAGCATGCACGCTTAATATGAAGCGCAACAGAAAATGTTTGGGGGTTCCGGTATTTGTTAAACCACCCCCTGCTTGAAAATCGGTTTAACGTGTCAAAGCGCCTTATACTTGTCGTTTGAGCGTGAAATTTGGCAGTATACATCTTGAAGCTACCATAATCACGTGGTATTAAAATCGGGTTGATTTGAAACATGATCCAATATGACCTCCCGAGGTGGTCGATTTGAAGTGTATAATAAACGTTTTTTCAGATATTTAGGGTCTGAAATAAAAATGACCGAAAATAATATGAAGTTCATCGGGTTGGTAGGAACGTGCACGCAAAATATAAGGAGAAGCGGGAAACATTTGGCTGTTCCGGTATGTATTAAACCACCTTATTACCTGAAAATCGGTTTAACGTGTAAAAGCGACTTATACTTATTGTTTGGGCTTGAAAATCGGTTTAACGTGTAAAAGCGACTTATACTTATTGTTTGGGCGTGAAATCGAGTCGGATACATCCTGAAGACACCCTAGTCACGTGATATAAAAATAAGGTTGATTTGAAACATGACTTAGTATGACCTCACGAACATGTCGATTTGAAGTGTAATACACGTTTTTCAAAGGTTCGGGGATCCAAAATAAAAATACCTGAAAAATGTACGGAATTTTTATGGAATAGGTAAGATCGTGCACGCAAAAGATGAAGAATAACGAGGAACGTTTGGGGGTTCCGATATATATTAAACCACCTCAACAAGAAAATCGGTTTAACGTGACCTAGACTATTGTAGCATCAAAACAAGTCCAAATACTTCATGTAAACAAGGACAAACTAAGGCAACTTACAGTACTCAAATGATATCGATCCGCCCCAAATTCTTGTTTAAAACATATTCTTGTCTTAAACAATAATTTGCGAAAATTAATCTCTACATGCATAAAACACTTGAACTTCAAGGGTTCAGGGTGTATCCTAGTAAGGTGTGTTGTAAACTACCTGCAATTTTCCTACTATGAGACAGTAGAAGTAGATCGACGACATCTTCCATGTTTGATATAAGCAGTAGAACTTACAGAGATGTCGTATGCAGGAAGTCGGAAATCTTTTCCATCAAAATGCAGCAGGTTTAGCACTATAAGATCGAACACGACTCTTGTTGTTTCCTATACAGATTCTACATTCATATGCAATATTATGCCCTAAAGGCTAGAGCCCTTCATTCAAAACGGATATACTCGTAGTATCTTTCATCGTTAATGTGTTGATACTCAGGAATTTTCAGGTGCGTGTAAATTAGAATAAGATTCCATGTTTCGATAAAGAAAATCTCCAAATACCCTTTAATTGAATCACTTTTTCGAGAAATATGAGGCATCTAAGTCATAAAATTAAAGAGGTTTCCCTAATATCGAGTTCATTTTGAGATTTCAGTCTATGAACTCGATATTAAGAGAAATCTAAGTCATAAAAATAAAGAGGTTTCCTCAATATTGAGTTCTTTCTGAGATTTCAGTCTATGAACTCGATATTAAGAAAAATCTGTCATAAATATAAAGAGGTTTCCCCAATATCGAGTTCATTCTGATATTTCAGTCTATGAACTCGATATTAAGAGAAATCTAAGTCATAAAACTGAAGAGGTTTCCCTAATATTGAGTCCATTCAAAGATTTCAGTCTATGAACCCGATATTAAGTCTATGAACTCGATATTAAGAGAAATCCAAGTCATAAAAATATGAGACATTCAAGAAGTTCAAGCAAGAGTCAAACACAAACAGAAGATCAGCCAGTGATGCAAATCGAGGTCCTGTGTTCAATAAGTCACGTACTACCCAAAAAGAGTTTCCACATAAACCGAGATGTCAAAATGGTGAACGAAAAATCAAACCAGCTATTCATCTTTAGACCGGTTTGGTTCACCGGATGAAGGAAGTAAGCCATTAGGAGTATGAAGCAAACAGAGACTAGAACCACAAGCAACAAAATTGAGAGTCAAAATCACGAGAAAATTCAGCGAGTTGACATCGGAAATGGGGGAGCAAAGTAACATGCATGAACAGATATCAAGCATATAAGGAAGAGAGTTACGACTTACGAGTATTATTTACCATAGATTTTGCGGTTCATCTTTCAAGAGTTGCTTCAAATCTTGATTAACTGAAAAGGAAGATCCAATGTCACCCACTAATAATCAGTTACTGAATCGACAAACACGAGGAATACATATCATATTGAGTACGAGTAGTATATAACCTAATAAGTGTACAATAATAGCAGAGATCTTTCCTTAAATCAATCACAAGGGAAAGAAAACCTAATTTTTGAGAATACATCAGTCTTATTCACAGTCAATGGGCTTCTCCATAACTGTTTTCATAGCATATCTTGTTTGATCTTTGATCTTTGATGGAAGATTGTGAATTTGTGATCCCTGCTTTTTGCTTCCAACTTGTAATCTCTGTATTTTCACAGAAAATTGTCATCAAAGATTAATTTTTTTATAAATATCGATTCGCTCATCATTCATCCATGGAGAACAAAGATAAGCCCAAATCAATAAAATGATGATACTATCAAAAGAGAGGAATAATCACGGGTATTACGATCGTTGTATAACATGATTCACTACTTTCAACCCAGAATTCTAATCAATCTTACCAAATCAAACAAACTTTCAGCTGAGGATTCTATGGAGAACAAAAATATGTCCAATTCGATCAAATGATAATACTATCAAAAAGAGAGGAGTTATCTCGGGTATTACGATATATAAGATCGTTGTATAAAGCGAAGATAACAATGTCTAATTCAATTCAAATCAAACATGTTTCATCACTTTCAAGCATAGTTACCGAATTCCCTCGGGTATGTAGGAAATTGTGAAAGAGAATTGTATCGATCGATAAAAGCGTATTCATAACAAATCCGGTAACCATGATTTCAAGTTTCAACAAAGAATTCCAATCAAACAAACAGATTCGAACAAACTAAAATCAACTCAATACCTTCTTCTTCTTCTTCTTCTTGAAGAACAACAAATGGAATCAATTGTCTCCAGGATTAACATGAGGAGGATAATTAGGGTTCACATGCTGATTACGCAAACGACTATGATGGCGATTATGCTTCCCCGTCTGCATCAGTCCACTACCAAATTGATACGGATTCAGCTGAGGATAACTGAACTCATAACTATGGCAATTCAGATTATTCGTATGACAACTCCCCTCAGATCCCCCATAGTTAACCCTAGCAGCAGCAGAAGAAGCCGAAGCAGAAGAAGAAGAACAATTCGACGAACCGGAATCCATTCCCACCTGATTCCTCTTCAAATAAAGCCGATACTTCTGCAAATGCGACGCCACATTCTCACGAGTCAATCCATCAACATTCATCAATTGCATAATCGTCTTCGGAACCGCGTTCATAATCCCTAGATGCGCCACCACATCCACGAACCTCTTGTGCAATTGCGGCGTCCATACTAACCTCGCTCTCTTCGCCGCCTTCTCCTCTCCTTCCTCCTCCTCTTCTTCTTCCTCCACCTCCGCCGAATCAGAAGCCATGGCGGCGATGATGGCGGCGTCGTCGGAGAGTGATCGGCGGAGGGAAGAGAGAGTAACCTCCGAGGCTTTGGCCACGTCGGAGGTGGTTTTGTAGGGTAACGGCTTGATGCTGAACGCCGATAACAGTTGTGAAGGGAGGAGGCCGTGAGACAACGGCGTTACTTCGTCGAGGTTCGGCAGTCCGACCTCCCACTCGTGCACTCTCTCGTCGTCTGCTCCACCGTCGGCGGCGGCTGCGGCGGCGGTGGCGGGGGTGTAACCGTGTTTATCCATTAAAGCCGTGAAATTGACGAGACCAGAGTTGACCGTATGCGGTGTTTGGTTGAGTGGAAGGGAAAAGGGGAGGAAAAGTGCGAGTTATTAATAAAATATCTTTGATTCGCTGGTCGACGTGGAGTGTATGTGGTAGATATTTGTGTGTGTAAGAGAATTTGATTCTTTGCCTTTTTAAGCTCATCAAACTTCAAAGAGACGATTTTTTTGACTCAATCTATCTAAATTAGTTCACCTCATTTCGATTTAATTTATTTGTACTCAACACTTTAGTCTAGTTCAATTTACCTGAATTCGGTATACTTCAATCCAAAATAATATGATCATGTAGTGGAATCACTTTTTTTTTTTCAAACGAGCTCTAAATTTATTAGAGTACTTCATCCGATATTATTTTATCTTCCCATTTTAATAATACATCACTCATATATTTAGCAAATGGAAAGATAACAGAAAAACCGGGGGAAGTTACTTTTAAAACATTTATTATGGAGATATGTTTTTCGTTATCCCATTTTTTGTAGGATGAACGGTAGTTTATAGTATTACTTTTAACATGCTACTTCGTAATTATTATTTTTTTGGAGAAAAAAGGAATTATATTAAGTCAATTTCCGACAAAGTGGGAATAGCCCCTCTAGAAAGTTTGACACATACCGATATTCCTTCCCATTTCTCGAGCACAAACGAGCTGTATGATGTGCTACACAATTACCGCTTCTTCTAACATGAGACCACAAGCATTGAATAAAAGACAATCTATGCTTTTACTACAAACTTTTAATATATATTCACACATTTTGTTTATCCATTGTACGTAGTATATACTAGTATTGTTAGGGGTTGTTTGGTTGTACTCTTAAATCATGAGAAGTTTTAATTGATAATTTGAGATGTTGTTTGGTTGCCCACTTCCCGGGAATTGTCACTTCCTTCCTAATGGAGAACTTACTCACCAAGCCTCCTTGGTGGGTAGAACTTCTCGCATGAAGTTATTTCCCACATGACAACCAAACAATATTTTTGTAATTTACATGAAATACAAATTCACGTGAATTTAAGTTCCCAGTAACTCCATCTTCTCATGGTGAACCAAATGAGCCCTTACTCTTTCCGATTTGTATTTATTGTCATATTTCATGAATATATGTGCATTGTTTATTATTGAAACGAGAGAATAAAATAAAAATCGGTGATTATAACAGATTTAATAATAATAATAATAATAATAATAATAATAATAATAATGCAAGGCAAAAGAAAGCACAAATCTCCACTATCCGTCCAACCAATTATATCATAACACGTACACAAAAAAGTGCATATTGATCCACTCAAAATGCACCGCCCATGTTTCATGCACAAATCCGACGGCCATATCCGTCATATGTGTACGACGGGTCAAATAGTACCCATGTGGGAAGATACGACAAAAACAACATGTGGTACTATTTGTCTTATCTACTACATGGATACTGTGACGGATATACCCGTCACAAGCAAGACCTACTATGTTTCGTGACTCTTGAGCTATTTACAGTGGAGTATTTATTTTTAATTATTCATTTTATTTACTTTACTCCGTATTTATTAAAGTACAATGAAGGAATTCAAAATTGCTATCTTAGATGGACACCGAGTAAATTCCCGAGCATATATGATACGAGTAGTAGTGTCTATGAATCATACGAGTATGCCCTAACAAATTCGACAATAAAAAACTAGTCTCAAAGAATACAATTCTCGTAAGATTTCTTTTGACACAAATTCTTGTTTGTGGGAAATATATCTATCACAAATTTATAACCGATCAAATAAGAACAACTTCACGTCGGATCTTTCCCACCTGGATCATTTTCAGGTAAGTTATCTTCAACTTTCGCTAGAAATATCGACTCAAATATTGTCAAGTACTCCATAAATAAATAGAGATATAGGAGGGGGAGAAATAACAAGGGCTTTCATTTCCATGGAAACAATACATGAAAACATTTTTTACACCCAAAATAAAAACCCTAATTAATTCTTCTTAATCATTCAATTAACTTTTATACACCCTCATCTAATCAACCTCTTCTTTTAATTCTCCAGGAGCAGCACAAGCATTACACATATATATATATATATATTTCACATCGGAGCTCGTCTCAATTCTATATATATATATATATATAGCCTTAAAACTACGACATTTACAGTCCCGATAGGTGATAGTTGCAAACATTTTTTTTATTACACGACCCGTGGAGCAATACCTCTTACAACTACATATTAGGGAGGAAAAGGAAAACGAGAGAGAAGTTGAAGACGATGAAACAAACAAACAACCGGTTTTGAGTTTGTTTGTTTTTATCCTGTCAATGCATGTTGATGTTGTGCATTCTGTAATGCTGTTCTCCTTTCTGCACACAGAATTAGACAGCATTGCAGCAAAAGATTACTCGATTTACTCAGACTGTTGGCTATTGCCGGACAGATGCTGTTCAGTTTTGACAGTCCGACACCTGCTTCATATTTTGTGGAAAAGGTTTGAGAGTCCAGCTTATACAACTGGATCAAGATCAGTCCGCTCAGTTCGGGTTTGTAAGGGTTCGGCTTATATTCGGGTCAGGGTGAGATGGGTCAAGGTCAAGTATTCAGTTTGGGTGTCGGGTCGGGTACAATTCGAGGTCCGATCCACCAATTCTAGGCCTGTCAAACGGGTTAACCAAATCGGGTTTGAGTGTGTCAACTTCGGGTCGGGCCACTATCGAGTCAGGCAAATCGGTTTGCCTTCGGACCGGGCCAAGTCATTTTGGGTTCGGTCATTTCCGGGTTTGTTATTTTCAACTTTTTTGGGGATATCAACCCATTTTCTATAAAAATATTCAGATCAATTGTGGGTTAGGTCGGGTCAAACTAGGTCTTCAATTCGGGTGAGGTTATTCGGGTCGGGTTTGTTTTGCCACGTCTACCAATTCGTACCAAACCCCCCTTCCCACTTTTACATGTGCCACAAAATCCATATTACGGAAATACGCCCAACCCGTGTTGAGCATGTAAGTTTTTTTTACGGCCAAACATGCGTAAAGTTTTAGACGAGGATAAATACATGGGGATAGTAGTACAAGTTAGCAGAGAAAAGACTGTACCTCCAGCGGCAACAAGCTTCTCGACACGAGCAACAATATGCTTGCCATAAGTGTATTTCTTCAACGCATTCAAATGAACCTTAATACGTGATAGGATATACTCCCTCTTCTCATCGCTACATGTTTCCAACACTTTTTGTACTACGTAGTTTGCGAATTGGTCCTTCATCATTGCCTGCAATGTGTCGAGAATTGTACAAGTTCACGATAAAAAAAGATGGTTAGTCTATTTAGTGAGCCAACTGTTGTAGAACTCGCGCCCTATGTGCAAATTATTTATTCCTATATTTTGGAAGTATCACGACTCACGAGTCAATTCATCAACATTCATCAATTAAGAGAATATCTCTCGTTGAAAATATTTCCCTCAAAAATGTCATATCTAAATAAGGTAATTATTGATTAGGTTAATTCTGACAAATTAAATGCCAATCATTGCAATTGGAAACATCATTAGTAATTTTTCATTAAAATAATTTTAGAATTTCTATGAGCTTCATGATAAGAGTAAATTTTCAAAATTAGTGGATCTTTGAATTAATTTTATAATTAGTAGATATTTTGATTAGTGTTATAATTTCATTTTTTTTAAATAAACACTATGCTGAGAAATAAAAAATGAATGTATTCTCAATTGAAAATCTAAAAATAATACGAACATAAACTAAACTAATAAATAACTACTGTATACTGTATGTACCTCGCAGTATTGTACGGGTCTATTCTAGTTAATGAAACAATGAAACAAGAGAAGGAATACGAGGATACCTGCAGAGGCTCATTCTCATCGGTGGTGCCAAGCATCTCGTTCACCAAAAATTCTCGTTCTTGTGCATCGCCAAAAGTCAGACATTTCTCCACAACATTCGAGGCAAATTTCTGCTGACTCATTAGAACTATCTTTCCGGCCAACTCTTTTATTATAGTAGTTCGTTCATCCGACTTACCATGCTCCAGCACATGCTGCTCACGACACCATTTACAACAAAACGGAAAATTAAGGAAAAACACAAACTCACAAAGCATATCAAAACGTAAGCTGATCGAGATTAAAAAATCGGAAAGTATAATAATAAAAATATAGTTTTAAACGCAAAATTAAGTTGAAAGCGTTAATAATAAGTTTTTTAAGAATTACAAACTCCAAGTTCAAAAAGAAAAAAATGAAAATAATTTTTAAAATAATATAAAAGAATAAAGAATAAATAAAAAGAACAAAACGGTCGTCTAATATGAATCACGATCTGAATTCGTCAAATCGTCACCCAAAATAGAAGGGTAGAAATGAACCTGAATAACATAATTGCCATACTGATCTTGGGCTAACATGCTAACGGAACCGAGAATCTCATCCATAACTTTACTCAGCGTCATGGGATCGTTGCAATGTTCTAAAACCCTCTGCAACCATAAGAAAGCAAAAACAATTTTAAAAAAAAAAATCTACGCAGAGTAAAATTAGTAATATATTCTTGGTTTACGGACCTGAACTACACGGCACCCGTATGGATGAGTAGAAAGAGTAACAACTTGATCAAAGAAAGATTGTATTATGAACTGAATGTGATCTTCGGGGACGCACTCGATACACTTCTGTATTACGTGATTACCGTTTTGATCACGGACACAACGCATGATGTGACCGTCCAGCTCTTGAACCATTTTAATCTTCTGATCAACGTCGACTACTTCTATTGCCTGCTCACCACAATACATATCTTTGTTTAAAAAAAAAAATATAAATAATCAGAATCATATATATATATATATTCTTAATTCTTTTATATTATTTTCTAAACCTTTAAGAACTTATTTTATTAACGCTTTCAACTTAATTTTGTATTTGAAAATTTACTTTTATTATTGATTATTGTATTGTTCGCCTTCCATTTTTTTTGGGGGTGACGACTTGATCGCCTTCCAATTTAGGCAGATAACATATCTCCAATATAAAGAGGATAAAGACTTGCCTTTTGAATAACACGACAGCCATACATTTGGAGGCTGAGGTTCAAGACGTGATGGTCGAGTTTGCTGGCGAGCTCTCGTCTTTGAGAATCCAGTCCGTGTTCAAACAGCTGAAGACCAAAGAGTAGATATATTAAGTAACATACAAAGACAAGTTTTGTTACAAAGGCGGGCATAAAGACTATTCACTCAAAATCTCTTGTAATTTTTCGAATTACCTTTTGTATCACATAATTTCCAAACACATCAGTCATTAACGAAAGAGCTTGTGGGCCGATTTCTTTATATACCATGATTTTCTCATCGACTGTAGCAGTTTCGAGTTTTTGCTGGATGAACCGACTTCCATACTGATCCGCACTGTTCAAATGAAACAATTAGAGAAATAACTAAAAAAATAATAAAAAATCGAAAATTCAGACAGATCTTTCGTAAAACCAAATATTATTGCAGACCTGAACTCCACGACATGGCCAACAATCTCGGAAAGCTCGAAACACTTAGTTTTATTGCTCTTAAACTCTTCCAACAGTGAGGAACCGATGCAACCGTTATCCATGGGCCACGATCCCATACCAACTCCCATGTTTCTCATTCCAACGGGACTGCGCATTTGGCTGCCGGGCCCACGAGGTGAGTTTGGAAAAGTGGGACTTGTTAGCGAACTTCCGGGATACCCCATTCCGATACCATACGCATGATTTGCATAATATCCGTGATTAGACCCGCTCGATTTGGTTCCTAACGCAGGACCGAATTGGGATTTCTGAGGAGACATCACCGAATCCAAATGCGCTTTCTGAAGCACGTCCATGTAATACCGATCTGGAGATTGATCATTCAATGCACCGACTTGCGCAGCATACTCGGCCGCTCTCAAGTATTGAAGATACATGGCATCTTGATGCGACGCTAAGTTATGTCCAGAAGCAGAAGCAACGTTTCCAAGCAACGGAGGGAGGCTATAATTGCTAAGGTGGTTAGCCATAGTGGAAGGTACTCCCGGGTTCAAGGAAAACCCGCTCGGGCTGTGGTTTGTGAATGACGGGCTATTTATATGTCCATCTAAATGATTGTAATGAGGTGACAACCCGTTAGAATATGGAATCCCGGTGTTAAACCCTGGTTTAGGCCGCTCCAATGAAGGGCTCCTCAATTCGGAAACTCCTATCTTTCCCCGAGCTGTGGAACTGGCCCCGGATGACATGTGGAAAGTGCGGGATTCAGACAACGGATGTCCATGTCCGTTGTCGATGTTGCCGTTTGTTGTGAGGTTCATAACCGACAAAGCGGCAACAAGATCAGAAGAGTCGTTCATCCCTAACGAGATGCCGTTGAATGAATTAGGGTTCTTGAAGTTCTTTTTTGTCGCTCCGGCTCTACCTTCGCCAATCGGAGTAGGGCAAGGACTAGGAGCTTTAGCCATGTGTTGGGGATCGGGTGTAGTGCTTCTCGACAACGGCGTGCCCAAAGCAGCAGCATAAGAATACGAGGTGGGAGCCTCACGCCGTAGAAGCGCCAGTTCAGGTTCGACAGAAGGTAAGGCGTCGATGTTTTCATCATAAGTGTTGCGACTTGCGGGGCGAGATGGGTGCCTTGACGGGGGATTGGAGTTGGCCAAGTCGTTCTGAAAAAGCGTAGGGGTCAGCTTAGTGTGGGGAAGCATATACTAGTTTGACAAAAGGCAGTTTAGTAAGAGAATTTATTGACGATGTACTCCGACACTTCGAATAGGTGTCAGACATGTATGATGTCCTAAGAAACAGGACACGACACTTGAACACTTCGCATTAGACCAAAAAAATTGAAATTTTCCCATAAAATAGCCGTGTCTGACACTTTAACACGTGTTGGATAATTACAGTAACAAAGGGAAGAATAAATCCATTAAGAGAACAGCTATGTCACTTAGACTCTTCTAAGTCCCTCATGTACTTGTGTCCGATATTCGACCCTCAGACAAAGGTATGACACTTGAACAACCATTTTAATCCAATTTATGCACCTTATTCATAAAAATAGCACTAACATAGACAACAATTGCCCCTTTTTTACCCTTCACTACCCCGATCAACATTTACCTATTCTCCGAGGAAGCTCTAACAGCAATGCAAAGGACAATGTTTCAAAACCTATATTACAAGCAAAACAACCAACTTCATATCAAGATAACAATAACAAACAACAACCAGCAAATTGCGAGGTAAGGGGAGTCGAAGGTGAGCAGTTTTATCAATGTGTTAGCAACATAAAGAGGTTGTTTTCAAATGACCCAGAATAAAGAGTGCACCGAGACCTAAATCAAACGACCCTAAATCAAACGACCGCCACTTTCCAATAAAAGAAGCACGGCCACTTTAGTGAGCCATTTTTCAACATTCCATTGAAATGAAGAACCAAAGTATAACGACTATGTTACTCCGACTCTTCTAAAACGACTATGTTACTTGACATGGGCATGACACTTAAAAACCTTATCTTAAGCCAAAATATACAAAATTTCATAAAATAGTGAGTCCGACATTGGGACACACACCCGTGTTTGAGATACTTCTAACCGAGTCTGGCTACATTGGATATGGAAACATGATGAGGTCAAACAATAACTCAAGAGTCGAGAAGAAGTATTATACCTGAAAAATCTCAGCAAGGCTCTTCTGCTTAGCACCAAGTCCAATTCCCGGGAGACCGGGAAGCCCATCTTTACCCCAATCAGTCGTTCCACGAATCTTATCGGGCTCACCCTCCTTCTCTTTCTTAGTCTTAAACCCAGGAGGCATAACCAGAGGTGACCTACCCGGCCCATTCTCAACCCTACTCACTACTTTCCTCCCATCACCAATACCGCCCAACACAGAGTTCCCACCTTGCAACCTCTGTGTTAACCTCCAATCCTCTTTTGATAACAACGGTGGTGGCAACCTAGGGTTCAAGTTAACATTTGAATAATAATACGACAAATATGACGGGTCTGACCTAAGTTCCTCCTCAGACATACCTCCAATGTCATTATTATCACCTAAATGTCCCCCTACCGCATTCAATGATCCGTCCACAGTAGGCGGGGCCGAACCACTCCTAAATATGTTCAATTCTCGCTCTCGATCCTCGCCTAAGCCGACCGACTCTATCCCTTGCCCTTGCCTACTTTGTTCAAGGATCAATGCCCCAATTTCCTTCTCCAATCCATCTCCAAATGACCCTCCACTATTCCCACCACCTCCAATCATTGGTGGTCTTCCTAATTCAGATATCATTTTCAATCACAAACCCTTAAAAAAAAATTCCCAAAACCCTGATATCTTACACTACAATCAAAATTCGAAATCAACCCCTTTAACTCCTCAATACTTACACAATCAAAATTAAGTAAAAACCCTAGTATTAAAACTAATAACTTTCAAAACCCTAATTACTTATACAATCAACCTCAACACATTAACTCACTAATCACTTATCACACTAGTGTCACTCAAAAGATCAAAACTTTCAAACCCTAATATAATAAAAAGCAAGTAAAATTATTTACAGCTAAGTGAAGCTACTTTCTTCAAACCCTAATTACTCAAAACAATACATAATCACAATCAAATTAACCATATAATAATGATCAAGCATCAAACTTTTCCAACTAGGTTTCAGCTGCAACTCAGTTAGTCAACAGGAAATTAACAAAAACATGAAAAAGATCAAAACTTTTATCTGGGTTTTGAGTCATTAATGGTGAAGATCATCAATCAACAGCTTCCTTCATGATTAAGCCCTTCTTTTCACATTAATTTGATAGAAAACCTACCAAAAAAATTCCCAGAAAAGTGAGAAAAAAAGTGTGAAAATTGAAAAGAGAGAGAAAGGGGAAAGATACTGATATTTTTAATTATTTTTTAAATAAGGGTTTTTTAATAGTAGCTGAGATCAAATTGGGCGGCTAATTGATTTGGGGGAAATGGGTTATATTGAAGCACATGGTGAAATAGAAGAACCCTGAGTTTAGGGTTTTTGTTGTGAAAAAAATGTTTGGTTGTTTGTTTGATGGACTTTCTGTTTCTTAGAGACAGGAAAACTGAGCAAAGATAAGGAAGGAAAGACACATGAACTATCTAAAGCTGCTTCTTTTTTCCTTCAATTGTTTTTGGAAAAAAAAAAAAAATTTGAATTAATTTTTGTTTAGTTTGTAGGAAAAAAACTTTAGATCATTTCGATTTCTTAGTGCAAATACGGATTATTGGAAGAGGTGGTCGTTATGCAATATGTAACCGTGTTGTTATTGTTAAATATATGTATTTTTGGTGCGAGTGGATATCATGGAACTGAACTCGAGTAGCAAGTCGAAAGAGATACTCCCTTCATTTGTCTCATTTGCTATTTGAGGGTCAAAGTTTGTTAACTTTGACCATGAATTTATTGAAAAATAAAAATAATTTATACATAAAACTCAAAAGTTCATACGAGTACTATTTATTATCAAATTATCTTTCATAAAATATAAATTTCATCAAGAAAAAGTTTCATTTATATGTCGAAAAATACGGTCAAAGTATCGTTTTGTAGACTATGAAAAAACAAATGGGAAGAAAAAAAATGGAGGGATGGAGGGAGTACTAAATGATTGGTCGCTCCGGTCTCCATTGAATGAGTGGGTGTCTTAAATATTGACGGAGCTTCGAAAGGAAATTCAGGGTCTTCTGATACGGGTGAAATTTTTCGGGATTCTCTATGGGTGATTAGAGCATAGCTTGTTGCCTCACGTAGAGGCTTACTTTTGGCCAGGAACGTAACTAGCCGACTGATTATCTAAACGGATGCGGAAGAAGAGTTTCTACCGACGACGCATTTCCATTTGGTGCGAATGTGTCAATCTCTTAAATCTGCCAATAAATGACGGTTAAAATTGAGCATGTTTTTAGGGAAAAGTCAATTCGTGTGCAAATTGGCTTAGTTAAGAGTTGACCAACAATTCAACATGAACAAATCCGTTTGGCTTGATGAAGGAATGGGAAACTCCGACACCATTATTTATCCTTTTGCAACACTATGTCGGGGTTTCTTGTCCTCGTTTAGTCATTTTATCCCCTTTTATATTTTTTGATTTAGTTGTGTTTTATTCTTGCCCGCACTACAACAATGGCTCTCCCGAATCCCCTGGGTATGGTAGTAGCTCTTGGGGATGGAAGGGTATTTGCTGAGGCCTTGATATGTTGAACGCGGGCATTATTGATTGGTTGCCTGGAAGGCCTAGCACTGTCGATATTGCCAATGTTAGATGGGTGAATGGATTAAAGCCTATTGTGAAAGCCGAATCGCAAAACCTTACCTATCCTTCCTCCATAGATGAATTTCTAGTCGCAAGGTTCCTGGGACACCACTAAAATTTGGTTGTTCCATCATGATGAATGGATTAGTAAGATTCTCTGCTACCAGCTACCTCAGGGCGACTGTATTGATCATCGCTACTGGAGTCTGACCCCAGGCATGTCAAACAACAAGTTGACCTGGTTCTTGGAACCGGGGCCCAAGTTGGAAGAGGGCCTTATTAACTGCGTACAGTATATTATTATGTAGGGTTATTTAACAACAATAATACCAACTATAGGACGTCTTCCCAAAATAATATCAATTTTAATAAATCTGGGAATAATACGTATTATTGAAGTAGTTAAACGAGAGTAGTATGGGTGACCGGTTACCTGTAGAACCCTTCCACCTTCCTTTTTCATCTTTAATTTTATTTAACAGCAATAATATCAACTATAGAGCGTCTTCCGATCAAAAATAATTCCAATTTTAATAAATCTGAGAATAATACATATTTTTGGAGTAGTTAAATCAGAGTAGTATAGATGACCAGTTAACGATAGAACTCGTTCACCTTGCTTTTTCGCCTTTAATTTGTTTAATGTTCACTCTTTTTTACTTACTCAGTATACGAGGTATTAAACGTCATTAACGTCTTCGGTCTTCCTCTTCCTTCTATCTCACCAAATCTGACTAACAACACAATTCTACACCAAAATCAACACGTTAATCTAAACGAAACTTATGGAAAAAAACGGAAGAAGGATGAAGGGTAATGGAGAGAGAGGATGAAGGAGAAGAGTAAGGAGGAGTAAACTTGAGAAATCTGACCCGACCCGAATAAGCCAAACCGAAACCGACCTGACACCCGAACCGTAGCATGATTTTGACCCGAGCTAACCCGAAACTGACCCGACTATTATTATAGAAAATTAGTCGATATCCCTAAAAAGGTCGAAAACAGCAAACCCGATAATGACCCGAATCCGAAATTATCCGACCCGACCCGAAGTCAACCCGATTATTATAACCTGAAAGTGACCTGACCCAAAGCTGACCCGACACAGTTCACCCGTTATCCGTGTCTAAGGAGGAGGATGGAGGATAAGTAGCAGGTTAAATATTAATTAGGTGACCTGATGTAGCAGGTTATAAATTCACTTATACTACTCTTGTTTAACTACTCCAATAATACGTATTATTCTCGGATTTATTGAAATTGGTATTATTTTGGGAAGACGCCCTATAGTTGGTATTATTGTTGTTAAATAACCCTATTATGTATATGACCATGAAGTGGGTTAGTAGTGATACTAGTGTTGTAGTGGTAGCAGGTTGAAGATGAGGGCTTCTTTTGATCAGCGGATAGGGGTTCAAATCCAATGGAAGAATCTCGTAACAAATATCACATTTATACAAGAATGAGATTTACGACCAATAAAAATTACTCTTTATTCAAACTAATATAGGCCCCGTGCATAAATGCACGGTATACATAAAATTTAGTTTGTATCATACTAATTAAAGACTTTATATTGGAGGTATATTAATGTTTACCTTCCTCAATTTCGAGAAAATAATTTCAAATTGATAAACAATCAAGGTAATGGAGTAAAATTAATAAATGTATGTTTAGATGAAAATATTATATCTACAAATTATATTTTTATTTATGTTATTCTCATATTTCGAAACACTTAATTCCATATATATCTGAATTAATACTAAGAATTGAACACCCATATGATACATTTGTTTTTAAATGGTTTAATAGTGCTTTTTTGTTTTATGAAATAGAAATTTGACTATTTTCACATTTTTATAAAAATTGATGTTTAGAGATTCAACTCGAAAAGAAAAAAAAAACGTTATTTAGAAAAAAAAACCGAATATATTTTTCTAGTGTGAAGCTAAGAATCGCTATACTATAAATTTACCATTTTGATGATTTTATCATCATCCATGAAATGTAGTGGGTTACCAATTTATTTTAAAGTACTCTTTGTTTACCTTCCATCTTTAGAAATAATGCATTTTGGAAGGAAAATTTTAGAAAGTTGTTATTCTTTTAGTATACAGAGGATTGGGGATCTATATTAGTATGGACTTGGAGTATTATTTTTCAAAATAACCTTAAAAATATGGCAGACGGTGATTGATAAGATCTAAGGGGGCCTCCAAAAAAATTGGCACAGGACCACCAAATATCATTTGACGACCTTGTTTGACCCTCTCAAGAGACTATAACTCGAAAAGTTGGTATTGGTTGGCCTTTGATTCCCTGTTCCGAGAACAGGTAAAATCTCAAATCTCTCACGATAAGATCATATTAGACTCTTTTGTGGCAAGAAGCTCTGGGAGTTAGAAAAGGGTCTGGCAAACTGAAAACTTTATTGTGAAAGATATTGAATTATGCTCTTCCCATTGGTGCTGAATTTCATAGACATAACTTACATGTGAATTTTAACCGTTCTCTCTGTGCTAATGATGAGGCTGGGGCATCTGTTTAGGGACTGCCATTTTTCAACTCGTCCATGACATGAAAGTGATCTGGATATTCGGGTTTTGGTAAACTCACACATTGATTTTAAGATATGGCTTGTTGATTGGATTAATTACCTCCTCTCTCGGGAACATAGGCTGCATGGTGTGGCAATTTTCTTGAGTGTTCTATGAACTATATGGATTTCTCGAAATAATTCTAAATTCAATGGTTGTCGTCCATGTGCAAGTGTAGCTTTAAAGTTTCTCCAATCTATGGACATGACATAGGTACACCCCGACGCGGCCACGCGCGGGTTTGGGGAGGCGAATGAATCTCCATATGAGAATGGATCGAATTGAAATTTAGGTCTATGTGGAGTCGCCACCAAATTTTGTGGTTATTCGGAACCATTCGAGTCCACTCTATGTCGTAGTGGTCCGTATACAAAATACGGCCCATTTCCGATGTCAGAGTTTATTGGGCTCGTCCCTTTGCATTTGATACCGATACCGACATTATCGGATATCGTGTATTGAATGACTCTCGTGCGCCAACGGTTTCGGGCATCCAGAAACCGAGGTTCTGAGTAAGAGGTGAGGGTACGTGTTGGGAAGCCCACAAAGGACACCCAACCCCGCCCGCACATTAACGGCCTCTACTAAGAATTCGAATGACTTACAATAATGTTGTGTGCTAAATTTAGACCGCTTTTCCCTCCATTTAGACCCGTTTTTCTCTCGTTTTGCGAGTCTTAAGTGCGATTATCGCCATATTTTGCGTACTTCTCGCATTAGCGTCCCTCTTGTGCGTTTTACGTGTTTTTGGTAGTTTTTCTATCGATTTTGATAGGTTTTGCTACAAAAATCACGATTGAGCTTCCACGAGCACAAGAGAAGGGAAAACCGTCCAAAGAGTAAAGCACACAACTTAAAGTTTAAAGCCATCCGATCGAACAAACGAAGAATGAGACAAGATTCGAGGCCAGAAAAATGACCGGACAAAATTTCACCCGGTGAAACACCACCGGGCGAAATTTCACCCGACGGTGAAAATGCCTCCCGAAGAATTTTCGAGAACTCTCCACCGGGCGAAACTGACCGGGCAAAATTTCGCCCACCGGGTGAAATTTCGCCCGATGGGAAGAAGTGCCGAAAACGCGAAAAAAAGAAGAAAATCTCACCGGACGAAAATTTCACCCGGTGGGAATTACCGACGAGTCCGCAGGGCGAAGTTTCACCCCATGGAGATGCAAAGGGAGATTGTCTCACTAATGGAGCATAAAGTTGGATTTGGGCTTTAGGTTAAGGATCCATTAAGAGATTACTATATATATATGTTACCCTAATTCATTGCCTAACCTGACCTCTCCATTGTGCTAAGGAGGGAAGACATTACACCCTTCCACCATCCTATTACACCATCCATTAGTAGTAGTAGTAGAAAAATCCTCAAAAATTCTAGTAGTTTAATAGTAGATCTACAAGTATCCATCAACAATTATTTAGATTTCAAGGTTGTAAGAAGACTATTCAAGTTTTGTTTGAAGATTTGTTGGGTTTATTGGAGGATTAGTGACAAGTTCTCCATTTTATTCATCAAAGATTCAATCTTTATCTATGATATCTTCTTATTTCTTATAGATCTACATAGTTGGTATAAATCTCTTCCACTCTCTAATCTCTAATTTAGTTTTTGTGATATTTTCTCATCATCATCTTGTTTAGATCTAATTAATATGCATGTTGTGATGATTTCCATAATGATGTGTGAGTAGATTTCTTTGTTGGGGAGTTTAGGGATGAGGACTTGGTTTATTTGAATATAGGGATGTTGGTGGGTTGCTTGCATGTTGGTTTATCTTATTTATGGTGTTATGTCATTGTTGTTTTAGTCCGGCCAACTAGACCGACCTTGACTAATTTCTATCAATATGGGGAAACTCGGGGTAGAAATTACCATGACTAGGGACTTACCCTCATTCACCGCGAAAGCGTGTTTTTAGGTGAGTTTACCAATATTGTGACGAAAACTCGATCCCGACCTTCTTAGACCCCAAGTACCGAATCCCGACTTCTCCCTAACGCCTTTCCCTAAATTGATCACCTCTAAACCATCATCGTACTAATCCCTCTAGTATAGACTCGACCTCTACAAAACCCCCCTTCTAAGGCATCGAACACGACACTTTAAGCTTCATAAACACACTGATAACTCAGTATTTTACCTATTTTGTCCCACATTTATACTCGTACTTAGTCGATTTTGTAAGTCGATATGCTATTATTTAGCTATTTTGTGTTTAATTAGGGAATTAGTCGAGTCTAACTTAATTATTGTATATTTATTATATTTGTTGGAATTTGGTACTGCTTTGTCTCGTTTATATTTTTGTAGGTACCGTCTGAAGAATGATCGAGTAAAGACGAGAAAAAACCGGGTCAATGAACAAGTCGGGCCAAAACACCAATGACTGGCCCATTATGGAGAGAAAAAGAATTGTGGGCTTTTTGTTTTTAGGTTTTTGGGGAACACATAGCAGCCTAAGGAGAGTTAGGAAGATTAGATAGAGGAGCTGTTAGATAAAAAGAAAGGAAGGAGGAGTAGAAGCAATAGGTAGCACAGTAGAAACAGTAGAAGCAGTAGAAGGAGCACGCAGAAACGCAGAGCAGCAACCCCTTCCCCTTTTTATTCTTCTTAATTTTCTTTAATTTAATTAGTTTTAATTAATTAATGTAATCCTTCCTTCTTCAACATTCAAGACTTCTTATTTCTAGTAATTCCTTTTGGTATAATTCTCTTATCTCTTCTCCTTTGTTGTTTTATTATCTTTGGTTTATGTTTAGGATATATTTAGTTAGTAATTAGTTTAAAGTTATAATCTTTATCGTTAATTGTGTGTTGTAATGTTATTTTATAATTGTCTTCTTTGTTTATGTGTAGTTTATGTTAGTATTAATTAAAGTTTCCTTCTTTATTATTTCATTATGTTAGATGTTATGTGTAGTTTAGTCATTAGTGTATTTTGTGTTAGTTTAATTATGATTAGTGAGTAGTGTCTTTTCTAGGGGACGATTTGACCCCGACATGTCTATATTGTGGGCTTGAAATTCCGTATTTGGTTTGTTTGGGATATACGGAGGAGGATAGTTTGGGATTCGGGAATCGACTTATCATTGGGTTGTGTTTGAACCCTTGACCCTTGTCCACCGACGGGAGTCGGTTAGGTCTAGGTAGTAAAACTCGCACCTTGACTTGCCTTGCCCCGCCTAGTTGAACACGGGAGTGAGAATTAGGTAGGGTATCCTAACTATCGGTCTAGACTCTTCACCTTGGGAGAGGGGAGAGAAAGGAACGGGATTAAGACGTGTACTTAGTGACCTAGGACCTTGGATTGGGTACCACGGGAGTGGACTCACTCGATTGACCTATGAATCCGACTCACGAGCCCGGGAGGGAAGTGATCGGATTTTACTTAGTTGGACTACGAACCCGGGAGGGAGGTAGTCGACCCTAGAGGCGTTCCACTCGTCTAATATCCCTAACAACCCACTATCGGTGTTCCTTGCTCATAATTATGATATGTCGGTGGTTAAGTCGGACCCTAGGCCTTTAACTATTATTAGATCATCATTCTTGCTATTTGTTTGATTTTTAGTTTACTTTTGCATTTCTTAGTTAGCTTAATTAGTTTAATATCACACCCATTTATTGATTCGCGTAGCTAATTTGTAATCCGAGACCGAACTAGTACTCATTCTCGATCTCTCTGAGGATTCGACCCGACTTACCCTTACTATTCTAGTTTAGGTTAGTTGGTTGGTTTGATGGTAGGATTGGCGACAAATCCGACTATCAAAATGGCGCCGTTGCCGGGGAGATCAACAGATTGATATTAGTTTAGTTTTAGATTTATTAGACTACGCTTGGTTACTTGTTACTCGCATTTTGTTGCATGCTTGTGTGTTGCATTGCCTCTTATCTTGTGACTTATCCTTTGATTGTCACCCTTTTGTGCACACATGACGATGCCTAGTATACGCGATCTTACTGGACCCAACCCTACTCATGTTAATCGACCTATTAATATTGGGGTTGTGGAAGCGGCTTATGCATTTGATGTAGGTCTTATTGAGTTGATTCGACGCGATGTCTTTTGTGGTTTAGAGAGTGATGAACCAATTGACCATTTAGAGACATTTGAGGCGAATTGTTCTCTAGTTAGAATGGAGGGAGTATCGGACCAAGCCACCAAACTCATACTTTTCCCCTTTAGTCTTAAGGGTGAAGCTAGGAAATGATTATACTCTCACCCTTCTTCTACCTTTTGCACTTGGGATGACTTAGCTCAAGCCTTTTTGAACAAATTCTACCCTCCCTCTAAAACCGCCCAAAGGATTCGTGCAATTTATAATTTCCAACAAGGCGAGTTTGAGACTTTGAGTGAGACTTGGGGTAGATTTAAGGGTTTGTTGAGAGCTTGTCCCCACCATGGTATTTCACCTTGCCAAATCATGCTTATTTTCTTTGATAATTTGCTTCCTTCCCTTAGAAACTTTGTGAATATATCATCCGGAGGGGCATTTGATGAGTTGAGCATTGATGAGGCTAGAGCTTTAATTGAGGCCATGGCTAGTGCCGATGAGAATCGAAATTCTATTTGGGCATTTAAGAGAGGACCACAAGCTAGAGTTGAACTTAATGACTATTCTATGTTTTATGCTATAGGTGAAAATGTGGAATCTTCTTCTCTTGTGGATGTGCCTTATGTTCGATCTCATGTTGATTATCATCATCTTCCCCCTCCCCATGAGAATGTTGATTATGAGATGCTTATAGATGATGATGATTTGGTTGATGAGAGTGTTGTTGAGGATATTGTTGAGAACATTGGAGTAGTTGGGGATAAATGGGATGTTGAACTTGATTTTTTTGAGGAGCCCGTTTTGGAGAAATTTGAGTCTTTATCCTATATTGAGGATGAATATCCTTCATCTATTGATTTTGTGGACTTTGTTTCTCTTACCCCTTTGTTCGAGACCATGTATGTTGATGAGGATTTTTACAATCCTATATTTGAGGTCGAAATTCCTTTATGCTTGGCACTTGAGTTTGGCTTGAGCAAGTGTCTTGAGAATGGGTTTGAAAACAATTTTACCAATGAAAATTTCAAAGACTTTAGCCCACCTCTTAACACTTTCAAAGCAAGTGCCAATTATTTTGATGAATTTGAGATTTTTGGGTTTCTTACCCTTTGTCTTAAGTATCTCATTCATCTTCCCACCTCTTCTTTCTATCATCTTTGGTCATGTTTATCTACTAAGATGCCTTATGACCACTTTAATGAGGATTGGTCTACCTCATTTGACAAGTTAATGAGATCTTTGGTGGGCACTAAGTAGATAACCTTGATTTGTAGGTTTGGCGGTTTCCTTGAAACCGCGCTTCTTGGGAGGCACCCCAAGTTTGTTGTACATATTTATGTTTTTGTTTGTTTGTGTTTTTGTTTGTAGGTATCTCTAGCAAGAAAGAAACCACATTGAAGCAAGATGGCTTAGAGACATGAAATCGATCAAGTGTGGGGAAGGACTATGCTCCAAAGGTATTTTCTCACCCTCCATTTCCTCTCCCTCCCTAGTTTTGAACATTGAGGACAATGTTCGTTTCAAGTGTGGGGAGGTCGATTCTTGATTGATGGTTGTGTTGTGCTTGAGGAGTTTGTGGTTGATACTCTTGTTGGAGATTCCTTGGAGGCGTATTGTGTTGTAAATATGTGTTGTTGTGGGATTGTAGCTTGTGTCGATTGTTTTGTTGTTTTATTTTCTTGTCTTTGTGATTTTTGTCGTTTTTGTGTTTTTCTTTTGAAAATTTTGAAAAATGCCTAAAAATTGAAAAAATGAAAAACTCCAAAAAGATTTTTGTTTTTCGATTCACTTGTTTTCCTTGATAAAGTGATTTTTCTAATTTTCAACTTCTTTAAAGAGTATGGATTTTCTATTACTTATTGGTTGTTTATTAGTATTATATATTAATTGTCCTCCTACTGTAAGTCGCTCGGGATGTGTCCTTCACTCGTTTCCACCTTTCACCTCCCGTGTTGTGATTTTGACATTGCATATTTGTCTAGGTGACTATTACCCAAGTGACGATCTATCATTTTTTCGATCCATATCCCACAAAAATACTCACAAAATAAAAGTTGATATTGAGTTTTGCATTATCTTCCATCCAAAAAGAGCTCAAACATCAAATACGAGCAAACAAAAAAAAATCCTCAAAAAGAAGAAAATAGGGGGGGAGAAGAAAAGAAAAAAAATGAGAAAAAGAAAGAATGAAAAAATGAAAAATGAAAAAGAAGAAAAAGAAAAGAAAAGAAAAGAAAAGAAAGACGATTCCTTCCCCGAGTATTTTTGTTTATCTTTATTTCCATTTTGGATCGTTTCGTGTGTCACTTGGGTGATTAGGACGACCCTAGCCCTTTGTTTATTCAAGGGGTCGAGACTTGTATGCATTAGTAACTAACTTCATGGGAGAACTCCTTCCATTTCCGTCTCACATCCCGACATAGCATGGACCGAGGCCAAGAGATATGTAATAATAATTTTTGCAACCGATTTAGTAATTTTAACATTCATATTTTATATTTTTGTTGAATTTTAGAATTGTGACTTTTGATTTGGGAAACTTGTGACTCGTTTGTTTATATTTGCTTATTTTCGTATGTTTGTATATATTGTGTTTTTGTTTTTTTTGTGTTTTTATTTAAGGGTCGTAGTTTGTCTTTTGAGCTTACTCGAGGACGAGTAAGAGTTAAGTGTGGGGAGGTTGATAACTCAGTATTTTACCTATTTTTGTCCCACATTTATACTCGTACTTAGTCGATTTTGTAAGTCGATATGCTATTATTTAGCTATTTTGTGTTTAATTAGGGAATTAGTCGAGTCTAACTTAATTATTGTATATTTATTATATTTGTTGGAATTTGGTACTACTTTGTCTCGTTTATATTTTTGTAGGTACCGTCTGAAGAATGACCGAGTAAAGACGAGAAAAAACCGGGTCAATGAACAAGTCGGGCCAAAACACCAATGATTGGCCCATTATGGAGAGAAAAAGAATTGTGGGCTTTTTGTTTTTGGGTTTTTGGGGAACACATAGCAGCCTAAGGAGAGATAGGAAGATTAGATAGAGGAGCTGTTAGATAAAAAGAAAGGAAGGAGGAGTAGAAGCAGTAGGTAGCACAGTAGAAACAGTAGAAGCAGTAGAAGGAGCACGCAGAAACGCAGAGCAGCAGCCCCTTCCCCTTTTTATTCTTCTTAATTTTCTTTAATTTAATTAGTTTTAATTAATTAATGTAATCCTTCCTTCTTCAACATTCAAGACTTCTTATTTCTAGTAATTCCTTTTGGTATAATTCTCTTATCTCTTCTCCTTTGTTGTTTTATTATCTTTGGTTTATGTTTAGGATATATTTAGTTAGTAATTAGTTTAAAGTTATAATCTTTATCGTTAATTGTGTGTTGTAATGTTATTTTATAATTGTCTTCTTTGTTTATGTGTAGTTTATGTTAGTATTAATTAAAGTTTCCTTCTTTATTATTTCATTATGTTAGATGTTATGTGTAGTTTAGTCATTAGTGTATTTTGTGTTAGTTTAATTATGATTAGTGAGTAGTGTCTTTTCTAGGGGACGATTTGACCCCAACATGTCTATATTGTGGGCTTGAAATTCCGTATTTGGTTTGTTTGGGATATACGGAGGAGGATAGTTTGGGATTCGGGAATCGACTTATCATTGGGTTGTGTTTGAACCCTTGACCCTTGTCCACCGACGGGAGTCGGTTAGGTCTAGGTAGTAAAACTCGCACCTTGACTTGCCTTGCCCCGCCTAGTTGAACACGGGAGTGAGAATTAGGTAGGGTACCCTAACTATCGGTCTAGACTCTTCACCTTGGGAGAGGGGAGAGAAAGGAACGGGATTAAGACGTGTACTTAGTGACCTAGGACCTTGGATTGGGTACCACGGGAGTGGACTCACTCGATTGACCTAGGAATCCGACTCACGAGCCCGGGAGGGAAGTGATCGGATTTTACTTAGTTGGACTACGAACCCGGGAGGGAGGTAGTCGACCCTAGAGGCGTTCCACTCGTCTAATATCCCTAACAACCCACTATCGGTGTTCCTTGCTCATAATTATGATATGTCGGTGGTTAAGTCGGACCCTAGGCCTTTAACTATTATCAGATCATCATTCTTGCTATTTGTTTGATTTTTAGTTTACTTTTGCATTTCTTAGTTAGCTTAATTAGTTTAATATCACACCCATTTATTGATTCGCGTAGCTAATTTGTAATCCGAGACCGAACTAGTACTCATTCCCGATCTCTCTGAGGATTCGACCCGACTTACCCTTACTATTCTAGTTTAGGTTAGTTGGTTTGTTTGATGGTAGGATTGGCGACAAATCCGACTATCACACACACCGTTCCCTGTGGACCGACCTCGACTTACCACGATTACTTGTTTGTTTTTGTGATATTTTCGAGTCTATAAGTATTGTTTGATCCCCCGTCCTTCGCTAAAAGGAGTCTCACCGTTTGATTGAGTTTTATGCCCAGGAATACGTTCTCGCCCTTGTGGTTCGATCCGGAAACGGAAAGGACTTTTAAAACATTGCGTTTTCGAGGAAATAACTCAACCACCATCATTCCACATCCTTCATTACCACCTCCTAACCTTAATCCCATCCTTCCACATTCACCTTCTACACCTTCTACATCACATAACCCCCCTCCAAACAACCCTTCCATACCTTCCACTTCACAAAATTCACCACCACCACCACCATCACCGAGAACACCACCACCATTTCCATCCCCTCCAAATTCTCCAAACCCTCCAAATTCTTCAAATCCACCATCACCACCAATCCAACAAATGGCGACTCTAGGTTCGCACTTCAACTCACACATGAAGAAACACCTTCTCCCGTTGATTTCGGAGAGATTCCCGAGAACTACGAATTGAAAGCTTCTTTGACCAATGCGGTCCAACAAGATACATTTCACGGCTTTTCTCAAGAATATGCTCAAGAGCACATCGCTTCATTCAAAGAAAAATTAGTAGGAGCACGTTTCAATGGGTTAACTTCATGCCAATTGCATCGTTTATTATTTCCGAAGACCTTGAGAGATGAAGCTCGTAGATGGCTTCAAGGTCATCCCGCTAATACTTTTACAACATGGGCTCAACTATCTAATGCCTTCTTGGAGAAATATTTTCCGCCGTCAAAGACTAATCAATACCGCATAGAGATAGAAACCTTTAAGCAAGATGAATTTGAAAGCCTAAGTGAGGCTTGGGAAAGATTTAGAGACTTGTTGCGCAAATGTCCACATCATGGAATACCCGATTGGCTAACCACCCAAACATTTTACAACACCCTTTCATCGAGAACCAAGGAAAACCTCAATTCGGCCGCCGGAGGAGACTTCTCTTCTCTCACCGATGAGGCATCTAAGAATCTTATTGAGAAGATGGCAAGGAGTGATTCAAGAATGGGTCAATCGAGGGATTCTAGAAAGAAAATTGAAGTGAACTCATCTACGAGTTCTAATGAATTAAAATTCCAAACGGAACTTGAAGAATTGAAAAGGAGAATGGATGCCATGAATTCTAAGCCCACTCCTAGAGGTATTTACCAAATTCAAGGGAGTGTTCCTCCAAGGCAACCATCACCTCCAAAGCTATTAACATGGGAAGTTCAATGTGATCATTGTGGCAATCATGGCCACGACTCTAGCTCTTGCATTCCTAATGAAGAAGTTTATGTTGAAGAGCCAAATGAAGTTCAAGCTATACAAGTATATGGGCAAAGACCTCAATTTGATCCTTTTTCTAATACCTACAATGCCGGCACACGATTTCATCCTAATTTCTCTTATGGAAATCAAAATGTTCAAAATCCGATGCCGCGTGCCCAAGGGAGTCAAATGAGGCCATTCAATCAAAGTCAACAAAGGCCCTTTAACCAAGGTCCTCCAAAGATGCCCCCATATATGCCTCCTCATCAAAGGAGCAACTTCAATCAACAAGGTAGCAACTTCCATCTTCCTAACAATTACAACAATTACCAAAGTCAACATGGTAATCACTTTAATCATGGATACAATCAAGGGTTCCAAGGAAATTCTCATGGTAACCAAGGTTACAATCAACAATCATTCAATCAACCCTCTCAACCTTATGGCCAATCAAGCAATTCTCAACTTGGTCAAGGAGGTCCTTCATGGGAGAACTATAATGATTTGCATAGAACCGTTGGCCAACTATGGAATGAACATCAAGATACTAAGGCAAGGCTAAAAGTTTGGGAATCACAAGAAGCAACAAAAGCCTTAGCCGCACCAATTCATCCACCCCATGGTTTGCCCGGTCAACCCCAAAACCCAAGAGATCCTTCACACCAAGCAAATGCCGTAATTTTGAGAGGTGGCAAAGAACTTGAGGACCCATATAAGAACTTGAACTTGAACGCCAAGACTACCCCATCCAAGGTTAATCAACCAAGTGCACCACAAGAATCATCTCCTCCTTCCCCCAAACAAAACCGGGGAATACAAGCGGAGTTTGATATCCTCCAAAATGCGGAGAATGAACTAAGAGAACAAAGAAAGAAGAAAGAGCAAATGGAAGCGGAAGAAGCCAAAAGAAAAGAGGCGGAGCGATTAGCCGAAGAAGAAGAAGAATCTAATGTTCCACCGCCTCCCACTTTTGTCCCTCCATTGCCTTTTCCCGAGCGAGCTAAGCCACACAAGGAGAATGCTCAATTTAGCCGTTTCGTGGATATGTTAAAGAAAGTAGAGGTAGCTTTACCTTTCACCGAGGTAATTTCTCAAATGCCCCTCTATTCTAAGTTTTTGAAAGATGTCTTGACTAAAAAGAGAACCATAGAGGACAAACAATGTGTCTCTCTCACGGGTCAATGTAGTGCCATTCTTATGAACGAAATGCCAAAGAAACTAGATGATCCGGGTAGTTTTTCCATCCCTTGTCGGGTAGGAAATGTTGTTGTTAATCAAGCTTTATGCGACCTTGGGGCTAGTGTTAGTTTGTTACCTTATTCTATTGCTAAGAGACTTAGTGTGGGGGAGATGAGACCCACTAGTATGTCGATTCAACTTGCGGATAGGTCCGTCAAGTACCCACTTGGGATACTTGAGGATGTACCCGTTCAAGTTGGTAAGTTCTTCATCCCCTCAGACTTTGTTGTCATGGATATGCCCGAAGACACTATTACCCCCATTATCTTAGGTCGACCTTTTATGGCTACCGGTGGTACTATAGTTGATGTTAAGAATGGAAAGTTGTCATTTAACATAGGGAACGAGTCGGTAGAGTTTTCCCTTTCTCAAGCTCTTAAACAACCAATGATTGAACAAATGAATGCCATTGAAGTTATTGATAGTTTGGTTGAGTATAGCTTGATAGATGATGATAACCAAGAAGAGGAACCATTTGACTCTCCACCTCTTGAAGAAGAATGTTTGATGATGAAAAGGTAGAACCACTACCGGTGGGTAAGAGTATGGTATCTTCTCCTCCTAATCTTGAACTTAAACCACTCCCCTCTTCCCTCCAATATGCTTTTCTTGAAGGAACTAATTATCCCGTTATCGTCAATGCTACCCTTGATGGACCTCAATTGGAAAAACTTTTAATTGTTTTGAGAAAGAACAAAAAGGTCATCGGGCATAGCATTGCCGACCTCCAAGGCATAAGCCCAAATGTTTGTATGCATAGGATCATCCTTGATGATGACCACCGTCCTTCGGTTGAGGGTCAATGTAGGTTGAACCCCACCATGAAAGAGGTTGTCATGAAGAAAGTCCTCAAGTTGTATGAGGCTAACATTATATACCCAATAACCGGAAGTAAATGGGTTAGCCCTGTACAAGTTGTGCCGAAAAAAGGAGGAATGACGGTTGTTAAAGGAGAAAAGGGTGAGTCGATTTCTACTAGGACTATTACCGGTTGGCGCATGTGTATAGACTATCGTAAATTGAACACAGCCACTATAAAAGACCATTTCCCCTTCCCTTTATTGATCAAATGCTTGAAAGATTGGCGCATCATTCTTATTTTTGTTTCCTCGATGGTCATTCCGGATTTCTTCAAATTCCTATTCATCCCGATGACCAAGAGAAGACCACTTTTACTTGTCCCTATGGCACCTATGCTTATAGAAGGATGCCATTTGGATTGTGTAATGCGCCGGGAACGTTTGAAAGATGTATGATGGCTATTTTTTCCGATTTTATTGAAAAATCCATGGAAGTTTTTATGGATGATTTTAGTGTCCATGGCACATCTTTTGATTCTTGTCTTGAAAATCTTGATCAAGTGTTAGCTCGATGTGAAGAGTATAGACTTGTTTTAAATTGGGAAAAGTGTCATTTTATGGTTGAACAAGGTGTTGTCCTAGGTCATATTGTGTCTAATAGAGGAGTTGAAGTCGATAAGGCGAAAGTCTCCGTGATTGAGAACTTGCCACCACCTACGAATGTCAAAGGGGTGAGGAGTTTTCTAGGTCACACCGGTTTTTATAGACGATTTATTAAAGACTTTTCTAAGATTGCTAAGCCTTTGACTTCTTTGCTTATGAAAGATGCACCTTTTGTTTTCGATGACTTGTGTCTTGAGGCCTTTTGCAGGATAAAGACCGCTCTCACTACCACACCAATTATCAAAGCTCCCGATTGGAATCTTCCATTTGAGATCATGTGCGATGCATCCGATTTTGCCGTTGGTGCCGTTCTAGGACAACGGGTTGATAAGAAGCTACATGTGATTTATTATGCAAGCAAGACCCTAGATGAAGCCCAATCGAGGTACACCACAGCCGAAAAAGAGATGCTTGCCGTTGTCTATGCCATGGAAAAATTTCGAAATTATGTTACCGGCTCCAAAGTCATTATTCACACCGATCATGCGGCGATTCGTTACATCATGTCGAAAAATGAGACAAAGTCCCGACTCTTTCGGTGGGTGCTCCTTTTGCAAGAATTTGACATTGAGATTAAAGACAAAGCCGGATCGGAGAACTTGGTAGCGGATCATCTTAGTAGACTAACGGTAAGTAAAGAGAGCAATGAAGAAGATGGCATTCCCATCAATGAAACTATGAGAGATGAGGCCTTGATGGCCGTTGAAACCATTACACCTTGGTATGCCGATATCGTCAACTTCTTAGTGTCTCATTTTATTCCGGATGATTATTCCAAACAAGAAAGGAAGAAACTACGTTATGAAGCCCGACGCTATTATTGGGACGAGCCTTATTTATTTCGCCGATGCGTAGATGGAATTTACCGACGATGTGTTACGGCCGAAGAAGGATATAATATTGTGAAGCACCTTCACTCGACATCTTATGGTGGACACTTGGCCAACCAAAAGACAATTGCCAAGGTTCTCCAAAGCGGGTTTTGGTGGCCTTCCATGTTCAAAGACATTCGAGCTTTCATTCTCACATGCGATGCATGCCAAAGAAACAGCAATATAACAAGAAGAAATGAGATGCCCCTTCAACCTATCTTGGAGATTGTATTGTTCGATGTTTGGGGCATTGATTTCATGGGTCCGTTCACATCCTCTTTTGGTAACAAGTACATTCTAGTCGCGGTTGATTATGTCTCAAAATGGATCGAGGCCGTAGCTTCCCCAACCAATGACT
This sequence comes from Agrostemma githago, assembly GCA_958450325.1. NCBI lineage: Eukaryota > Viridiplantae > Streptophyta > Magnoliopsida > Caryophyllales > Caryophyllaceae > Agrostemma > Agrostemma githago. The sequence continues at coordinate 69,336,651 of OY288250.1, read as the reverse complement.
CCAAGGTTGTAATCAAGCTTTTCAAGAACGTGATTTTCCCAAGATTCGGTATGCCTAGAGCCATAATTAGCGATGGAGGCTCTCATTTTAGGAAAGATACCTTTGAACACCTTCTTAGGAAATATGGTATCACCCACAAGATGTCCTTAGCCTACCACCCTCAATCAAATGGGCAAGCCGAGATCTCCAACCGTCAAATCAAGGGAATTTTAGAGAAAGTTGTAAATACACACCGAAAGGATTGGTCATTGAAGTTAAATGACGCCCTTTGGGCATTGAGAACGGCTTACAAAGCGCCGATTGGAACCACTCCTTATCGTCTTGTGTATGGTAAAGCTTGTCATTTACCGGTGGAGCTAGAACACAAAGACAAATGGGCAATCAAAGAGCTAAACTTCGATGAGAGTGTTGTAGGAAATAATCGCCTTCTCCAAATACAAGAATTGGAAGAACTAAGACTTGAAGCCTACGAGAATTCGAAGATCTACAAAGAAGGAACTCGCCAATGGCACGATTCTCGAATTCTACGTAAGGACTTCTTCGTTGGTGATAAGGTATTATTCTTCAACTCTCGCTTTAAGCTCTTTCCCGGTAAGTTGAAATCAAAATGGTCGGGTCCATTCGAAGTGACCGGAGTGCAACCATATGGATCGATAGAGATATCAAGCCCGGAAACCGGGAAGTTTATGGTTAATGGGCAACGTTTGAAGATTTATCATCCCGGTCATATTCGTGAGACCTTCGCTACTATGAAGTTTGGTGAGCTCCCATTGGGGAGCGTTGTTTGACCCCCTCTCGAAGTTGATGTAGGTTTGGTAGTATCCTCAACAACCACCTTGTATATATGTATCATATTTCTTTGAGTTTATTAGTTTTGTTAGCTTGAGAAGATTGATTGAAATTGGATTTTGCATTGGAGCGTAAATTTGGATGAAGACCAAGCATTTGGAGAAGTTATGGAGTTTTAATCGAAGACCACAAGCATGTTTGTGGGAAATATTGATTATGTAATGTGAGTCGAGTCAATATTTGAATCTCTAGGTGATTATTGAAGAGCCATGCAATGGCAAGGCGGAAAAACGCAGCAAAGAAGACCGCCGGGCGAAACTTCGCCCGGTGAGACTCGACCGGGCGAAACTTCGCCCTACGGAAAAGTTGCCAGAATTGCCGAAATTGGTGAAGATACCACCGGGCGAAATTTCGCCCGGTGAGATTTTGACCGGGTGAAGTTTCACCCGGTGGAAAAAGACGGCAAAATCGATTTTCACGACGAAATGTCGTCGGGTGAAATTTCACCCGATGATGCCCGACCGGGTGAAATTCCACCCGGCGGTGTGACTTGGCCAATCACCTACACTTTTTACTCACTACATTTTCATCTCCCTTCAACAATTTACCTCAACATAACTTTCCCTCCAACAATCTTTTACACCAAATTTTTACCACCAACTTTAAACTTTCACTTCCCCTCTCAAAACACCCTTATTTATACCACCTTTTTCACCTCACTCATCATTTCACCCTTTCAACCATCACAAAATCATTACACTACCTTCCATACACCATATTCAACCTTCATTCACAACTCCATTCCATACTTGGGTGAATGTTTATTTTGGGTTTTTGAAGAAAGGAGAAGCAAAAGTTTTGGGATTTTTCTTGCAAATTATTATCATGGAGACAAGAGCTCAACGAGCCGCGCGTAAACAAGGTATGGCCTCGACTTCTAATCCTTCTAAGCATTCATCTTCTGGTAAGTCCGCTAGGCCTAAACTTTTACCGTGCCCTAATTCACCCCTTGCTCGTACCTTCTTTGAAAAAGACTTTCAGAGTACGAGATGGCCTTGTCCATTCACAATGAAAATTCTAGGAATTAAGGACGATATTAGAGAGTTATCGTCTAGAATTGGTATTAGTAAACTCCTTGATTTTGTGCCTTTCACAAACAAAGACTTGACTTGTGAGTTTTTAGGTACCTTTACAATCGATAACCCGACCACACCTAAGGAGTTCAAATTTAATTTGTTTGGTAGAAATCACTGTTTAAATATTTTCGACTTTAGCTTAGCTCTAGGTTTACCCTCATCGGGTACCGGGCTAAGTAGACCCCTAAGTGATTCGCAAAGTAGTGCGACTAGGAGAGACTTATGGAGGCGCATAGCGCCGGGTCAACGTGATTTCGAACCCAATTCCAATTTTACCGCTGAAATCCGTAACCCAGCCATTCGTTATTTCGCTGAATTCCTTTCCCGCTGTCTTTTGCCATCTATCGACAATATCATTAACCTCAATGTGTGTGTCTTACAATTGATATGTGACTCTTTACTCGGTAACCCTTACCCCCTAGACCTACCTATTGTCGTGGTGTTACACTTTCATCAAATTATTATTGACCAACGCCCCTCTATCGACTGTGGTGGTCTTGTGACCGTAATAGCAAGAAATTTGGGTTATGCGACCGACCATCTTAAACCACATGACCCCTGTGTCTGGCTTAACGAGGCTTATTTCCCTACTTGGATATTTAATGTGCCTGACCACCGCCTCGTTTCTCTTAGCCATGACCGAGCCTTAATTGTCCCCTGCAAAAACCGAACCAATATTTATAACCGTCACAATTGGGACCTACCTCCAGGCCCCTGTGAATTCCGACTGAACAACTCGGGGGATGTTGGAGTTTGGGAGTATGTCGGTGAAGGAACTCCCACGGCCTCCTTTGCGTCTAATGACTATTCGAACTAGACCCCTCTACAAAAGTCGGTAGATAATGTGGTTAGTTTGTGTTGTGGGTATAAATATATATGGTGTCGGTGAGTCTTAATCTACAATTGTATGTCTTTGAACTAATCTTGTTCCTTATTCCCTGTCCCATCATTATAATCATTGTGATTATTTTATCTCGAACAAAATTGCAAGCTGTCCCACCGTCCCATTTAATGATTTTCGCGGTCGTCGCGGCCTTGGTATTGCTCCCGGTCTCTTGGCGATGTGATTACGCCATTGACCCCCTTTTGAAAAATCCAAATTTTTTAAAATCAAATCTTTCTCAATTTTTCTTAATCCGGGCTAGGTGACGTGACTACACCTACGCCCAATTTTTCACCCCTTTCATTTTATTTCATTTTCATTTTCATTTTCTTAGCCACTTGGCTAGGGTCTAGGTGATGTGATTGCACCTAGACCCGCCACTATCTTATCGTTTTCTTTATTTTATTTTCTCTTTTCTCAAAAATTTTTGAAAAATCCAAAAACATTCAAAAAATTATAAAACCCAAAAACATGAAAAAAAATCATAAAAATCCAAAAAGATTTTTCTTATTTTTCTTTTTCGTCCTTTTTCGTTCTTCCCTACTTGTACATTGAGGACAATGTACAGTTTTAGTGTGGGGGAGGAGTCTACTATCTTTTATTTTTCAAAAATCCGTAAAAATTTGAAAAACTCGAAAAATCAAAAACATTTTCTTTTCTTTTTCTTCTCTTTTCTTGTTTCTCGTTATGTTTCGTGTCCCGTGTATGGTCTTGTTCTCTACTCTTACAGGTAACCACCACCTTAATAGCGCGAATTGAAGAGATTATGAAAGCACCCGCTTGGTAACTTTCTTCCTTCTTTCTTCTTTAAATTTTGTAGAGGAGTTAAGTTGTTGCTATTGGAGGCTCTCGAAGTTGAGCATTTTGGTGTTGTGGTTGATTATGCTTGAATGTTGATGGAGTATGGAGTACATGACTTGTGTTTTCTTTTATTTTGCCTTTTCATTTTCGTGTGTTTTGTTTTGTTTTGTTTTGCTTTTGTATAGTGTGTCTAGGACTAAAACTTTTCGAAAACCCGATTACAAACTTATAACAAGAGTTTACATTCCATTGTAGATAACCCATTGTAGATTTTGGACCTTAGTGTAGTAGAATGACTCTAAGGCAATGAATTTGTTGATCCTTTAGCTTTGAGTCCACCTTTTCTACTAGAGGTTTACTTCGGGGTTTGCATTTGACCACCTTGACCACCCATGGAGGAGTTAGGCCTTGGTTCCCGCATCCCGTTTTCTAGGTGACCTTGCTCGAATGACCATTGCACCTTTAGTCCAAATCTTTTCCGCTTTTGTGGGTTATCCGGAATGGCGCGCGTTCTCGATTACCTATTTTTCCTCCACCTATACATCATCACAATAAGTTTACACAAAAATAACCTCCAAGCTTGGTTACAAACCACATCAAAAAGCCAAAAAAAGGCAAACCAAAGCAAGAGAAAAGGGCACAAAAGTATGAAAAACAAAGAAAAACAAAGGAGAAGAAAAGGAGCTACAAATGAGAATCAAATTATCAAAAATGTCTCCTTCAAAAAAAAAAAAAAGCCCTTTGATCGATTCATCATCGTGAAGTGCCAACTAGAGGACCGAGCCTCGAGGTCGGAAGATAGCGGTGATGAGTCGATCCATCCCAATAATTGTAAACACTCCACCTTTTTATTTGGGCTAATTTAGGAAATTTGAGTTTGGAACGACCCTCTTGGCTTAGCCAAAGAGAGCGGGACTGCACCTACCTACAATGTCGAACGAATCCATGGTTCACTTTTTCCACTCCATTATACGCCCTGTAGTACCCCTTTAGAAGATTAGGCGGACCTAGCTAAGTTATCAACATCTATATTGCTTAATTGTCATAGTATTAGGCTTTGGTCCTTGTTTACGTGGGTCATTTATCTTGGAAGTCTATTGTTGTTTTAGGTAAGTAATCGGTGTCTTTCCCCGCCGTCTCGATGAGGGATTCAGTGTTTTATTTTTGCTTTGGATGCGTCTATTCTTTCATGTTATGTGTTTTTGTGTGTTTAGTCGCATCCACCATTTTGAGCAAGCCCCAACTTGCCTTGCATGGGAGTACTTTACCTCATAAGTATTTCGATGTGAGTTGAAGGGACGGAGCGGGCCTGTTAATTATCCCGTATCGGCTTAGCATAGTCTAGCTAGTAGTAGTAGTTTGTAATTTCTTTTTGGGTCTTTGCTCGAGGACGAGCAACGATTTAGTGTGGGGGAATTGTTGTGTGCTAAATTTAGACCGTTTTCCCCTCCATTTAGACCCGTTTTCCCCTCGTTTTGCGAGTCTTGAGTGCGATTATCGCCATATTTTGCGTACTTCTCGCATTAGCGTCCCTCTTGTGCGTTTTACGTGTTTTTGGTAGTTTTTCTATCGATTTTGATAGGTTTTGCTACAAAAATCACGATTGAGCTTCCACGAGCACAAGAGAAGGGAAAACCGTCCAAAGAGCAAAGCACACAACTTAAAGTTTAAAGCCATCCGATCGAACAAACGAAGAATGAGACAAGATTCGAGGCCAGAAAAATGACCGGACAAAATTTCACCCGGTGAAATACCACCGGGCGAAATTTCACCCGACGGTGAAACACCACCGGGCGAAATTTCACCCGACGGTGAAACACCACCGGGCGAAATTTCACCCGACGGTGAAAATGCCTCCCGAAGAATTTTCGAGAACTCTCCACCGGGCGAAACTGACCGGGCAAAATTTCGCCCACCGGGTGAAATTTCGCCCGATGGGAAGAAGTGCCGAAAACGCGAAAAAAAGAAGAAAATCTCACCGGGCGAAAATTTCACCCGGTGGGAATTACCGACGAGTCCGCAGGGCGAAGTTTCACCCCATGGAGATGCAAAGGGAGATTGTCGCACTAATGGAGCATAAAGTTGGATTTGAGCTTTAGGTTAAGGATCCATTAAGAGATTACTATATATATATGTTACCCTAATTCATTGCCTAACCTGACCTCTCCATTGTGCTAAGGAGGGAAGACATTACACCCTTCCACCATCCTATTACACCATCCATTAGTAGTAGTAGTAGAAAAATCCTAAAAAATTCTAGTAGTTTAATAGTAGATCTACAAGTATCCATCAACAATTATTTAGATTTCAAGGTAGTAAGAAGACTATTCAAGTTTTGTTTGAAGATTTGTTGGGTTTATTGGAGGATTAGTGACAAGTTCTCCATTTTATTCATCAAAGATTCAATCTTTATCTATGATATCTTCTTATTTCTTATAGATCTACATAGTTGGTATAATTCTCTTCCACTCTCTAATCTCTAATTTAGTTTTTGTGATATTTTCTCATCATCATCTTGTTTAGATCTAATTAATATGCATGTTGTGATGATTTCCATAATGATGTGTGAGTAGATTTCTTTGTTGGGGAGTTTAGGGATGAGGGCTTGGTTTATTTGAATATAGGGATGTTGGTGGGTTGCTTGCATGTTGGTTTATCTTATTTATGGTGTTATGTCATTGTTGTTTTAGTCCGGCCAACTAGACCGACCTTGACAAATTTCTATCAATATGGGGAAACTCGGGGTAGAAATTACCATGACTAGGGACTTACCCTCATTCACCGCGAAAGCGGGTTTTTAGGTGAGTTTACCAATATTGTGACGAAAACTCGATCCCGACCTTCTTAGACCCCAAGTACCGAATCCCGACTTCTTCCTAACGCCTTTCCCTAAATTGATCACCTCTAAACCATCATCGTACTAATCCCTCTAGTATAGACTCGACCTCTACAAAACCCCCCTTCTAAGGCATCGAACACGACACTTTAAGCTTCATAAACACACACCGTTCCCTGTGGACCGACCTCGACTTACCACGATTACTTGTTTGTTTTTGTGATATTTCCGAGTCTATAAGTATTGTTTGATCCCCCGTCCTTCGCTAAAACGACCGATCCGATTGGGAGGCGATCAAATACGCGCGTTAGTAAAACGGGAAAAATGCTTATGCAAACATTGTTTTTCCTAGGCATGTGAATGAAATTAAAAAGTGGGTTTCTATGTCAATTTAATGCAATTAATTCTACGTCAAAGTGGAATTTTAGCATGCGGGTTCATTTAGTACAATAAAACGAACAAAATTAAATTGACAAAAGAAACAACAAACGCGTTAGTAACGATGTAATGATATAACGAATTATAACGGTTTCTGCAAATAATAAATGAGATGAAAAGATGCAAATATGATAATGTATGTTTTGAAAGGTAGTAATACACATGATTAATTAAGCACGTGTTGACCTAAATCACAAATTACTACCGAGTTTGAAAAGAAGAATGTACGACTCGTTGTATTAGTCGTTATGAGGTCACTCGATCGAGTGGTCGATGGACTCGATCGAGTGGACCTGTAAAAGATGATTCTGTTTTGCGTTATAGACCATACTCGGCCGAGTTATTGACCAACTCGGTCGAGTACATGGCCACTCGACCGAGTCACTGTGAGACTCGATCGAGTGGGGGTCGTAATAGGCAGTCTGATCCGATTTTAGGATGTCACTCGATCGAGTGACTAAGGCACTCGGTCGAGTGGCACCTGTACGAACTTGGTTCGTTTGCAATTTAATTGTTGATTTTGAAATTGCTTTTGATTTTTGAGAGTTCAACGATTTTACCGAATCGGACATAAATATTGTACAATTTATGTTCGACTTGGCTCTTTATAAATCGCGAATTTTGTTGAACCGAATATAAATATTGTTGAATTTAAACCCGATTCTAAATTTGGAATACTCGTTGTATCCCATATTCGATTATTTGAATCGATATGGGATATTAGAGTGAAATAGAAAAAAATAGATTAATTTTAGTCGTCTTAAATTAATTATCGTGATATGAACAAATCACGTTAATTAATTCATGTGATTTGATTGTTAGATTCGATATCCAATTATGGAATTGGTATCGAATCTAAAATCGACGCTTTTCTTGAATAAAAAAAAGAACTTGATTCCCTCGACTTCTCCGACATCGAAATAAATCCCTAGGGATTGTGATGTCGGATCCGTGTCAACGGGTTTCGACCCTTATTAAAATTGATTTTAAAGAAATTGATGAATGCAAGATTAAAGATGATGATGACGAGAAATAATAACGAATTTTTGTTTAAGTTAATTTATCTCAATAATCAAATAGTCGGGGTATCGGGATAAGCGACCGTCAACGCTGTGTGCAGTACACTTGTATGTTCGTGTTTTCTTATCCCGGTATCCTTCTTATTCGACACAAATCGATAAATATTTTAATGCTTTGATATTAGTAGTATTATCGATATTTTGATGCAACGAACGAAATAATAAAAAAAACGAAAAAAAGACGGAGAAAAGGGGGGCGGACGACGAGAAGAGAGGGAGAAGAGAACGGGGTTTTGACACCCTCAACCTACATGTTCTTGTCTCGGAATAAGGCTCGTAACCGTGGCTTCAACACAAGAGTCTTCGAGGTTTTATGTAGGTTAAGTTGTGGTGGCTCGGGATTGATTCCTAAAACTAGGTTTAGGGTTTTTGCTAGTGTAGAATTGCTAGGGTTTGATTAGGGTTTTCTTAGGGTTGTGTAGGGATTATGGTTTTTTAGATTGTGAAAAAGTGTTGAAGATGTGTGCATGGGGGTTGCTTATATAGGAAAAGTTAGGGCACGGGTCCATTGTTTTGGACCTTGACTTTGGGTGTTTGATGGGTTTTATGTTTGACTTGGACTTTTGATGGTTGTATGGCTGTTTTTGTGTGTCTCAGAAACGACTTTGACCGGGGTTGACCCAATCGTGAAAAGTCGGTTTTAATTCCGGTGTCGGTTTTGGCCCAAATTAGTCTTGTTTGACTCGGAATGATCCACTGGGCCTGGATTTGAGGTTGATTTTGTGAGATTTGTACTCTGCAAGTGTGTTAGCCAGCGATTAATGGATTTGAGCTCGTATCCGAGCGCATAGAAGCATGTTAGCGTCCGATCATCATCAGGTATTTTTTTGGAAACTGCCATAGACACCTGGCAGTCAAAATGCAGGTATCTACAGAGTCCCCACTCTGACTAAGGATTGGACAGGGCGAAAGTCAGAGTAGCTACCAAGCCCGTTAAGACCTGGTAGACTTCCGATCGGGTCGTTTATAGTCCATTAGACTTGCGTGAAGGGCTCGCCAACCATAAGACAGAGATCATACCTGCGCTCCATGGGGACTTTGGGCTTGTTGCGTAAGCCCTGGGTGTGCCTGTGTGTTGGTCCATCCCGTGCTATCCCAGAAAATGCTGCTGGGGGGATTTGATGACTTGCATGTCTTCGCTTGAGTCGTACCTGTATAAGTTACATAAAATGCATGCAACACGTAGGTAGTAAAATGACTCGTGCTGGGGAAAATGACTCTTTTGAATTTTTGAAAATTTGAATTTCGAAATTTTTGAAATTTGGAAATTTTGAAAGAATTGACTCCTAAAGAAATTAGGAAAGTTCGGGATGAATATTTCCGTGCTAGTATCGGGACTAGGCTCGCGGCTTAATTCCGTTTTGGAATTAGGAAACTTTCCTAAAAGTGATATGGAAAGAGGGGTACAAGGCTAATGCTATATATAGCCCTCTTTGCTCTTGATTTCTTCATAATTCCCATCACAAGAAAGTCTTTTACTTCCCTTAAGGCAAAAAGAAAGTCTCTTTATCCTTTTAAGAAATTTATCATGGGAATCGACAGGTTGAGTGCTATGTTGCAGGCGAGGTCCCGACAATTTAGGGATGCCGATAGGGTGGTCTTGAACCAGACGGGTATAACTCAGCTGTACCCGTTCCGTCAGATGGTGGTTGATCGTTACTTCTTGGACGCATGCTTGGCTTACTGGGACGACATATATCATGTCTTTGCTTTTCCTCGGGGCGAAATCTGCCCTTTACCTGAGGAGATCGCAGCTATATATAGGAGGATGGAACCCGATGCTCCGCCCTGCCGTCCCGTATTCAGTCCACGACCGGAGGAGGAAGCTTCGAGAATTGTTAGGGCTTTCCCACAATGAGGTGTCTCGCATGACCCAGGATGATAACACAGTCTCCTTGATCGATCTGGCCGAAAAGTTTATGAACCCACACGATGTCCGGGTGAGATCAGTCCATAGCCGTAGGGCTTTTTCTTTTTGCATGCTTCATGTATATGCCTTTGAGGGTCACATGGATTTATTGTCTTGTATGGGTCATATCCGTCTATTAACCGTGGTTGATTTAATGGAGACGGAGCATAGCCCGGCTTGGCTGATCACGGGTGAGATAATCCAAGGCTTGGACAATCTTAAGAGGGATTCGTCTGTTCGTCTCACCGGAAGCACCCGTTTGCTGCAAGTATGTCGAATTTTATTTTTTTTCGATTTCTTGATTTTTTTAATTTTTTCGAGAATTTGGCTACTGCAGTGGGCACTCGATCGAGTCACCCTGGCACTCGATCGAGTGCCTTCGTAAAAAGGCTTCTGTTCACTTCCAGTGACGCCACTCGATCGAGTCGCCTTGGCACTCGATCGAGTGTCGTCTGTTTCGCCTTGGAATCTAATGTTTTTGTTTCCTTTTTCAGATTTGGCTTTATGAGAGGCTATCGGTGATAGATCCTCCGCTTGATGCTAGCAATTACCGCCATAACCAACTGATGACGAGGAGGCGCGCCATCGATTTTTCTCGTTTGATTAGCCAAAAATATTGGGACGAGGTACTATCAATCCACGGTGGACGGTTGATTCGATGGGTCGTGCCTTGGTGGCCCATCTATGTCTGGACTAGCTTGGACCCGAGGGACAAAGCCCGTTACCAAGTGATTTTGTCTTTTAGACAGACGATTCACCTCTACCCGGATCGCATACTAAGGCAGTATGGACGGGCTCAACGGATACCAGAAATGGAAGCAGTTGTGAGTGACCCTACCCAACTGACTGATGTAATGTGCGATACTTGGGCGCAAAGGTGGTATACCCGGCACACTTGGCCCGTTTCCAAATCTCGTCACTCGATCTGGGTTTCAGACTCATATGTGAAGTGGACTAAAGCAGGTGATGCTAAAGCCCGAGCTGCCTTGAAAGTTGACGAAGCCTTTGACCTGCTGAGGAGAGAGCAAGCTAAAGACAACAGGGGGTTCTTTGATGAGGGAGACACTCCGGCTACCCTAGTTCGTCTGATGTCAGGACAGAAGAAGAAGACTAAGACTCAAGCTGGAGGGTCTAGTGCTAAAGGTTCTTGGGGGAAAGTGAGCCCCCAGACGGACTTGGAGAGGAGACTGGGCCCCAGACTAGCCGTGCAGGATCGACTTGGCCTACGGGATAGGCTACCCGAGCATGTGCGAGCTCGACTTGGGCCGAAGACTGTGATTGAAGACCCGCCGTCGAAGAAACGGGTTCGTGCTAAGGAGGTTCCCCTTGTGATTCGGGAACGCTCACCCCCACCTCGGCGACCTCAGGCTCCACGCGACCCGAAGGACAAGGGAAAGGGGAAGATGCCCAGATATTAGTCTCCTATTTTATTATTTGAATATTACTATTATTATTATTTTTGGTGATTTTTGTTGTTGTTTTGTCGTGTTTGGCGTTTTTTTTTTTTTTTTTTTTTTTTTTTTTGTAATCCCGAGTTTATCGAGATATTAATAAAAGGCGTATTATTGAATACCGTTCCCGTCTTTTCGATATTGCAGTGGTTGTACCCTTTTGAGGGGTTGCCTACGTATCCACAATTAGCGGAATTAAACCAAACGTAGTTCAAAATTTGATTTGATTTGATTGATTCTTTGCAATTTTTCGAAATATATCAAGATTATTAATTCAAGATGTGCGACGGTAGAATAATTAATTCTAACTTATTGACTTGTCTAAAATTTTGAAAATTTATAAAAAGACAAAGTTTTATAAATTTTGGCAAATGACATTGAGATTGGGCTTTATGGGTAGTAGCGCTTCAGCTGGTCCAAGTTGGTCGGGTTGACGAACTCGTTACCGTCCAGGTCCGTTAGCATCACCGCTCCTCCCGATAGGATTTTCTTGACTAAGTATGGCCAAGCCCAATTGGGTTTGAATTTTCCCCTTGGGTCAACCGGCAGTAAGGCACGAACCGATTTTAGGACCAAATCTCCTTCTTTGATGTTTCCGGGCCTCACCCTTTTGTTGAAGGCCCGTTGGATCCTTTTTTGATATACTTGAATATTGTTGAGGGCCCGGGATCGCCGTTCGTCCAGTAAGACTAGCGAATCGTATCGGGCTTGGACCCAATCTGCTTCGGGCACTTGGCTTTCGAGCAGAATCCGTAGGGACGGTACTTCTAGCTCGACCGGTTGGACTGCTTCCATTCCATATGTCAGGTAATATAGAGTTGTTCCGGTTGCAGTGCGAATCGAAGTTCGGTATCCCCATAGGGCGAAAGGTATCTTGTCGGGCCAGTCCCGGTAATTTTCAGCCATCTTTTTTAGTATGGTGACAATTGTTTTGTTGGCCGCTTCTACCGCTCCATTTGTTTGGGGTCGGTAAGGTGAAGATGTATGCCTCTGAATTTTGTATTTTGCCAGTAATGCGGTAGTTTCAGCTTGAAAGTGGGTCCCGTGATCACTAATAAATTCGTGTGGGATCCCGTACCGGCATATGATCTTATTTTGGATGAATTTGGCCACGTGCTTGGCGTTCAAGACACGGTATGACTCAGCTTCGACCCATTTGGTGAAGTAGTCGATGACCACCAAAATGAAGCAATGTCCACCCGTCCCGGAAGGGTGTACTTTCCCAATTATGTCTATATCCCATGTCGAAAATGGCCATGGTGATGTCATGGTATATAATAGGGAAGATGGCATATGTTGTACATTACCGAAGATCTGACAGTTATGGCAGTGCTTGACGTATAACTGGCAGTCTGTTTCCATGGTGTTCCAGTAATACCCGAGCCTCATGATTTTGCGGGATAGCATATGGGCGTTCATATGCGGACCGTTTTCACCGTCGTGGACCTCGGCCATGACCTTTTCGGCCTGTATTTTGTCGATACATAGGAGAAGAGCCCCATGTGCTGTCTTTTTGTACAATTACCCGTCATCAGTACGGACAAATTGGGTTGCTAATCTTCGTAGGGCCTTTTTGGCCCGATTTTCAGCTTCCGGGGGATATTATCCCGTTGTCAGGTAAGTTAAGACGGCTTGATACCAAGTTTCTGGGTCAGTTATCTCGATATCTTGAATGGCGTGAACGTAGGCCGGCTCTGACCGCCTTTCGACACAGATTGGCATGCTGGTCAGGTGATCCGGGATGTTCAGTAAAGATGCTAATTTGGAAAGTGCATCTGCAAACTGATTTTCTTCCCGAGGCAGGTAGATATACTCTACTTTCTGGAATTGTTTCTCTAGAATCTTCACTCGTGCTTGGTAAGCCACGAGATTGGCGTTCCGAGTTTTCCATTTTTGGAGTGCTTGATTGATGACCAGTGATGAATCACCGTGGACCCGGAGGTTTGTTACCCCTAAATCAGCGGCGACTTGCAACCCGTGAATGCATGCTTCGTATTCGGCTGCGTTGTTGGTCACGTCGAAGTCCAACTTGATGGATAAGGGAGTGTGTTCCCCTCGGGGTGAGATTAACAGAATTCCGACCCCAAATCCTCGGAATTTGGATGCTCCATCAAAATACAAATCCCATGTCTTGGTATCGGTATGAAATATGTCTTCATCAGGAAAAGTCCATGTATCGGTGTGGCCTTCTTCGGATATCGGGCTGTCAGCGAGGAACTCGGCTACTACCCGGCCTTTGATGGTTTTTAATGGTACAAACTTGAGGTCGAACTCGGATATCATTAAAGTCCATCTTGACATCCTGCCGTTGAGGATGGGCTTCTCGAATAGGTACTTGATAGGATCCATTTTGGATAAAACATGTACCTCGTGACTAAGCATGTAGTGTCTGAGCTTTTTAGTGGCCCAAACCAATGCTAAACATGTTTTCTCGAGCATTGTGTATTTGCACTCGTACTCGAGGAACTTCTTACTGATGTAGTAAATAGCCCGTTCTTCTGAATCAACTGTCTGGGCCAGCATAACCCCCATGGCTGTCTCAGTCGTTGTTAGATATAGTGACAAAGGTAGATCGTGTTGAGGTGGCATCAGTACTGGCGGGGCAGACAGGATCTCCTTGATTTTGTCAAAAGCCGCTTGACATTTGTCGTCCCATAGCACCCGTTCCCCAATTTTTAGCTTTTTGAAGATGGGTTCACACACCATGGTTAGCTTCGAAATGAACCGGCTGATGTACTGGACTTTCCCGAGAAATCCCCTTATTTCCTTCTCGGTCTTGGGTGGTTGCATCTCGGTGATGGCTTTGATTTTAGCTGGGTCGACCTCGATGCCGCGTTGGCTAACGATATGGCCCAGTAATTTGCCCGACGTTACCCCAAAGCTGCATTTTTATGGGTTTAGTCTCATGTTGTATTTTCGCAGTCTGGTAAAGAACTTTCTTAGGGCCGTGATATGCCCGCTTCGGTCTTTAGACTTAACGATCATATCGTCCACATAGACCTCCACTTCCTTATGCATCATGTCGTGTAATAAGGTGGTGGCGGTTTGTTGATAAGTGGCTCCAGCATTAATAAGCCCAAATGGCATGACGGTGTAACAGTAAGTACCCCAAGGTGTGATGAAGGTAGTCTTATCCATATCCTCTTCCGCCATTTTGATTTGATTGTATCCGGCATACCCGTCCATGAATGATAGAAGGGCATGATCGCCCGTGTTGTCCACCAATATGTCGATGTGTGGTAACGGAAAATCGTCTTTTGGGCTGGCCTTGTTTAGGTCCCGGAAATCTACGCATACTCGCACCTTGCCGTCCTTCTTGGGTACCGGCACGATGTTTGCAACCCATTCTGGATATTCAGACACTTGTATAAAACCCGCTTTGAATTGTTTATCGAACTCTTCCTTGACTTTAAGAGACCATTCGGGCTTCATTCTTCTGAGCTTTTGTTTAACCGGTTTGCACCCATCCTTGATGGGTATTCGGTGTTCTGCTATTTCTCGATCTATTCCCGGCATGTCCTTGTAGGACCATGCGAAGACGTCTTTAAATTCTAGGAGGAGGTCTGTGAATTGTTTTCTCTCCTATGGATCTAAAGATAGGCCCAAATTAAGCATCTGGGGCTCTAAAGTGGTTCCCACGTTGATGGACTCGGTGTCTTCAATTACCGGATCTCGGGATTCCCTTTGCTTGAGCTGCTCGACTAGATGCGGAGGTAGAGGTACCTGTTCGTCGGGTTTCTCAATGTCATTGCATATAAAATTTTTGAAATTAAGAAAATTTTGGAAATAAGACAAGTCGTAAGCAGAACGATGTTCGTTATTATTATTGATGGTAAATTTGGAAAATAGCTCAAATAGAGCTGCCATATGATCGTTGGTCAGTGGCGGGATAGGGAGAGGTCTTGGGACAGGCCCCGAGACCTCAGTGGCTAAGGGGAGAGGGGTTACAGACTCGACTCCAGCACCAGACCCTCTAAACCTGGACTCAGACTCAGACTCCGACTCTGACTCAGACTCGGTATCCGGCATGTCTCCCTCGCCAGTGGTCAGCTTGTAGACCCGTCCTTGACCGTCGGTCCATTTTATGGTCTTCCTCCAAGCCCTCGTCTCGGTGTTGGCACCGACCTCGGTGATTAGCTTGGTTGGGTCGAACCGATCGCTGCGAAGGATCAAGTTGACCAAATCGTCCTTTGGAGCAGGGACGGTCTTGTCTTCTCCAAATAAGAGCCCCAGCACGGGCTCGGAGTCGCCTTCACCTTTTTCGGACTCGTCTTGGATAATGGTGAATATATCATCGGGGATATAGTTGCATTCCCGAGCCGTTTTGGTCTCGGGATATGTGATGGTGGGTTGGTAGAGGCCCACTTGATTGGCTCCGAAGACTGGAGTGACGAAGTAGTCAGTTAACTTCGGGCTATAAGGGCCTATGTAAGTACCCTTGAGGATGTAAGTGGCCTTGTGAATACCGGCCTGGACCACATTTTCTAGGGTTATGGCATATCCCAACCCGAATTGTGACTCGCCATCGTTCAGGACTTCGATTATCTTCCCAGCTGGAAGATGCGGTCTCGAGGTAGCTCCGGGTAAGTAACCCAGATTTTGTAGCATCATGTCGATGCTAGTAGTGAAGTAAGACCTGAAGAGATATTCATCCTCGATCATACCCACGAAGTCGAATCCTTGTGGTTCGGCCCGGCTCGTGGCATTACAGCTAGCCACGGTCATTGGGGTCGCCTCCAGTGTAATGATACCGTCTTTGAGTGGCATCTTGACTTTTCGGTGGAGGGTAGATGATACGGCCTTGACTGCGTGAATCCAAGGCCTTCCTAGTAAGAGATTGAATGATGAGGTGACGTCTATCACCTGAAATTCCAACTCCTTTTCAATTGGGCCCGTTATGATCTTCAGTTTAACGGCCCCAGCTACCGGTTTTGGGCTTCCGTCGAAAGCCTGGATAGTTTGGGCCGTCGGGAGGTAGTCGGTATCAGTGATGCCGAGGGCCCTAGCAGTCCTTAGGGGTATGACGTTCACGGCTGATCCATCGTCGATAAGGGTCATTGGGAGATACTTACCCTTGCAGATGACCGTGATATATAGGGCCAGATTGTGATTGGGCCCAAATGGCGGTAGATCAGCTTCGGAGAAGGTTATGAGCGGACCTTCTTCTTTGGACTTGCCCTTGAGGTAGGGCATGATGGCAGCTACCATTTCAGCAGGGGTAGCTTCGGAATCGACCTTGATTTCATCGAGAGCCTTAGTCAGTGCTTCTCGATGAGCCTGTGAGCTAACCAATAGTTGCCATATGGTTAAGTCAGCTCGGACCCTCTTCATTTGTTGGATCAAGGCCGTGTCGTTGCTTGGTTCCTCGGGGGTTGGTTCCGTCCTGGCAGGTTCAGTGACGGATGTTGGAGTGGCGCGCCCAGCAGTGGCGAGGTGGTTGGTGGCCAAGACTTTGGACTTGGCTTTTGATCGCCTCCCAATCGGATCGGTCGTTTTAGCGAAGGACGGGGGATTAAACAATACTTATAGACTCGGAAATATCACAAAAACAAACAAGTAATCGTGGTAAGTCGAGGTCGGTCCACAGGGAACGGTGTGTGTTTATGAAGCTTAAAGTGTCGTGTTCGATGCCTTAGAAGGAGGTTTTGTAGAGGTCGAGTCTATACTAGAGGGATTAGTACGATGATGGTTTACAGGTGATCAATTTAGGGAAAGGCGTTAGGGAGAAGTCGGGATTCGGTACTTGGGGTCTAAGAAGGTCAGGATCGAGTTTTCGTCACAATATTGGTAAACTCACCTAAAAACCCGCTTTCGCGGTGAATGAGGGTAAGTCCCTAGTCATGGTAATTTCTACCCCGAGTTTCCCCATATTGATAGAAATTAGTCAAGGTCGGTCTAGTTGGCCGGACTAAAACAACAATGACATAACACCATAAATAAGATAAACCAACATGCAAGCAACCCACCAACATCCCTATATTCAAATAAACCAAGCCCTCATCCCTAGACTCCCCAACAAGAAATCTACTCACACATCATTATGGAAATCATCACAACATGCATATTAATTAGATCTAAACAAGATGATGATGAGAAAATATCACAAAACTAAATTAGAGATTAGAGAGTGGAAGAGAATTATACCAACTATGTAGATCTATAAGAAATAAGAAGATATCATAGATAAAGATTGAATCTTTGATGAATAAAATGGAGAACTTGTCACTAATCCTCCAATAAACCCAACAAATCTTCAAACAAAACTTGAATAGTCTTCTTACAACCTTGAAATCTAAATAATTGTTGATGGATACTTGTAGATCTACTATTAAACTACTAGAATTTTTGAGGATTTTTCTACTACTACTACTAATGGATGGTGTAATAGGATGGTGGAAGGGTGTAATGTCTTCCCTCCTTAGCACAATGGAGAGGTCAGGTTAGACAATGAATTAGGGTAACATACATATATAGTAATCTCTTAATGGATCCTTAACCTAAAGCCCAAATCCAACTTTATGCTCCATTAGTGAGACAATCTCCCTTTGCATCTCCATGGGGTGAAACTTCGCCCTGCGGACTCGTCGGTAATTCCCACCGGGTGAAATTTTCGCCCGGTGAGATTTTCTTCTTTTTTTCGCGTTTTCGGCACTTCTTCCCATCGGGCGAAATTTCACCCGGTGGGCGAAATTTTGCCCGGTCAGCTTCGCCCGGTGGAGAGTTCTCGAAAATTCTTCGGGAGGCATTTTCACCGTCGGGTGAAATTTCGCCCGGTGGTGTTTCACCGGGTGAAATTTTGTCCGGTCATTTTTCTGGCCTCGAATCTTGTCTCATTCTTCGTTTGTTCGATCGGATGGCTTTAAACTTTAAGTTGTGTGCTTTGCTCTTTGGACGGTTTTCCTTTCTCTTGTGCTCGTGGAAGCTCAATCGTGATTTTTGTAGCAAAACCTATCAAAATCGATAGAAAAACTACCAAAAACACGTAAAACGCACAAGAGGGACGCTAATGCGAGAAGTACGCAAAATATGGCGATAATTGCACTCAAGACTCGCAAAACGAGGGAAAAACGGGTCTAAATGGAGGGAAAAACGGTCTAAATTTAGCACACAACAGCTTTTCGAACTTCTTCGAGGGTAATGGGGACAGCTTCCCCTTTGGCTAGGTACACGTCGTCCTCGTCATCGAACCATATCCCATTGATTTGTGGGATAAAAGGAGAAATGAGGTGAGAACAATCGATTACCTCCCCTGTGAATATGGCATGGGCCCAAATTAGCCCAAATAGAAAGGTGGAGTGTTTACAATTATTGGGATTGATCGACTCATCACCGCTATCTTCCGACCTCCGGACTCGGTCCTCTAGTTGGCACTTCACGGCAACGAATCGATCAAAGGTTTTTTTTTTTTTGAAGGAGACATTTTTGACATTTTGATTTTCATTTGAAGCTCCTTTTCTTCTCCTTTGTTTTTCATATTTTTGTGCCCTTTTTCTCTTGCTTTGATTTGTCCTTTTTTGGCTTTTTGATGTGGTTTGTAACCAAGCTTGGAGGTTATTTTTGTGTAAACTTATTGTGATGATGTATAGGTGGAGGAAAAATAGGCAATCGAGAACGCGCGCCATTCCGGATAACCCACAAAAGATGGAAATGATTTGGACTAAAGGTGCAATGGTCATTCGAGCAAGGTCACCTAGAAAACGGGATGCGGGAACCAAGGCCTAACTCCTCCATGGGTGGTCAAGGTGGTCAAATCCAAACCCCGAAGTAAACCTCTAGTAGAAAAGGTGGACTCAAAGCTAAAGGATCAACAAATTCATTGCCTAAGAGTCATTCTACTAGACTAAGGTCCAAAATCTACGATGGATTATCTACAATGGAATGTAAACTCTTCTTATAAGTTTGTAATCGGGTTTTCAAAAAGTTTTAGTCCTAGACACACTATACAAAAGCAAAACAAAACAAAACACACGAAAATGAAAAAGCAAATAAAAGAAAACACAAGTAAAGTCATGTACTCCATACTCCATCAACATTCAAGCATAATCAACCACAACACCAAAATGCTCAACTTCGAGAGCCTCCAATAGCAACAACCTAACTCCTCTACAAAATTTAAAGAAGAAAGAAGGAAGGAAGTTACCAAGCGGGTGCTTTCATATATAATCTCTTCAATTCGCGCTATTAAAGTGGTGGTTACCTGTAAGAGTAGAGAACAAGACCATACACGGGACACGAAACATAACGAGAAACGAGAAAAGAGAAGAAAAAGAAAAGAAAATGTTTTTGATTTTTCGAGTTTTTCAAATTTTTACGGATTTTTGAAAAGATTTTTGAAAAATAAAAGATAGTAGACTCCTCCTCCACACTAAAACTGTACATTGTCCTCAATGTAAAAGTAGGGAAGAACGAAAAAGGACGAAAAAGAAAAATAAGAAAAATCTTTTTGGATTTTTATGATTTTTTTTTCATGTTTTTGGGTTTTATAATTTTTTGAATGTTTTTGGATTTTTCAAAAATTTTTGAGAAAAGAGAAAATAAAATAAAGAAAACGATAAGATAGTGGCGGGTCTAGGTGCAATCACATCACCTAGACCCTAGCAAAGTGGCTAAGAAAATGAAAATGAAATAAAATGAAAGGGGTGAAAAATTGGGCGTAGGTGTAGTCATGTCACCTAGCCCGGATTAAGAAAAATTGAGAAAGATTTGATTTTAAAAAATTTGGATTTTTCAAAAGAGTCAATAGCGTAATCACATCGCCAAGAGACCAGGAGCAATACCAAGGCCGCGACGGCCACAAAAATCATTAAATGGGACGGTGGGACAGCTTGCAATTTTGTTTGAGATAAAATAATCACAATGATTATAATGATGGGACAGGGAATAAGGAACAAGATTAGTTCAAAGACATACAATTGTAGATTAAGACTCACCGACACCATATATATTTATACCCACAACACAAACTAACCACATTATCTACCGACTTTTGTAGAGGGGTCTAGTTCGAATAGTCATTAGACGCAAAGGAGGCCGTGGGAGTTCCTTCACCGGCATACTCCCAAACTCCAACATCCTCCGAGTTGTTCAGTCGGAATTCACAGGGGCCTGGAGGTAGGTCCCAATTGTGACGGTTATAAATATTGGTTCGGTTTTTGCAGGGGACAATTAAGGCTCGGTCATGGCTAAGAGAAACGAGGCGGTGGTCAGGCACATTAAATATCCAAGTATGGAAATAAGCCTCGTTAAGCCAGACACAGGGGTCATGTGGTTTAAGATGGTCGGTCGCATAACTCAAATTTCTTGCTATTACGGTCACAAGACCACCACAGTCGATAGAGGGGCGTTGGTCAATAATAATTTGATGAAAGTGTAACACCACGACAATAGGTAGGTCTAGGGGGTAAGGGTTACCGAGTAAAGAGTCACATATCAATTGTAAGACACACACATTGAGGTTAATGATATTGTCGATGGATGGCAAAAGACAATGGGAAAGGAATTTAGTGAAATAACGAATGGCTGGGTTACGGATTTCAGCGGTAAAATTGGAATTGGGTTCGAAATCACGTTGACCCGGCGCTATGCGCCTCCATAAGTCTCTCCTAGTCGCACTACTTTGCGAATCACTTAGGGGTCTACTTAGCCCGGTACCCGATGAGGGTAAACCTAGAGCTAAGCTAAAGTCAGAAATATTTAAACAGTGATTTCTACCAAACAAATTAAATTTGAACTCCTTAGGTGTGGCCGGGTTATCGATTGTAAAGGTACCTAAAAACTCACAAGTCAAGTCTTTGTTTGTGAAAGGCACAAAATCAAGGAGTTTACTAATACCAATTCTAGACGATAACTCTCTAATATCGTCCTTAATTCCTAGAATTTTCATTGTGAATGGACAAGGCCATCTCGTACTCTGAAAGTCTTTTTCAAAGAAGGTACGAGCAAGGGGTGAATTAGGGCACGGTAAAAGTTTAGGCCTAGCGGACTTACTAGAAGATGAATGTTTAGAAGGATTAGAAGTCGAGGCCATACCTTGTTTACGCGCGGCTCGTTGAGCTCTTGTCTCCATGATAATAATTTGCAAGAAAAATCCCAAAACTTTTGCTTCTCCTTTCTTCAAAAACCCAAAATAAACATTCACCCAAGTATGGAATGGAGTTGTGAATGAAGGTTGAATATGGTGTATGGAAGGTAGTGTAATGATTTTGTGATGGTTGAAAGGGTGAAATGATGAGTGAGGTGGAAAAGGTGGTATAAATAAGGGTGTTTTGAGAGGGGAAGTGAAAGTTTAAAGTTGGTGGTAAAAATTTGGTGTAAAAGATTGTTGGAGCGAAAGTTATGTTGAGGTAAATTGTTGGAGGGAGATGAAAATGTAATGAGTAAAAGGTGTAGGTGATTGGCCAAGTCACACCGCCGGGTGGAATTTCACCCGGTCGGGCATCATCGGGTGAAATTTCACCCGACGACATTTCGTCGTGAAAATCGATTTTGCCGTCTTTTTCCACCGAGTGAAATTTCACCCGGTCAAAATCTCACCGGGCGAAATTTCGCCCGATGGTATCTTCACCAATTTCGGCAATTCCGGCAACTTTTCCGTAGGGCGAAGTTTCGCCCGGTCGAGTCTCACCGGGCGAAGTTTCGCCCGACGGTCTTCTTTGCTGCGTTTTTTCGCCTTGCCATTTCATGGCTCTTCAATAATCACCTAGAGATTCAAATATTGACTTGACTCACATTACATAATCAATATTTCCCACAAACATGCTTGTGGTCTTCGATTAAAGCTCCATAACTTCTCCAAATGCTTGGTCTTCATCCAAATTTAGCTCCATGGTGAAATCCAATTTCAATCAATCTTCTCAAGCTAACAAAACTAATAAACTCAAAGAAATATGATACATATATACAAGGTGGTTGTTGAGGATACCACCAAACCTACATCAACTTCGAGAGGGGGTCAAACAACGCTCCCCAATGGGAGCTCACCAAACTTCATAGTAGCAAAGTTCTCACGAATATGACCGGGATGATAAATCTTCAAACGTTGCCCATTAACCATAAACTTTTCGGTTTCCGGGCTTGATATCTCTATCGATCCATATGGTTGCACTCCGGTCACTTCGAATGGACCCGACCATTTTGATTTCAACTTACCGGGAAAGAGCTTAAAGCGAGAGTTGAAGAGTAATACCTTATCACCAACGAAGAAGTCCTTACGTAGAATTCGAGAATCGTGCCATTGGCGAGTTCGTTCTTTGTAGATCTTCGAATTCTCGTAGACTTCAAGTCTTAGTTCTTCCAATTCTTGTAGTTGGAGAAGGCGATTATTTCCTACAACACTCTCATCGAAGTTTAGCTCTTTGATTGCCCATTTGGCTTTGTGTTCTAATTCCATCGGTAAATGACAAGTTTTACCATACACAAGACGATAAGGAGTGGTTCCAATCGGCGCTTCGTAAGCCGTTCTCAATGCCCAAAGGGCGTCATTTAACTTCAATGACCAATCCTTTCGGTGTGTATTTACAACTTTCTCTAAAATTCCCTTGATTTGACGGTTGGAGATCTCGGCTTGCCCATTTGATTGAGGGTGGTAGGCTAAGGACATCTTGTGGGTGATACCATATTTCCTAAGAAGGTGTTCAAAGGTATCTTTCCTAAAATGAGAGCCTCCATCGCTAATTATGGCTATAGGCATACCGAATCTTGGGAAAATCACATTCTTGAAAAGCTTGATTACAACCTTGGAGTCATTGGTGGGGGAAGCTACGGCCTCGATCCATTTTGAGACATAATCAACCGCGACTAGAATGTACTTGTTACCAAAAGAGGATGTGAACGGACCCATGAAATCAATGCCCCAAGCATCGAACAATTCAATCTCCAAGATAGGTTGAAGGGGCATCTCATTTCTTCTTGTTATATTGCCGCTTCGTTGGCATGCATCGCATGTGAGAATGAAAGCTCGAATGTCTTTGAACATGGAAGGCCACCAAAACCCGCTTTGGAGAACCTTGGCAATTGTCTTTTGGTTGGCCAAGTGTCCACCATAAGATGTCGAGTGGAGGTGTTTCACTATATTATATCCTTCTTCGGCCGTAACACATCGTTGGTAAATTCCATCTACGCATCGGCGAAATAAATAAGGCTCGTCCCAATAATAGCGTCGGGCTTCATAACGTAGTTTCTTCCTTTCTTGTTTGGAATAATCGTCCGGAATAAAATGAGACACTAAGAAATTGACGATATCGGCATACCAAGGTGTAATGGTTTCAATGGCCATCAAGGCCTCATCTCTCATAGCTTCATTGATGGGAATGCCATCTTCTTCATTGCTCTCTTTACTTACCGTTAGTCTACTAAGATGATCCGCTACCAAGTTCTCTGATCCGGCTTTGTCTTTAATCTCAATGTCAAATTCTTGCAAAAGGAGCACCCACCGAAAGAGTCGGGACTTTGTCTCCTTTTTAGACATGATGTAAGGAATCGCCGCATGATCGGTGTGAATAATGACTTTGGAGCCGGTAACATAATTTCGAAATTTCTCCATGGCATAGACAACGGCAAGCATCTCTTTTTCGGTTGTGGTGTACCTCGATTGGGCTTCATCTAGGGTCTTGCTTGCATAATAAATCACATGTAGCTTCTTATCAACCCGTTGTCCTAGAACGGCACCAACGGCAAAATCGGATGCATCGCACATGATTTCAAATGGAAGATTCCAATCGGGCGCTTTGATAATTGGTGTGGTAGTGAGAGCGGTCTTTATCCTGCAAAAGGCCTCAAGACAAGAGTCATCAAAAACAAAAGGTGCATCTTTCATAAGTAAAGAAGTCAAAGGCTTAACAATCTTGGAAAAGTCTTTAATAAATCGTCTATAAAAACCGGCGTGACCTAGAAAACTCCTCACCCCTTTGACATTCGTAGGTGGTGGCAAGTTCTCAATCACGGAGACTTTCGCCTTATCGACTTCGACTCCTCTATTAGAAATAATATGGCCTAGGACAACACCTTGTTCAACCATAAAATGACACTTTTCCCAATTTAAAACAAGTCTATACTCTTCACATCGAGCTAACACTTGATCAAGATTTTCAAGACAAGAATCAAAAGATGTACCATGGACACTAAAATCATCCATAAAAACTTCCATGGAATTTTCAATAAAATCGGAGAAAATAGCCATCATACATCTTTGAAACGTTCCCGGCACATTGCACAATCCAAATAGCATCCTTCTATAAGCATAGGTGCCATAGGGACAAGTGAAAGTGGTCTTCTCTTGGTCATCGGGATGAATAGGTATTTGAAGGAATCCGGAATGACCATCAAGGAAACAAAAATAAGAATGATGCGCCAGTCTTTCAAGCATTTGATCAATAAAGGGAAAGGGGAAATGGTCTTTTATGGTGGCCGTGTTCAATTTACGATAGTCTATACACATGCGCCAACCGGTAATAGTCCTAGTATAAATCGACTCACCCTTTTCTCCTTTAACAACCGTCATTCCTACTTTTTTAGGCACAACTTGTACGGGGCTAACCCATTTACTTCCGGTTATTGGGTATATAATGTTAGCCTCATACAACTTGAGGACTTCCTTCATGACAACCTCTTTCATGGTGGGGTTCAACCTACGTTGACCCTCAACCGAAGGACGGTGGTCATCATCAAGGATGATCCTATGCATACAAATATTTGGGCTTATGCCTTGGAGGTCGGCAATGCTATACCCGATGGCCTTTTTGTGCTTTCTCAAAACAATTAAATTTTTTTCCAATTGAGGTCCATCAAGGGTAGCATTGACGATAACGGGATAATTGGTTCCTTCAAGAAAAGCATATTTGAGGGAAGAGGGGAGTGGTTTAAGTTCAAGATTAGGAGGAGAAGATACCATACTCTTACCCACCGGTAGTGGTTCTACCTTTTCATCATGCAAACATTCTTCTTCAAGAGGTGGAGAGTCAAATGGTTTCTCTTCTTGGTTATCATCATCTATCAAGCTATACTCAACCAAACTATCAATAACTTCAATGGCATTCATTTGTTCAATCATTGGTTGTTTAAGAGCTTGAGAAAGGTAAAACTCTACCGACTCGTTCCCTATGTTAAATGACAACTTTCCATTCTTAACATCAACTATAGTACCACCGGTAGCCATAAAAGGTCGACCTAAGATAATGGGGGTAATAGTGTCTTCGGGCATATCCATGACAACAAAGTCTGAGGGGATGAAGAACTTACCAACTTGAACGGGTACATCCTCAAGTATCCCAAGTGGGTACTTGACGGACCTATCCGCAAGTTGAATCGACATACTAGTGGGTCTCATCTCCCCCACACTAAGTCTCTTAGCAATAGAATAAGGTAACAAACTAACACTAGCCCCAAGGTCGCATAAAGCGTGATTAACAACAACATTTCCTACCCGACAAGGGATGGAAAAACTACCGGGATCATCTAGTTTCTTTGGCATTTCGTTCATAAGAATGGCACTACATTGACCCGTGAGAGAGACACATTGTTTGTCCTCTATGGTTCTCTTTTTAGTCAAGACATCTTTCAAAAACTTAGAATAGAGGGGCATTTGAGAAATTACCTCGGTGAAAGGTAAAGCTACCTCTACTTTCTTTAACATATCCACGAAACGGCTAAATTGAGCATTCTCCTTGTGTGGCTTAGCTCGCTCGGGAAAAGGCAATGGAGGGACAAAAGTGGGAGGCGGTGGAACATTAGATTCTTCTTCTTCTTCGGCTAATCGCTCCGCCTCTTTTCTTTTGGCTTCTTCCGCTTCCATTTGCTCTTTCTTCTTTCTTTGTTCTCTTAGTTCATTCTCCGCATTTTGGAGGATATCAAACTCCGCTTGTATTCCCCGGTTTTGTTTGGGGGAAGGAGGAGATGATTCTTGTGGTGCACTTGGTTGATTAACCTTGGATGGGGTAGTCTTGGCGTTCAAGTTCAAGTTCTTATATGGGTCCTCAAGTTCTTTGCCACCTCTCAAAATTACGGCATTTGCTTGGTGTGAAGGATCTCTTGGGTTTTGGGGTTGACCGGGCAAACCATGGGGTGGATGAATTGGTGCGGCTAAGGCTTTTGTTGCTTCTTGTGATTCCCAAACTTTTAGCCTTGCCTTAGTATCTTGATGTTCATTCCATAGTTGGCCAACGGTTCTATGCAAATCATTATAGTTCTCCCATGAAGGACCTCCTTGACCAAGTTGAGAATTGCTTGATTGGCCATAAGGTTGAGAGGGTTGATTGAATGATTGTTGATTGTAACCTTGGTTACCATGAGAATTTCCTTGGAACCCTTGATTGTATCCATGATTAAAGTGATTACCATGTTGACTTTGGTAATTGTTGTAATTGTTAGGAACATGGAAGTTGCTACCTTGTTGATTGAAGTTGCTCCTTTGATGAGGAGGCATATATGGGGGCATCTTTGGAGGACCTTGGTTAAAGGGCCTTTGTTGACTTTGATTGAATGGCCTCATTTGACTCCCTTAGGCGCGCGGCATCGGATTTTGAACATTTTGATTTCCATAAGAGAAATTAGGATGAAATCTTGTGCCGGCATTGCAGGTATTAGAAAAAGGATCAAATTGAGGTCTTTGCCCATATACTTGTATAGCTTGAACTTCATTTGGCTCTTCAACATAAACTTCTTCATTAGGAATGCAAGAGCTAGAGTCGTGGCCATGATTGCCACAATGATCAAATTGAACTTCCCATGTTAATAGCTTTGGAGGTGATGGTTGCCTTGGAGGAACACTCCCTTGAATTTGGTAAATACCTCTAGGAGTGGGCTTAGAATTCATGGCATCCATTCTCCTTTTCAATTCTTCAAGTTCCGTTTGGAATTTTAATTCATTAGAACTCGTAGATGAGTTCACTTCAATTTTCTTTCTAGAATCCCTCGATTGACCCATTCTTGAATCACTCCTTGCCATCTTCTCAATAAGATTCTTAGATGTCTTATCGGTGAGAGAAGAGAAGTCTCCTCCGGCGGCCGAATTGAGGTTTTCCTTGGTTCTCGATGAAAGGGTGTTGTAAAATGTTTGGGTGGTTAGCCAATCGGGTATTCCATGATGTGGACATTTGCGCAACAAGTCTCTAAATCTTTCCCAAGCCTCACTTAGGCTTTCAAATTCATCTTGCTTAAAGGTTTGTATCTCCATGCGGTATTGATTAGTCTTTGACGGCGGAAAATATTTCTCCAAGAAGGCATTAGATAGTTGAGCCCATGTTGTAAAAGTATTAGCGGGATGACCTTGAAGCCATCTACGAGCTCCATCTCTCAAGGTCTTCGGAAATAATAAATGATGCAATTGGCATGAAGTTAACCCATTGAAACGTGCTCCTACTAATTTTTCTTTGAATGAAGCGATGTGCTCTTGAGCATCTTCTTGAGAAAAGCCGTGAAATGTATCTTGTTGGACCGCATTGGTCAAAGAAGCTTTCAATTCGTAGTTCTCGGGAATCTCTCCGAAATCAACGGGAGAAGATGTTTCTTCATGTGTGAGTTGAGAGTGCGAACCTAGAGTTGCCATTTGTTGGATTGGTGGTGATGGTGGATTTGAAGAATTTGGAGGGTTTGGAGAATTTGGAGGGGATGGAAATGGTGGTGGTGTTCTCGGTGATGGTGGTGGTGGTGGTGAATTTTGTGAAGTGGAAGGTATGGAAGGGTTGTTTGGAGGGGGGTTATGTGATGTAGAAGGTGTAGAAGGTGAATGTGGAAGGATGGGATTAAGGTTAGGAGGTGGTAATGAAGGATGTGGAATGATGGTGGTTGAGGTATTTCCTCGAAAACGCAATGCTCTAAAAGTCCTTTCCGGTTCCGGATCGAACCACAAGGGCGATGACGTGTTCCTGGGCATAAAACTCAATCAAACGGTGAGACTCCTAGCACCTCGCGGTACTAGGGAAAAAGAGAGAAGGGAAAAGAATCAAACACAACAACTAAAAAAAACTCAATCAACTAGCCGTTCCCCGGCAACGGCGCCATTTTGATCGCCTCCCAATCGGATCGGTCATTTTAGCGAAGGACGGGGGATCAAACAATACTTATAGACTCGGAAATATCACAAAAACAAACAAGTAATCGTGGTAAGTCGAGGTCGGTCCACAGGGAACGGTGTGTGTTTATGAAGCTTAAAGTGTCGTGTTCGATGCCTTAGAAGGGGGATTTTGTAGAGGTCGAGTCTATACTAGAGGGATTAGTACGATGATGGTTTAGAGGTGATCAATTTAGGGAAAGGCGTTAGGGAGAAGTCGGGATTCGGTACTTGGGGTCTAAGAAGGTCGGGATCGAGTTTTCGTCACAATATTGGTAAACTCACCTAAAAACACGCTTTCGCGGTGAATGAGGGTAAGTCCCTAGTCATGGTAATTTCTACCCCGAGTTTCCCCATATTGATAGAAATTAGTCAAGGTCGGTCTAGTTGGCCGGACTAAAACAACAATGACATAACACCATAAATAAGATAAACCAACATGCAAGCAACCCACCAACATCCCTATATTCAAATAAACCAAGCCCTCATCCCTAGACTCCCCAACAAGAAATCTACTCACACATCATTATGGAAATCATCACAACATGCATATTAATTAGATCTAAACAAGATGATGATGAGAAAATATCACAAAACTAAATTAGAGATTAGAGAGTGGAAGAGAATTATACCAACTATGTAGATCTATAAGAAATAAGAAGATATCATAGATAAAGATTGAATCTTTGATGAATAAAATGGAGAACTTGTCACTAATCCTCCAATAAACCCAACAAATCTTCAAACAAAACTTGAATAGTCTTCTTACAACCTTGAAATCTAAATAATTGTTGATGGATACTTGTAGATCTACTATTAAACTACTAGAATTTTTGAGGATTTTTCTACTACTACTACTAATGGATGGTGTAATAGGATGGTGGAAGGGTGTAATGTCTTCCCTCCTTAGCACAATGGAGAGGTCAGGTTAGACAATGAATTAGGGTAACATACATATATAGTAATCTCTTAATGGATCCTTAACCTAAAGCCCAAATCCAACTTTATGCTCCATTAGTGAGACAATCTCCCTTTGCATCTCCATGGGGTGAAACTTCGCCCTGCGGACTCGTCGGTAATTCCCACCGGGTGAAATTTTCGCCCGGTGAGATTTTCTTTTTTTTTTTTCGCGTTTTCGGCACTTCTTCCCATCGGGCGAAATTTCACCCGGTGGGCGAAATTTTGCCCGGTCAGTTTCGCCCGGTGGAGAGTTCTCGAAAATTCTTCGGGAGGCATTTTCACCGTCGGGTGAAATTTCGCCCGGTGGTGTTTCACCGGGTGAAATTTTGCCCGGTCATTTTTCTGGCCTCGAATCTTGTCTCATTCTTCGTTGTTCGATCGGATGGCTTTAAACTTTAAGTTGTGTGCTTTGCTCTTTGGACGGTTTTCCCTTCTCTTGTGCTCGTGGAAGCTCAATCGTGATTTCGGTGCTCAAATCCTATCAAAATGATAGAAAAACTACCAAAAACACGTAAAACGCACAAGAGGGATGCTAATGCGAGAAGTACGCAAAATATGGCGATAATCGCACTCAAGACTCGCAAAACGAGGGAAAAACGGGTCTAAATGGAGGGAAAAACGGTCTAAATTTAGCACACAGCAGCTTTTCGAACTTCTTCGAGGGTAATGGGGACAACTTCCCCTTTGGCTAGGTACACGTCGTCCTCGTCATAGAACCATATCTCATTGATTTGTGGGATAAAAGGAGAAATGAGGTGAGAACAATCGATTACCTCCCCTGTGAATATGGCATGGACGCTGAACGGGTTTTCTTTGTTGCTCGGCTTGTCTCCAGGCAACGGGATTTTCCCGCTCTCGATAAGATCTTGGATTAGATGCTTTAATTTCCAACATTTTTCAGTATCATATCCGTTACCCCGGTGATATTGACAGTAGGCTTGAGCATTATAGTGTTTGGGCCTCTTCTCTACTGGAGGCTCTAGAGTTGGGCCTATTGGTTGGATCAGACCCTTCGAAGATAGTCTTTGTAAGGCATAAGTATAGGTAGTCCCTATATCTGTGAATACCCGATTTGGTGTATTCTTTTTGGTTGAGGTGTCGAGCAGATTTACCTCGTCAAAGATGCTGCGAGTTGCAGCTGCAGGTACGGGCTTGTTTGTGGATGAACTAGCCCCTTGATAGCCCTTGGTAGAGGCCCTAGTCAGGCTCTCTAATCTTAAGTCATCCTCGATTCTCGTGCCCATTTCAGTGAGGACAGCAAAATTAGGGATGATAGCATACCGGAGGTGGACCCGGTAGGATGGGAGTAGATTTTTGACGAAGGCTTCCACTAGGGCCTTCTCGCCGGGCTTGTCGACCAGCTTCACACTCTCGGCCCTCCACCTTTGCAGATATTTTGTGAACCCTTCTTTGGGCTCTGGGGCCATTACCTCCAGAGTACGCATTGTAGTCTGGATCTCTGTGTTGTCGGCATAGTTCCGAGCAAACTCGGTCGCCACATCATCCCAAGTCTTGTATTTCTTGGGGTCGAGCCTGTAGAACCAGGCCTTAGGATGTTTCTCCAAGGAAGAAGGGAACAAATGCTTGAACATAGTGGACTTCACCCCTTTGACTGCCATGAAGTCCTTGAAAGCCCGGATATGGTGGACCGGGTCTTCGGTACCCTCAAACATAGGAATTCCCATTAAGTTGAGGTTAGCAGGTAGCTCGTTATCCAAAGGTGAATAAGTACGAGCATTTTCAGTGTGGATCGAGTTGTTTGTTGATAGGTGAACTTGTTCCTCGAGCCTGCGGACAACACTGATCAATTCGGCCATGGGCCCAATGGGCTCAGCTCCTTCGGTAGGGACCGTCTTCTCTACGGTGCTCAGGCGGGTGGATAAAGTCGCTTGATTGGCCTGGATGCCGGCCAGTTGGGTCTCAATCTTGGTCAAAGCATTTTTCAACTCGTCCATTTTGCGTTGATGTCTGGTTTCGGGTGGCCTGTCTGTAAGAACACCACGTAATCAGAAACTAGCCCAAAATCCCGGAATAGAAATTACATCCCGAACAAGACTGAAAAGGGAAAATGACTCGGAAAAGACACCTAGACGGGTGACTTGTGAAATGTGGGCCTTCCTTAGGATTCGGCAGTGGGCCTAGTCCCGTTCGAAGGAAGGTTCACGTGAGACATCCCCAGACTTATGGACTCGATTGTGTTGACGGGCCCTCCTTTGTAGGAATATGTCCTACGTAGGTGGGCCTTGCCTTAGTCTAATAAGGCGGACTAGGAAAGGGAAGAAACTCGTGATGTAAGATCGACAGAGTTTCGACGCTACGGACCTTGACAACTTAAGACACGACCCGACACTGCTAAATACGGGAAGTCCTAGAAGAGGAAGGTTTTGAAAATTGATATTTTTTTGAAAAAGGACCGAGTGGACTCGGTGGATGGCCCAAATTTCCGAAAAAAAACGAAAAGTCATTGGACCACGAGTTTTGAAAGTTCGAGTTTTGATTTGGGCAGTATACCGGCTAGAAAATAGGCTATTTTGAGTAAAATCATAAGTCCTAAATTCGGTATGTGTCCCGGGTTTTGAAATTGAATAGTTTGAAAAGGATGCAAATTTGAAAAATTGACGGTTTTTGAAAATGACTCGGAAACCAAGTAGCACGTAGTCACACAAGCATTATAACGACGCCATGTATGCTTTATACTAAGTCTCGGTCGGTCTATAAGGGGTCTATACCAGTGTACATAGTCTAGACGTTGATCGGGACGGACTTCCTAAGTCGAGTTGATCTTAGAACATGCCGCGAAACCCACTCGAATCGACTATGGACACCTTTTGACATATCCATATTGGAGTACATCAACGGTATAGTGGGACGTCGGTCGCGAGTACCGGCCCGGGAAAATATAGGTTATGCATGAACCGTAGAACTAAAACGCGTATTGTATTTGTCAAACGAATTCTATTCGAGTCTCACCCTGAGGATGCCGATGGTAAGTCACGCATCGGTTAATCCCCAGCGGAGTCGCCAAATTGTTGACATGACATAAGTCCACCCCGACGCGGCCACGCGCGGGTTTGGGGAGGCGAATGAATCTCCATATGAGAATGGATCGAATTGAAATTTAGGTCTATGTGGAGTCGCCACCGAATTTTGTGGTTATTCGGAACCATTCGAGCCCACTCTATGTCGTAGTGGTCCGTATACAAAATACGGCCCATTTCCGATGTCAGAGTTTATTGGGCTCGTCCCTTTGCATTTGATACCGATACCGACATTATCGGATATCGTGTATTGAATGACTCTCGTGCGCCAACTGTATCGGGCATCCGGAAACCGAGGTTCTGAGTAAGGGGTGAGGGTACGTGTTGGGAACCCCACAAAAGACACCCAACCCCGCCCGCACATTAGGGGCCTCTACTAAGAATTCGAATGACTTACAATACGTGCGTTAGTAAAACGGGAAAAATGCTTATGCAAACATTGTTTTTCCTAGGCATGTGAATGAAATTAAAAAGGGGGTTTCTATGTCAATTTAATGCAATTAACTCTACGTCAAAGTGGAATTTTAGCATGCGGGTTCATTTAGTACAATAAAACGAACAAAATTAAATTGACAAAAGAAACAATAAACGCGTTAGTAACGATGTAATGATATAACGAATAATAACGGTTTGTGCAAATAATAAATGAGATGAAAAGATGCAAATATGATAATGTATGTTTTGAAAAGGTAGTAATACACATGATTAATTAAGCACGTGTTGACCTAAATCACAAATTACTACCGAGTTTGAAAAGAAGAATGTACGACTCGTTGTATTAGTCGTTATGAGGTCACTCGATCGAGTGGTCGATGGACTCGATCGAGTGGACCTGTAAAAGATGATTTTGTTTTGCGTTATAGACCATACTCGGCCGAGATTGACCAACTCGGTCGAGTACATGGCCACTCGACCGAGTCACTGTGAGACTCGATCGAGTGGGGGTCGTAATAGGCAGTCTGATCCGATTTTAGGATGTCACACGATCGAGTGACTAAGGCACTCGGTCGAGTGACACCTGTACGAACTTGGTTCGTTTGCAATTTAATTGTTGATTTTGAAATTGCTTTTGATTTTTGAGAGTTCAACGATTTTACCGAATCGGACATAAATATTGTACAATTTATGTTCGACTTGGCTCTTTATAAATCGCGAATTTTGTTGAACTGAATATAAATATTGTTGAATTTATACCCGATTCTAAATTTGGAATACTCGTTGTATCCCATGTTCGATTATTTGAATCGATATGGGATATTAGAGTGAAATAGAAAAAAATAGATTAATTTTAGTCGTCTTAAATTAATTATCGTGATATGAACAAATCACGTTACTTAATTCATGTGATTTGATTGTTAGATTCGATATCCAATTATGGAATTGGTATCGAATCTAAAATCGACGCTTTTCTTGAATAAAAAAAAGAACTTGATTCCCTCGACTTCTCCGACATCGAAATAAATCCCTAGGGATTGTGATGTCGGATCCGTGTCAACGGGTTTCGACCCTTATTAAAATTGATTTTAAAGAAATTGATGAATGCAAGATTAAAGATGATGATGACGAGAAATAATAACGAATTGTTGTTTAAGTTAATTTATCTCAATAATCAAATAGTCGGGGTATCGGGATAAGCGACCGTCAACGCTGTGTGCAGTACGCTTGTATGTTCGTGTTTTCTTATCTCGGTATCCTTCTTATTCGACACAAATCGATAAATATTTTAATGCTTTGATATTAGTAGTATTATCGATATTATGATGCAACGAACGAAATAATAAAAAAAAACGACAAAAAGACGGAGAAAAGGGGGGCGGACGACGAGAAGAGAGGGAGAAGAGAAAGGGGTTTTGACACCCTCAACCTACATGTTCTTGTCTCGGAATAAGGCTCGTAACCGTGGCTTCAACACAAGAGTCTTCGAGGTTTTATGTAGGTTAAGTTGTGGTGGCTCGGGATTGATTCCTAAAACTAGGTTTAGGGTTTTTGCTAGTGTAGAATTGCTAGGGTTTGATTAGGGTTTTCTTAGAGTTGTGTAGGGATTAGGGTTTTTTAAATTGTGAAAAAGTGTTGAAGATGTGTGCATGGGGGTTGCTTATATAGGAAAAGTTAGGGCACCCGGTTTAGGGTTACTCGACCGAGTAGAGGGCTAACTCGGTCGAGTGGCCCGTGAAGCCTGCAGTCGGGCTCAAAACAAGCCCACTCGATCGAGTGGGTGGGTCACTCGATCGAGTGGCCCAGTCGGGTTGCACAGGTCCATTGTTTTGGACCTTGACTTTGGGTGTTTGATGGGTTTTATGTTTGACTTGGACTTTTGATGGTTGTATGGCTGTTTTTGTGTGTCTCGGAAACGACTTTGACCGGGGTTGACCCAATCGTGAAAAGTCGGTTTTAATTCCGGTGTCGGTTTTGGCCCAAATTAGTCTTGTTTGACTCGGAATGATCCACTAGGCCTGGATTTGAGGTTGATTTTGTGAGATTTGTACTCTGCAAGTGTGTTAGCCAGCGATTAATGGATTTGAGCCCGTATCCGAGCGCATAGAAGCATGTTAACGTCCGATCATCATCGGGTGTTTTTTTGGAAACTGCCATAGACACCTGGCAGTCAAAATGCGTGTGTTTACACAATCACAGAGCCATCTGTTTACACTCGCAGAGGATGATATTGTTGATACCCCCAGCCCCCATGCTCGGTGTCCTGATTCTTCCTAAGCACTAATATCAAGCTAAGAATAGTAAGCCTTTTTTCTATTGTTGGGATGATAAATGAATACACACAAGTTTAGATTCATGTGCATGCTGCTTGGAAGAATCACTTTCAAGCCAGTGGCGGCTAGACTGCCTGCGCCCCGGATGGGCTCAACTTGGGTCAAAAGTTGATAAGTCGGTATTTTACCCATTTTTGTCCCGCATTTGTACTCCTATTTAGTCGGTTTTATTATTCGTTTTGTCATTATTTAGTCGTTTTGGGTTCAATTAGTTTATTAGTCGAGTTTAGCATAGTTTAGTTATATTTATCGTATTTCTCGAGATTTTGGTACTGCGCGTCCATGTTTGTATTTGTAGGTACTGACTCGGGGTAACCAATTGTGGACATGACATAGGTCCACCCCGACGCGGCCACGCGCGGGTTTGGGGAGGCGAATGAATCTCCATATGAGATGGTCAAATTGAAATTTAAATCGAAGTTGGAGTCGCCACCGAATTTTATGGTTATTCGGAACCGTTCGAGCCCACTCTATGTCGTAGTGGGCCGTATACAAAATACGGCCCATTTCCGATGTCAGAGTTTATTGGGCTCGTCCCTTTGCATTTCGATACCGATGCCGACTTGATCGGTTTATCGTGTATTGAATGACTCTCGTTGCCAATGGTTTCGGACATCAGGAAACCACGGTTCTGAGTAAGGGGTGAGGGTACGTGTTGGGAAGTTCACAAAGAACACCCAACCCCGCCCGCACATTAGCGGCCTCTACTAGGATATCGAATGATTTTTGAATACGCGCGTTAGTAATACGATGAATGATATGCAAACATTGTTTTTCTAAACATGCGAGGAATTGAATGGGTTGCTACGTCGGTTTAATGCATGAAAAATTAACGTCGAAGTTGAATTTAGCATGTGAGATTCGTTTTAGTATAAGAAAACAAACGATAAAAAAAGATGAATTTGCTACAAAAGATGAACAAACAAGTTAGTATTGGTTTGTGAAAAATAATATAGCAAATATAATAAATATACGAGATCGAGAAAATATTAATCGAAATCTGAAAATATTGCTAAAAAGACGAAGTTCGAAAAGTAAAAAAAAGAAGATCGCGTCGCGTTTCTCAGCCAGCCGCGCGGCTCGCCCGGGATGCCGGCGGGTCGCGTGACGGGCTGTTCTCGAGATCGTTTGAAAATTCGATGCTTTTATTAAACCGCGTACAAATATTGCATGATTTGCACTCGATCTAGTATTTTCGATATTCGTTATATTTGATAGTCGACTACGAAATCGATATCAAATACTCGGAATAGTTTTAGAAAAGATATAAATTTTAGAAATCGTTTCGTAGAAAAAATAAAAAACGAACGAAGAAGCTAAAAAAAGGAGCGCGGGTTTCAGGCTCGTATGCGAGTCGCCTGTGAGGGGCGCGACTCGCGTGCGGGCCTGTCCCGATTTTGCTCGTTGTTCGAAAACCGTTAATTTTGATAAATCGCGTACAAATATGAATTAATTTATACTCGATTTATGTTTTCGATATTCGTCGTATCCGATATTCGATTATGAAATCGATATCGAATATTCGGAATGAATAAAAAACGTTTTGTAAAATTGTTTGAAAAAAAGAATTTGAATGAAAAAGATGTTAATTCTCTCCGCGTTTGAAATCGTTGTATTTTGTAAAAAAGATGTAACGATTTTCTTAGCTTCGACGAGATTTAATTTAATTCTTTTAATACGATATTCGACTATATAGTTGATATCGTATTTTTAAGAATGTTTGTTATATGAAAATAGTTTTAGTAATATCGATATTAGAAATAAAAACGATGAACGACCCGTAAAAGACGACACACGACCTATAAGAAAAAGGACGGACGAGGACCCATAAAAAAAACGGACGACGAGAATGAGAAGAGAAGAAGAAGGAGAAATCGGGTTTGGTACACCCTCAACCTACATGCTTCTGTTTACTCGGATCGGGGCTCGTCGGGACGTGGCTTGGGCACAGGAGCGTCGAGTGGATGTCGGTGAGTTGTGGTGGCTCGGTTAGGTGGGACGTGTGAAGAGTGTCGGGTATCGGGGGGCCGGTTTCCTTTGGGTTTTTAATATCGGCTTCTCGATGCTAAGTGTAGGAATGTATTGATGTATCTGTATATGAATATTTCTGAATGTTAATCCATATATTTTGAGTTGTGCAAGGGGCTATTTATAGGGAAATTCCCGACCTTGGCTAGGAGAGTTAGAACTACCGCTTAGGATAGGAAACGTAGGAATTTGAGAGGAATGAGAATTCCGTTTTCTTGTGAAGGAAGAAAAGGAACCGGCTGGTTGGTAGGTTACTCGGCCTAGTATCCTAGCTCGGTCAAGTGTTTGATTCGGTTTCTGGATGGAATTCCTACTTGAGATCGAATTCTATCCTTAAACGAATTTGTTTAATATTTTGTGTAGCTGATTTTTGTAGTATTGGAGTCCGAATCAGCCGTGTGAGGTGTCACGGTTGACTCACGTACCTCGGGAAAATCTTTGACCGGGTTTCGACTCGGTCATTAAAAGACGGTTTTACCCCTGGTGTCGGAATCGACCCAAATTAGTCTTATTTGACTCGAAACGACCCACTGAGCCTGATTTTGAGGTTGGTTTTGTGAGAAATGTACTTCGTAAAAAAAGCCCAAGCCAAATGCCAATGATTTTGAGCCCATTTCTGAGTAATTTAAAGCAGGTTTGCGTCCGATCATCATCGGTTGTTTGTCGGAAACTGCTATAGACACCTGGCAGTCAAAATGCGGGTGTCTATAGAGCCCCCACTCTGACTGAGGCTTGGACAGGGCGAAAGTCAGAGTAGCCACCAGGTCAATCAAAGATTAAAACCTGGCAGCTTCCGGTCGGGTCGTTTAAGGTCCATTAGACCTGCGTGGAGGGCCCGCCGGCCGGAGACTAGAAATGTACCTGAGTTGATGATGATAACTTCGTGGGGAACCGGACTTGTCGTATAAGTCTTGGGTGCGCCCATATATGGGCTCATCCCGTCAAATGCCACTGGGGAGTTGGTTGCACGGTTTTGCTCCAGTCGTCCTGTATAATGATTTATGCAAAGTTTGCATGTAACACATTTTTTTTAGGAGAAATGACTCGTGCTGGGGAATAAAATTTTTGAAGAATATTTTTTTGAATTTTTTGAATTTGGAAGAATTTTAAAAATAAAGTATTTTGACTCTAAGAAGGAATAAGAATGCTCGGGATGACTTAGCTAGATCCTAGGATAAAGGCCTGTATGCTAAATTCCCTAGGATTAGGAATCCCAAAGTGAGGAGGAGAATCTGATTTCATTCTATAAATACCCTCTCCATGCTCACAATTTATTCACAATTCACACAATTCTTCTCCCTTCAAAGAAAAACAAGCCCTGAGAAACTTATTTCATCTTTTTAGAAATTCATTATGGGTATCGATCGATTAGTCGGAATGTTGCAAGATTGGTCCCGATTTTTCAGAGATGCTGGCAAAGTTATTTTGAACCAGAATGGCGTCACCCAGCTATCCACAATCCGCCAGATGCAAGTGGATCGTCACTTTTTGGATGCTTGCCTGTCCTACTGGGATGATACTTATCATGTTTTTAGGTTTCCTCGAGGCGAAATCTGCCCCATTCCTGAGGAAATAGCTGCTGTAGGAGGGTGGAATCCCATTCTTCGCCCTGTCGTCCCGTTTTCAGTCCGTGACATAAGGAGAAAACTACGAGAATTTTTGGGGCTTTCTCACATGGAGGTATCTCGTATGACAGAAGGAGTTACAGTTTCCTTGATCGACCTGGCTGAGAAATTCATGAATCTAGATGACGTCCGGGTCAGGCCGGTATATAGCCGTAGGGCCTTTAATTTTTGCATGCTCCATGTTTACGCCTTCGAGGGTCATATGGATTTGTTATCCTGCATGGGCCATGTCAGACTTCTTTCGGTGGCTGATCTGATGGAGACAGAGCACAGCCCAGCTTGGCTGATTACTGGGGAGATTATCCAGGGCTTGGATAATCGTAAAAGGGATCCGTCGATCAGGCTGAGCGGTAGCACCCGTCTTCTACAGGTAGGCTGGATTTTTTTTCTCGATTTTCGCAATTTTTGATTTTTTTTGCAATTTCCGATCTTTTCGGTCTTCGATTTTTTCGCGGTTTTTCTCGATTTTCCCGTTTTTCTCGGTTTTTTTGCGATTTTTTGCGTTTTTTTGTTGACTTTTCACGATTTTGACTTATCGTGACCTTGACTTTTCAGCTTTGGTTGTTCGAGAGGTTATCGATCCTGGATCCTCCTCTAGACGTAAGCCGATATCGCCCGAATCAAGTGACGACAAGAAGACGGACTGTTGACTTTTCTCGTCTTACTACCCAAAAATTCTGGGACGAGCTGCTATCTTTTCACGGAGGCCCATTGATTCGTTGGACCGTACCTTGGTGGCCCATTTACGTCTGGACTGGGTCAGAATTGCGAGATAGGGCCCGTTATCAACTAATCCTATCTTTTAGGCAGACGATTCATCTTTATCCCGATCGCATACTTAGGCAATATGGTCGGGCCCAAAGAATCCCGGAAATCGAGGCGGTCGTGAGTGAATCTACTCAGCTAACGGACGTGATGTGTGATACTTGGGCGCAAAGATGGTATACCCGGCACACTTGGCCCGTTTCCAAGGCTTCTCCCTCGATCTGGATATCAGATTCTTATACGAAGTGGACCCAGGCAGATTCTGCTAAAGCCCGTGCTGCTTTAAAGACTGATGAAGCCTTTGACTTGCTGCGCCGAGAACAGGCTAAGGATAGTCGGGGCTTCTTTGATGATGGCGACACCCCGGCTACGATGGTCCGACTAATGTCAGGCCAGAAAGGGAAGACCAAGACTTTGACTAAAGGGTCCAACACTAAAGGTACATGGGGGAAGATGAGCCCCCAGACGGACTTAGAAAGGAGACTTGGTCCAAGACTGGCAGCTAAGGACCGACTTGGTCCTCGGGATAGACTACCCGAGCACGTACGGGCTCGGATCGGACCGATGCAGGCGACAGAGAAACCGAAGTCGAAGAAGCGGGTTCGAGCAAAGGAAGTTCCACTTGTGATTAGGGAACGTTCGCCCCCACCTCGTCGGCCTCGGGATCCGCGTGACCCGAAGGATAAGGGGAAGGGAAAAATGTACGAGTAGCCTCCTAAATTTTATTATTTAAGTATTACTACTATTTTTGTGTGATTTTTGTGTGATTTATTTTTGCGTGAGGCATTTTTGAAATAATAAAAGACATATTAGTGAAAATCGTTCCTGTCTTTTCGTTATTGCAGTGGTTGTACCCTTTTGAGGGGTTGCCTACGTATCCACGATTAGTGCAATCAAACCGACCGTAGTTCAGACATAGAATTTTTGCAATTTTCGAAGTACATCAAGACTATTAGTTCGAGATGTGCAACAGTAGGATAAGTAATCCTAACTCATTGACTTGCTTAATTTGAAAATTTTGTAAAAAGATAAATTTTTAGCAAATGACATTGAGATAAGGTTAGGGGTAATAGCGCTTCAACTGGTCCAAGTTGGTTGGGTTGACGAATTCGTTCCCATCCAAGTCTATTAGCATTACCGCTCCTCCTGATAAAACCTTGTTCACTAAATATGGTCCGGCACAATTGGGTTTGAATTTCCCTCTTGGGTCGACTGGTAGCAAAGCCCGGACAGATTTTAAGACTAGATCGCCCTCTTTGATATTTCTGGGCCTAACTCTTTTGTTGAAAGCCCGTTTTATCCTTTTTTGGTATATCTGGATATTGTTAAGGGCTCGGGATCGTCGTTCGTTTAAGAGAATCAACGAATCGTATCGGGCCTGGACCCAATCTGCTTCAGGCACCTGACTTTCGAGTAGAATCCTTAGGGATGGTACCTCAAGCTCGACCGGCTGGACCGCCTCCATCCCGTATGTCAGATAGTATGGAGTTGCTCCGGTTGCGGTGCGGATTGATGTCCGATATCCCCATAAGGCAAAAGGGATTTTGTCGGGCCAATCCCGGTAATTATTAGCCATCTTCTTAAGTATGGTGACAATCGTTTTGTTAGCTGCCTCTACCGCTCCATTTGTCTGGGGACGGTAAGGCGATGACGTATGCCTTTGAATCTTATATTTTGCTAGCAAAGTAGCGGTTTTGGCTTGAAAATGGGTCCCGTGATCACTAATGAACTCATGCGGAATCCCGTATCGGCATATAATTTTATCTTGGATAAACTTGGCAACGTGCTTGGCGTTCGAGACACGATATGACTCGGTTTCGACCCATTTGGTAAAATAGTCAATAGCCACTAGAATAAACCAGTGACCTCCCGTCCCGGAAGGATTCACCTTCCCGATTATATCAATCCCCCATGTCGAAAATGGCCATGGTGATGTCATGGTATATAATAGGGATGACGGCATATGCTGGACGTTGCCGAAAATCTGACAGTTGTGACAGTGCTTGACGTATAATTGACAGTCGGTTTCCATGCTATTCCAATAGTTCCCGAGTCTTGCGATTTTTCGAGCTAGCATATGGGCGTTCATATGCGGACCGTTCTCGCCATCGTGTACCTCGGCCATGACCTTTTCGGCCTGCGTTTTGTCGATGCATAGGAGTAAATCCCCCTGTGCCGTCTTTTTATACAACTGTCCATCGTCTGTGCGGATTAATTGAGAGGCCCATCTTCGTAGGGCTTTCTTGGCCCGGTTTTCAGATCCTGGAGGATATTCTCCCGACGTTAAGTAGGTGAGAATAGCCTGGTACCAAGGTTCTGGATCAGTTATTTCGATGTCTTGGATAGCATTGATATATGCCGGCTCGGATCGTCTTTCGACACAAATCGGCATGCTGGTCAGGTGTTCCGGGATATTCAGTAAAGATGCTAATTTGGATAGCGCATCTGCAAACTGATTTTCTTCCCGAGGTAGATAAATGTACTCCACCTTTTGGAACTGTTTTTCGAGAACCTTTACTCGCGCTTGGTAAGCTACGAGATTTGCATTCCGAGTTTTCCATTTCTGGAGTGCTTGATTGATGACTAATGACGAGTCATCATGGACC
Organism: Agrostemma githago; assembly: GCA_958450325.1. NCBI lineage: Eukaryota > Viridiplantae > Streptophyta > Magnoliopsida > Caryophyllales > Caryophyllaceae > Agrostemma > Agrostemma githago. The sequence goes on along the minus strand of OY288250.1, from coordinate 69,294,495 downwards.
CGGAGGTTCGTTACTCCTAGATCAGCGGCGGCTTGCAACCCGTGAATGCATGCTTCGTATTCGGCTGCGTTGTTAGTCACGTCGAAATCTAACTTGATGGATAACGGGGTGTGCTCCCCTTGTGGTGAGATTAGTAAAATCCCGACACCAAATCCTCGAAAGTTGGACGCCCCGTCAAAATATAGATCCCATGTCTCTGTGTCGGTATGGAATATATCTTCGTCAAGGAAGGCCCAAGTATCGGTATGTCCCTCTTCAGATACCGGACTATCGGCGAGGAACTCGGCTACTACTCGGCCTTTGATGGCTTTTAATGGTACGAACTTGAGGTCGAACTCAGCTAGCATTAAAGTCCATCTAGATATCCTGCCATTGAGGATGGGCTTCTCGAACAGATACTTGATTGGATCCATTCTTGATAGTACGTGCACTTCGTGGCTAAGCATGTAATGTCGGAGCTTTTTAGTGGCCCAAACTAGAGCTAGACACGTCTTTTCGAGCATCGTATATTTGCATTCGTACTCTAGGTACTTTTTACTGATGTAGTAAATAGCTCGTTCTTCTGAGTCAACTGTCTGGGCTAGCATAGCCCCCATGGCTGTCTCGGTCGTTGTCAAGTATAACGACAAAGGCAGACCGTGCTGAGGTGGCATTAATACCGGCGGAGATGACAGAATCTCTTTGATCTTATCGAAAGCTGCTTGACATTTGTCGTCCCACAGTACCCGTTCTCCTATCTTCAGTTTCTTGAAAATGGGCTCACATACCATGGTTAGCTTCGAAATAAACCTGCTGATATATTGGACTTTCCCGAGAAACCCCCTAATCTCCTTTTCGGTTTTAGGCGGCCGCATCTCGGTAATGGCCTTGATTTTGGCTGGGTCAACCTCGATGCCGCGCTGGCTGACGATATGGCCCAGTAACTTGCCCGATGTTACTCCAAAGCTGCATTTTTGAGGATTTAGTCTCATGTTGTCCTTGCGTAGTCGGGTGAAGAACTTTCTAAGGGTCGGAATATGCCCGTTTCGTTCTTTGGACTTAACGATCATGTCGTCCACGTAGACCTCCACTTCCTTGTGCATCATGTCATGTAGTAAGGTAGTGGCGGTCCGTTGATAAGTGGCACCGGCGTTGATAAGCCCAAATGGCATAACAGTGTAACAGTGAGTCCCCCAAGGCGTAGTGAAGGTGGTCTTACTCATGTCTTCTTTCGCCATTTTGATCTGGTTGTATCCGGCATACCCGTCCATGAATGATAGTAGGGCATGATCGGCCGTGTTATCCACCAGTATGTCGATGTGTGGCAACGGGAAATCGTCTTTCGGGCTGGCCTTGTTAAGGTCCCGGAAATCTACACAAACTCGTACCTTCCCGTCTTTCTTGGGTACTGGTACAATATTTGCAACCCAGTCTGGATATTCAGACACTTGAATAAAGCCCGCTTTGAATTGCTTGTCGACTTCTTCTTTGACTTTGAGAGACCATTCGGGCCTCATTCTTCGGAGTTTTTGCTTTACCGGCTTACACCCGTCTTTAATGGGTATACGGTGTTCGGCTATCTCCCGGTCTATCCCCGGCATGTCCTTGTAGGACCATGCGAAGACGTCTTTGAATTCGTGGAGGAGTTCCGTGAATTGTTGTTTCTCCTCGGGGTCTAGGGATAAACCTAACTTAAGCATCTGAGGCTCTAAAAGGGTTCCTACATTGATGGAATCAGTTTCTTCGATCACCGGATCTCGGGACTCCCTTTGTTCGAGTTGCTTGACTAGATGCTGAGGTAGTGGTACCTGTTCGTCGGGTTTCTCAATGTCATTGCAAATAAAATTTTTGAAAATGTTTTGAAAATAAGACAAGTCGTAAGCGGAACGGTTATCGTTATTATTGATAGAGAATTTTGAAAATAGCTCAAAGAGAGCTGCCATCTGATCGTTGGTCAGAGGCGGGATGGGGAGTGCTCTCGGGACAGACTCCGAGACTCCCGGAGGTGCGGCTAAAGGAAAAGGGGTTACAAACTCGACCCTAGTACTGGACCCTCTAGACTTAGACCCAGACTCCGACTCTGACTCTGACTCAGACTTGGATTTGGATTCAGTGTCCGGTTCTTCGAGCGTAGGTTCCGTCCTGGTAGGTTCAGTGACGGATCTTGGGGTCGAAGGTCCGGCCGTGATGACGTGTGTGCCGGCCAGGGCCTTGGTTTTGGCCTTCCGGATCTCTTCGACCGCGATGGGGACGGTTTCCCCCTTAGCCAAGTAAATATCGTCCTCGTCGTCATTCCATATCCCGTTGCTTTGGGGAATGAAAGGGGAAATGAGATGAGTACAGTCGACTACTTCTCCAGTAAAAATGGCGTGAGTAGCAAGAGGGTTGTTTTTGTTACTCGGTTTGTCACTGGGTAGTGGTATCTTCCCACTCTCGATTAGGTCCTGAATGAGATGCTTCAACTTCCAGCATTTTTCGGTGTCGTGCCCGTTGCCTCGGTGATAGTGGCAATAGGCCTGGGCGTTGTAGCTTTTGGACCGTTTCTCGACAGGAACCTCCGGCATTGGGCCTATTGGCCGGATCAGGCCCTTAGAGGATAACCTTTGTAAGGCGTTGGCATAAGTAGTCCCTATGTCCGTGAACACTCGGGCTGGAGTGTTCTTTTTGATTGAGGTGTCTAGCAAATTAACCTTGTCGAAGATGCTTCGGGCCGCATTTGTAGTCGCGGGCTTGCTAGAAGACGAACTGGCTCCTTGATAACCCTTTTTAGAGGCCTTAGTAAGGCTCTCTAACCTTAAATCGCCTTCGATTCTTGTACCCATCTCGGTTAAGGTGACGAAATTGAGTATGATAGCGTACCGGAGATGGATCCGGTAAGATGGGAGGAGGTTTTTCACAAAGGCCTCCACTAGTACCTTTTCGCTGGGCTTGTCGACCAGCTTGACACTTTCAGCCCTCCACCTTTGGAGGTACTTGGTGAAACCCTCTTTTGGCTCTTGGGCCATGACCTCCAGAGTACGCATGGTTGTCTGGATCTCAGTATTGTCCGCATAGTTTCGGGCGAACTCCGTTGCGACATCGTTCCAAGTTTTGTATTTCTTGGAATCAAGCCTGTAGTACCAGGCTCTCGGGTGCTTGTCCAAGGATGAAGCAAAGAGATGCTTGAACATAGTCGATTTGACCCCCTTAACTGCCATGAACTCCTTAAAAGCCCGGATGTGGAGTACCGGATCTTCAGTCCCATCGAACATGGGTCGGCCCGTCTGGTTGAGGTTAGCGGGTAATTCATCGGTCAGGGGTGAATAAACCCGAGCGTTTTCGGTGTGGATCGTGTTTCTGGTTGCCGTGTGGACCTGCTCTTGGAGCTTGTGGACCGCGCTGGCCAGTTCAGCTAACGGCCCATCGTCTTCAACTCCACCGCTAGGAGTTCCCTGTTCGACTGCGCTTACCCGGGTGAGGATGGCGATCTGATCCTCCCTCATTTTCGTCAGTTGGTCTTGGAGCTTAGCCAACGAAAGGGTCAACTCGTCAATGGCTTGTTGCGTCATTTTTCTGGTGAAAGGTGGCCTGTCTGTAAGAACACCGTGTAATCAGCAACTAGCCCAAATCCTAGAACAAAAGTATATCCCGAGCAAGGGAAAGGGAAAGTAGAGAGGAACCGACTCGGAAAAGACATCTAGATGGATGACTTGTGAAAGGTGGGTCTCTTTTAGGATCTGGCTGTGTGGGCCGGGTCCCGTTTGAAAGGAGGTTCACGTGAGACATTCCCCAGACTTCTAGACTCGATTGTGTAGACGGGCCAACCCTTGTAGGAGTATGTCCTACGTAGGTGGGCCTTGCCTTAGTATAATAAAGCGGACTGGGATGGGGAGGAAATCCGTGATATAAGATCGACGGAGTTTCGACTCTAGAAGACATGACGACATACGACATGACCTGACACTGCTAAATACGGGAAGTCCTAAGAAAAGGAAGGTTTTGAAATTGAAGTTTTGAAAGACCGAAGAAAAATTCGGAGAACCGGCCCTTTTTTCGAAAGAAAAACGGAAAAGGTGGACCGGGTTACGGGTTTGAAAAAAGTTTCGAAAATATTTTCGAGTTTTGGAATGGGCATAATACCGGCTAAAAATAGGCTAATTTGAGTAAAATCGTGGATCCTAAATTCGGTATATGTCCCGGGTTTTGAAATTGGATATTTTGAAAAGGATGCAATTTTGAAAATGACGGTTTTTTGAAAAGACGACTTGTAGATCAGGTAGCACGTAGTCATGGAAACAGTATAACGACGCCATGTTGTGGACATGACGTAGGTCCACCCCGACGCGGCCACGTGCGAGTTTGGGTAGGCGAATGCATCTCCATATGAGAATGGATCGAATTGAAATTTAAGTCGAAATTTAGTCGCCACCGAACTTTGTGGGAGTTCGGACCCGTTCGAGCCCACTCTATATCGCTATGGACCATACACAAAGTATGGCCCATTTCGGTTTTAGAGTTTATTGGGCTCGTCCCTTTGCATTGCGATACCGATACCATCTATACCGGTTATCGTGTAAAGAATGGCTCTCGTGCGCCAACGATTTCGGGCATCCGGAAACCGAGGTTCTGAGTAAGGGGTGAGGGTACGTGTTGGGAAGCCCACTAAGGACACCCAACCCCGCCCGCACATAGCGGCCTCTACTAAGACATCGTTTGACTTTCTAATATGCGCGTTAGTGATTCGGTGAAATGATATGCAAATAGCGTTTTAGCTAAGCATGCGAATTAAATGTGAGCTATGTCAATTTAATGCATCTAATTTATTGTCGGAGTGATTTAGCATGCGAGGGTTCATTTATAAACGGCGAAACGTAAATAAATAAAGCAAAAGCAATAATAAATCGGTTACAAGTTACACGGGCGGAATACAACCCGGAATTCACAATACGACAAACAATGAAATATAATAATCAAAATATGTAATTGAGATGACAAGCAATAATTATAACGGACCCATGTATAAACTAGACCGTGAGTTTGTGTAGATGGACTAACCCCGATTAAATGCACATTATGTTGTGCATTAAACGGAGGACGGAGACATAGGACCCGAGCGTAATGCTAGCCCGATCCCATGCCTCGTTGCCTTGTCCCAACTTATCACGTCGAAAAATCGATCAAAGTTGTCCTAGGTGTCGTGATATGCGTGAGTTTTGAAGAAAGGAGGGTCACGTGATTGTCTTTACACGTGATGACTGGAGTCGTAAAAAAGACGAGGCTCGAAATGTGTGTCAAGGCTCTCGGTTTTCTGGGTTACAGGACCCACTCGACCGAGTCGTGGTCTGACTCGGTCGAGTGCGTCTTTAAACGTGGTTACTGCCCAGTTTTTTGGGTGCTACTCGATCGAGTAGCCTATGTACTCGGTCGAGTAGCCCCTGTACGAGTTGTGACTCGTTTATTTTTTTGGTTTAAAATCGATGATTTGCCAAATCAAATACAAATATCGCACGATTTGTATTTAACTTGGTTTCCGGTACTATAATCGTGTATGCATACGATTATAATACCGTTATCGGAATTTTATAAAAACGTTGTCGTTAGATTAAAATTTTGATTGGTGATGAAATTGCATTCCTCTACGTCACGACATCAAAATTAATCCTTACGGATTATGTGATGTCGGTTTTCGTGTCAACGGGTTCCATACCAATCTTAGAAATGGATCTATACGCGTTCAACTACGAATGATCGTGATCACGTTATTAAACGGACCCTAAAAAAAATGATCATCGTAGTCAAATGTGTTTGGATCCGAGTTTTGAAATTATTATATATATACACGGTACGTACGATATTATGATAAAATGTAAATAACGATAATTGAATGAAAAAAGTAAAATGTTAGTGTTAGTAATCATGTCGTTACTATCGACTAAATATAATACTATAAACATAAATATAAATATACATAAAAAAGGAATGAGAAAAAGGATGAAGAAGGAAAAGTCGGTGTTGAATCGTCACACCCTCAACCTACATGTTCTTGCTTCTCGGGATACGGTTCGTCAAATGCCGGCAATGGCACGGGAACGTCGAGATACGTAAGAGGAGTTGATGGTGTGTATGTATGGCTCGGTTTGTGTGTATCGTGATGTCGAGAATGGTGTTGCAAAATGTAGGGTGTTGTAGTGTAAAGTTGGCTGAAATTGAAGGGGTAAAAGTTGTTGCTAAAGGTAAAAAGTTGTGTAATGCTTAGGATTGACGGGGTATTTATAGGGAACCCACGACACAGGGGCACTCGATCGAGTGGCCCTAGTGCACTCGGTCGAGTGCCCTGGCAAATGAACCTGGACCGTCTTTTTGAGGCTCCACTCGATCGAGTGGGTCAATCCACTCGACCGAGTGGATCAATTAGGCCGCAAAATTTTAGGCGTGATTGGCTTTGATTTGATCTTGATTGATTTTGATTGATTTTTGAATTTGGCGCAATTTTCGAGAATGTATCAGGTCGTTTTTTGTGTCGAGTTCGTCTTGACCGGGTTTTGACCCGGTCGCTAAAAGACGGGAATTATTTTTGGTGTCGGTTTTGACCCAAATTAGTCTTATTTTGCTCGGAACGACCCACTGGGCCTGGTTTTGAGGTTGGTTTTGTGAGATTTGTATCCCGTTAAAAGCCCATACCGGACATTATTAATTTCGAGCCCGTATCCGAGCGCGTTAGAGCACGTTAGCGTCTGATCATCATCGGGTGTTTTTTGGAAACTACCATAGACTAGGTATGGATGTTATTGAGAGCCCGCGACCGTCGTTCGTCCAAGAGAATTAACGAGTAATATCGAGCTTGAACTCAATCCGCTTCGGGCACTTGGCTTTCTAGTAGAATTCTGAGAGATGGTATCTCCAATTCGACTGGCTGGACCGCTTCCATGCCATACGTTAAATAATATGGAGTTGCCCCGGTTGCAGTTCGGATCGACGTCCGGTACCCCCATAGGACAAACGGTATTTTGTCGGGCCAGTCCCGATAATTATCAGCCATCTTTTTGAGTATGGTGACAATTGTCTTATTAGCAGCTTCTACCGCTCCATTTGTTTGGGGACGGTATGGTGAAGATGTATGCCTCTGGATTTTGTATTTTGCTAGCAAAGTAGCGGTTTCAGCTTGGAAGTGGGTCCCGTGATCACTGATAAACTCGTGTGGGATCCCGTATCGGCATATGATTTTATTCTGGATAAATTTGGCCACGTGCTTGGCGTTCAAGACACGGTATGATTCGGCTTCGACCCATTTGGTGAAATAATCGATAGCCACCAAAATAAAACAGTGACCTCCTGTCCCGGAAGGGTTCACTTTCCCAATTATGTCAACCCCCCATGTTGAAAATGGCCATGACGAGGTCATAGTGAACAGTAGAGACGACGGCTGTGGACATGACATAGGTCCACCCCGACGCGGCCACGCGCGGGTTTGGGTAGGCGAATGAATCTCCATATGAGAATGGATCGAATTGAAATTTAGGTCTATGTGGAGTCGCCACCGAATTTTATGGTTATTCGGAACCGTTCGAGCCCACTCTATGTCGTAGTGGTCCGTATACAAAATACGGCCCATTTCCGATGTCAGAGTTTATTGGGCTCGTCCCTTTGCATTTGATACCAATACCGACGTTATCGGATATTGTGTATTGAATGACTCTCGTTCGCCAACGGTTTCGGGCATCCGGAAACCGAGGTTCTGAGTAAGGGGTGAGGGTAGGTGTTGGGAAGCCCACAAAGGACACCCAACCCCGCCCGCACATTAGCGGCCTCTACTAAGAATTTGAATGACTTACAATACGCGCGTTAGTAAAACGGGAAAATGATATGCAAAGATTTATTTTCCCTAAACATGTGAATGGAATTTGAAAAGGGTTTCTAAGTCAATTTAATGCAATTAATTCTACGTCAAAGTGGAATTTTAGCATGTGGGTTCATTTAGTACAATAAACGAACAATAATTAAATTGACAAAAGAAATAACAAACGCGTTGGTAAACGATGCAATGATATAACGAATAATAACGGTTTGCGCAAACGATGAATCGAATTGAATGATGTAAACGAGATGTAAATATGATATGCATGGTTTGAAAAGATAGTATACACGTGATTAATTAAGCACGTGTTGATCCAAATCGCAAAATACTATCGAGTTTGAAAAATAGAAGAATGTACGACTCGCGTTTTAGTCGTTATGAGGCCACTCGATCGAGTGGTCGATGGACTCGATCGAGTGGACCATAAAAAAAGATTCTGTTTTGCGTTGCAGACCGTACTCGGCCGAGTTATTGACCAACTCGGTCGAGTACATGGCCACTCGACCGAGTCACTGTGAGACTCGATCGAGTAGGCGTCGTAAAAGGCATTCTGACTGGATTTTAGGGTGTCACTCGATCGAGTGACTAAGGCACTCGGTCGAGTGGCACCTGTACGAATTTGATTCGTTTGCGATTTAATTGTTGATTTTGAAATTGCTTTTGATTTTTGAGAGTTCGACGATTTTACGGAATCGGACATAAATATTGCATAATTTATGTTCGACTTGGGTTTTTTTATAAATCGCGAATTTTATTGAACCGAATATAAATATTGTTGAATTTATACCCGATTCTAAATTTGAATACCCATCGTATCCCATATTCGATTATTGAATCGATATGGGATATTAGAGTGAAATAAAAAAAAAAATCAATTTTAGTCGCTTTAAATTAGTTATCGTGATATGAACAAATCACGTTAGTTAATTCATATGACTTGATTGTAAGATTCGATATCCAATTATGGAATTGGTATCGAATCCAAAATCGACGCTTTACTTGAATAAATAAAAAACTTGATTCCCTCGACTTCTCCGACATCAAAATAAATCCCTAGGGATTGTGATGTCGGATCCGTGTCAACGGGTTTCGACCCTTGTTAAAATTGATGTTTAAAGAAATTGATGGATGCAAAATTGATGATGATGATAACGAGAAATAAAGGCGAATTGTTGTTTAAGTTGATTTATCTCAATAATCAAATAATCGGGGTACCGGGATAAGCGACCGACGACGCGTGTGCAGTACACTTGTATATGCGGTTTTCCTTATCTCGGTATCCTTCTTATTCGACACAAATCGATAAATATTTTAATGTTTTGATATTAGTAGTATTATCGATATTATGAATGCGAAGAACAAGATAAAAAAACGAAAAAAAGATAGAGAAGAGGCGGACGGACGACGAGAAGAGAGGGAGAAGAAAAGAGGGTTTTGACACCCTCAACCTACATGTTCTTGTCTCGGTGCGGACTCGTAACCGTGGCTTCAACACAAGAGTCTTCGAGGTTTTATGTAGATTAAGTTATGGTGGCTCGGGATCGATTTCCTAAAACTAGGTTTAGGATTTTTTGATAGTGTAGGATTACTAGGTTTTTTGATTAGGGTTTGTAAGGATGTTGTGGGTGTATGATTGCTCTAGGGTTTTTTAGGTTGTAAAAAGATTGGTTAGGGTTTTGAAAGTGTTGCATGGGGGTTGCTTATATAGGCAAGGCTAGGGCACCGGTTTAGGGTTACTCGATTGAGTAGGAGGCCAACTCGGTCGAATGGCCCGTGAAGCTTGCAGCAGGGCTTGAAACAAGCCCACTCGATCGAGTGGGTGGGTCACTCGATCGAGTGGCCCAGTCGGGTTGCACGGGTCCATTGTTTTGGACCTTGACTTTGGATGCTTGATGGGTTTTGTGTTTGACTTGGACTTTTGATGATTGATGGGTTGTTTTGTGTGTCTCGGAAACGACTTTGACCGGGGTTGACCCAATCGCGAAAAGTCGGTTTTAATTCCGGTGTCGGTTTTGGCCCAAATTAGTATTGTTTGACTCGGAATGATCCACTGGGCCTGGATTTGAGGTCTGTTTGGTGAGATTTGTACTCTGCAAGTGTGTTAGCCAGCGATTAATGGATTTGAGCCCGTATCCGAGCGCATAGAAACACGTTAGCGTCCGATCATCATCGGGTGTTTTTTGGAAACTGTCATAGACACCTGGCGGTCAAAATGCGGGTGTCTACAACGGCATGTGTTGAACATTGCCGAAAATTTGACAATTATGGCAGTGTTTGACGTATGATTGACAGTCGGTTACCATACTGTTCCAGTAGTACCCGAGCCTCATGATTTTTCGGGCTAGCATATGGGCGTTCATATGCGGACCGTTTTCACCGTCGTGTACCTCAGCCATCACTTTTTCAGCTTGCGTTTTGTCGATACATAGGAGTAAAGCCCCATGTGCCGTCTTTTTGTATAACTGACCGTCGTCCGTACGAATGAATTGGGTGGCCAGTCTTCACAGGGCCTTCTTGGCCCGATTTTCAGTTCCCGGGGGATATTCTCTCGTAGCCAAGTAGGTTAGAACAGCCTGATACCAAGGTTCTGAATCGGTGATCTCGATATCTTGAATGGCGTTGACATGTGCCGGCTCGGACCGCCTTTCGACACAGATTGGCATACTGGCCATATGTTCCGGGATGTTTAATATAGATGCCAATTTGGAAAGTGCATCCGCGAACTGGTTTTCTTCACGTGGGAGATAGATATATTCTACCTTCTGAAATTGCTTCTCTAGAACCCTTACTCGCGCTTGGTAAGCCACGAGATTAGCATTCCGAGTTTTCCATTTTTGAAGGGCTTGATTGATGACTAGGGATGAGGCTCCGTGAACTCGGAGATTTGTAATTCCCAAATCAGCAGCCGCTTGTAACCCGTGGATGCATGCTTCGTATTCGGTCGCGTTGTTGGTCACATCAAAGTCTAATTTGATGGATAACGGCGTGTGTTCCCCTCGGGGTGAGATTAACAGAATTCCGACCCCGAACCCTCGAAAGTTGGATGCTCCATCAAAATACAAGTCCCATGTTTCGGTGTCAGTATGGAATATGTCTTCGTCAGGAAAGGCCCAAGTATCGGTATGGCCCTCTTCAGATATCGGGTTGTCGGCGAGGAACTCGGCTACCACCCGACCTTTGATGGCTTTTAATGGTACGAATTTGAGGTCGAACTCGGCTAGCATTAAAGTCCATCTGGACATTCTTCCATTAAGAATGGGCTTTTCGAACAAGTATTTGATCGGATCCATTTTGGACAGGACGTGTACCTCGTGACTGAGCATGTAGTGTCTGAGCTTTTTAGTGGCCCACACCAAAGCTAGGCATGTTTTCTCGAGCATTGTATACTTGCATTCATATTCTAGGAACTTTTTACTGATGTAGTAAATAGCCCGTTCTTCTGAATCGACTGTCTGGGCCAGCATAGCCCCCATGGCTTTCTCAGTCGCCGTTAGGTATAACGACAAAGGCAAACCGGGTTGAGGTGGCATTAATACCGGCGGAGCAGACATGATCTCCTTTATTCTGTCAAAAGTCGTTTGACATTTATCGTCCCATAGTACCTGTTCCCCTATCTTCAGTTTCTTGAAAATGGGCTCACATACCATGGTTAGCTTTGAAATAAACCGGCTGATATATTGGACTTTCCCGAGAAACCCCCTTATTTCTTTTTCGGTCTTAGGTGGTTGCATCCCGATAATGGCTTTGATTTTAGCTGGGTCGACCTCGATGCCGCGTTGGCTAACGATATGGCCCAGTAATTTGCCTGATGTTACCCCGAAACTGCACTTTTGAGGGTTCAACCTCATGTTGTACTTACGCAGTCGGGTGAAGAATTTTCTTAGGGCGGTAACATGCCTGTCTCGGCTTTTAGACTTAACAATCATGTCATCGACATAAACCTCCACTTCCTTGTGCATCATGTCATGTAACAAGGTCGTGGCTGTTCGTTGATAAGTGGCTCCGGCATTAATGAGCCCAAATGGCATGACGGTATAACAATATGTGCCCCATGGCGTGGTGAAAGTGGTTTTACCCATATCTTCTTCTGCCATCTTGATTTGGTTGTATCCGGCGTACCCATCCATAAATGATAGAAGGGCGTGATCTGCCGTATTGTCCACCAGTATGTCGATGTGTGGTAACGGAAAATCGTCTTTTGGGCTGGCCTTGTTAAGGTCCTGGAAATCCACGCATACCCGCACCTTGCCGTCCTTCTTGGGTACAGGCACGATGTTTGCAACCCAGTCTGGATATTCAGACACTTGTATAAAGCCTGCTTTGAATTGTTTGTCTACCTCTTCTTTGACTTTGAGAGACCACTCGGGCTTCATTCTTCGAAGCTTCTGTTTTACCGGCTTACACCCATCTTTGATGGGTATGCGGTGTTCGACTATTTCCCGATCTATCCCCGGCATGTCCTTGTAGGACCATGCGAAGACATCTTTGAACTCTTGGAGGAGGTTTGTGAGTTGTTGTCTCTCCTCGGGATCTAAGGATAACCCTATCTTAAGCATCTGGGGCTCTAAGGTTGTTCCCACATTGATAAACTCGGTTTCCTTAATTACCGGGTCTCGGGATTCCCTCTGTTCTAGTTGCTCGATCAGATGCGGAGGCAAGGATACCTGTTCATCGGGTTTCTCAATGTCATTGCAGAAAATATTTTTGAAATTGAAAGTATTTTGGAAATAAGACAAGTCATAAGCGGAACGGTTTTCGTTATTATTGATGGTAAATTTGGAAAACAGCTCAAAGAGAGCGGTCATCTGATCATTGGTCAGAGGCGGGATTGGGAGCCCTTTCGGGACAAACCCCGAGGCTCCGGTGGTAGTGACTACAGGGAGGGGGGTTACAGTTTGGACTCTAGCACCAGACCCCTTAGACTCGAATACAGACTCAGAATCAGACTCTGATTCAGACTCAGACTCAGACTCGGAATCGGTGTCTGGCATGTCTCCTTCCCCGGTGGTCAGCTTGTAGACTCGACCCTGGCCATCGGTCCACTTGATGGTCTTCCCCCAGGCTCTTTTCCCAGTATCAGCACCGACTTCTGAGATCAGCTTTGAAGGATTGAACCTGTTGCTTCGAAGGATCAGGTTCACCAAGTCTTCCTTGGGGTTCGGAACAGCTTTGTCTTCCCCAAATAAGAGCCCCAGCACGGACTCGGCATTGTCAGCACTCTCCTTGGATTCAGATTGGATGAGGGCGAATATGTCGTTCGGGATGTATTTGCATTCCCGAGCTAGTTCAGTCTCGGGATATGTGACAGTTGGTTGATACAGGCCAACTTGAATAGCCCCGAATACCGGTGTGACGAAATAGTCAGCCAACCTTGGGCTATAAGGGCCCAAGTAGGTACCCTTGATGATGTTACAAGCCTTCTCAATGCCTGCTCGAACCACATTTCCCGGGGTCATAGCATACCCTAAACCGAAGTGAGATTCCCCGTCATTCAGGACTTCAATAATCTTCCCAGCTGGAAGATATGGCCTCGAAGTAGCCCCCGGTAAATATCCCTAATTCTGCAACATCGTGTCGATGCTTGTGGTGAAATAGGGCCTGAAAAGGTACTCTTCTTCAATCATCCCTACAAAATCGAATCCCCACAGGTCGGTGCGGTCCGTGGCGTTACAGCTAGCCACAGTCATAGGGGTTGCTTCTAGGATGATAATGCCGTCTTGCAAGGGCATTTTGATCTTCCGGTGAAGAGTAGAAGACACCGCCTTTACAGCATGAATCCAAGGCCTTCCTAGGAGCAAATTAAACGAGGAGGTGACATCGATCACCTGAAACTCTAGCTCCTTTTCAATTGGACCCGTTGCAATTGTCAGCTTAACGGCCCCAGAAACCGCCTTTGGGCTCCCATCGAAAGCCTGAATAGTATGGACAGTTGGTATGTAGTCGGCCTCAGTGATGCCGAGGGCTTTGGCAGTCCTTAGAGGGAGGACATTCACAGCAGACCCGTCGTCGACTAGGGTCATTGGGAGGTACTTTTCCCGGCAAATTACCGTGATATATAGGGCCAGATTGTGAGAGGCCCCGAAGGGTGGTAGATCGGCATCCGAGAAAGTGACTAATGGGCCTTCTTCTTTGGACTTGCCCTTGAGGTAGGGCAGGATCGTGGCTACCATTTCACTAGGGGTAACCTGGGAGTCGACCTTGATCTGATCGAGAGCCTTATTAAGTGCCTCTCGATGTTCTTGCGAGCTAACCAAGAGTTGCCATATAGTGAGGTCAACTCGAGTTCTTTTCAATTGTTTGACAAGAGCCGTATCGGTGCTTGGCTCTTCAATGGCTTATTTCGTCCTGGCGGGTTCAGTGATGGTTGCCGGGACTGAGACGTCCTTGGAGCTGGTGGCTGAATAAGGACGACCGGCGGTGGTGAGGTGGTTACTAGCTAAGGCCTTGGACTTAGCCCTCCGGATTTCTTCGGGAGTGATAGGGACAGTTTCCCCTTTGGTGAGGTACACATCTTCCTCATCATCGAACTAGATTCCATTGATTTGTGGGATGAAAGGAGAGATAAGGTGAGAACAGTCGATCACCTCACCGGTGAAGATAGCATGAGAGCTAAAGGGGTTGTCCTTGTTGCTTGGCTTGTCCCCGGGTAACGGTATTTTCCCGCTCTCAATTAAATCCTGAATCAGATGCTTCAGCTTCCAACATTTCTCGGTGTCATGCCTATTGCCCCGATGATATTGGCAATAGGCTTGGGCATTGTAGCTTTTGGAGCGTTTTTGAACTGGGACTTCAGGAGTTGGGCCTATCGGTTGGACCAGGCCCTTGGAAGATAGCCTTTGTAAGGCATATGTATAGGTAGTCCCTATATCAGTGAATACTCTAGGAGGAGTATTTCTTTTGGATGAGGCATCCAAGAGATTAACCGTGTCGAAGATGCTTCGGGTTGCGGCCGGAGGCTTGGTAGTGGATGAGGAAGCCCCTTGGTATCCCTTGCTTGGGGCCTTAGTCAGGCTCTCTAGTCTTAGATCATCTTCAATTCTCATGCCCGTTTCAGTAAGAGTGGTGAAATTGGGTATGATAGCATACCGAAGGTGGACCCGGTAGGAGGGGAGGAGGTTCTTGACAAAGGCCTCCACTAAAGTTTTTTCATTGGGCTTATCGACCAGTTTCACACTTTCGGCCCTCCAGTGTTGGAGGTATTTGGTAAACCCCTCCTTGGGTTCTTGGGCCATAACCTCTAGAGACCGCATTGTCTGGATCTCGGTGTTGTCAGCATAGTTCCGAGCAAATTCCGTAGCCACATCATCCCATGTCGAGAACTTCTTGGGATCTAGCCTGTAGTACCAGGCCTTTGGGTGTTTCTCAAGAGATGCAGCAAAGAGGTTTTTGAACATAGAAGAGTCCACTCCCTTAATAGCCATGAACTCCTTGAAGGCCCGTACATGTAGTAACGGGTCTTCAGTCCCCTCGAACATGGGTAAGCCCGTGAGATTCAGGTTCGCGGGCAGTTTGTCACTTACCGGAGAGTACTCCCGACTATTCTCCCAGTAAATATTGTTACTTCCAGTTAGGTGAACTTGTTCTTCCAATCGGCGAACCGAGCTAACTAGTTCAGCTAGAGGTTTCGTAACCCCAGTATTTGGAGTCCTTTGCTCCACTGCAGCTAAACGGGCAACGATAGCAACTTGGCCGGCCCTCATTTCTGTCAATTGGGCTTCAATGTCGGCATGTTTGTCGATCATGGTGTCCACAGAGGTTTTCAGACTGTTCAAGGTAGCTTCCATCCTGCGGGTGTGTCTGGTTGCCGGCGGCCTGTCTGTAAGAACACCGCGTAATCAGAAACTGAACCCAGACCTTGGAACAAAAGATAGTACATCCCGAGCAGGGAAAAGACTAAAAAAGACGACTTGAAAGAGACTTTTAGACGGGTGACTCGTGGATGACGGGCCTTCCTTAGGATCCGACGGGTGGGCCGAATCCTGTTTGAAGGAAGGTCAATGTGAGATGTCCCCAGACTTTGGACTCAAATGTGTAGACGGGCCTTCCTTTGTAGGAGTATGTCCTACGTAGGTGGGCCTTGCCTTAGTCTAATAAGGCGGACTGGGATAGGGAAGAAACTCGTGATGTAAGATCGACAGAGTTTCGACGCTAAAGACCTTGACGACTTATGACATGACCCGACACTGCTAAATACGGGAAGTCCTAAGAGGGAGGAAAGTTTTGAAAAGGATTATTTTTGGAAAGTCCGAGAAAACTCGGGGAAAGGCCCGATTTTTTTTCAAGAAAATCGGATAGGGCATCGGGCCTTGGTTTTGAAAGTTCGAAAATATTTTCGAGTTTTGAATTGGGCAGCATACCGGTTAAAAAAGTGGGCTATTTTGAGTAAAATCATAAGTCTTAAGTTCGGTAGCTTCCTGGGTTTTGAAATTTGAATATATTTTTTTGAAAAGATGTATTTTTGAAAATGACAGTTTTTTGAAAATGACACGGAAACCAAGTAGCACATAGTCACGCAAGCATTATAACAACGCCATGTATGCTTTACACTAAGTCTCGGTCGGTCTATAGAGGGTCTATACCAGTGCTCATAGTCTAGACGAGAAACGGGACGGACTTCCTAAGTCGAGTGGAGCTTAGAACATGCCGCAAAGTCCATACAAATCGACTATGAACACCTTTAACGTATCCAAGGCGGAATACATCGTGGTATAGTGGGACGTCGGTCACCAGTACCGGCCCGGAAAAATAGGGGTTATGCATGAACCGTAAAACTAAAACGCATATTGTATTTGTCAAACGATTTCTATTCGAGTCTCACCCTGAGGATGCCGATGGTTAGGCACTCATCGGTTAATCCCCACCGGAGTCGCCAAATTGTGGACATGACGTAGGTCCACCCCGACGCGGCCACGCGCGGGTTTGGGTAGGAGAATGCATCTCCATATGAGAATGGATCGAATTGAAATTTAAGTCGAAATGGAGTCGCCACCGAACTTTGTGGGAGTTCGGACCCGTTCGAGCCCACTCTATATCGCTATGGACCATACACAAAGTATGGCCCATTTCGGTTTTAGAGTTTATTGGGCCCATCCCTTTGCATTGCGATACCGATACCATCTATACCGGTTATCGTGTAAAGAATGACTCTCGTGCGCCAACGGTTTCGGGTATCCGGAAACCGAGGTTCTGAGTAAGGGGTGAGGGTACGTGTTGGGAAGCCCACTAAGGACACCCAACCCCGCCCGCACATAGCGGCCTCTACTAAGACATCGTTTGACTTTCTAATATGCGCGTTAGTGATTCAGTGAAATGATATGCAAATAGCGTTTTAGCTAAGCATGCGAATTAAATGTGAGTTATGTCAATTTAATGCATCTAATTTATTGTCGAAGTGATTTAGCATGCGAGGGTTCATTTATAAACGGCGAAACGTAAATAAATAAAGCAAAAGCAATAATAAATCGGTTACAAGTTACACAGGCGGTATACAACCCGGAATTCACAATACGACAAACAATGAAATATAATAATCAAAATATGTAATTGAGATGACAAGCAATAATTATAAACGGACCCGTGTATAAACTAGACCGTGAGTTTGTGTAGATGGACTAACCCCGGTTAAATGCACATTATGTTGTGCATTAAACGGAGGACGGAGACATAGGACCCGAGCGTAATGCTAGCCCGATCCCATGCCTCGTTGCCTTGTCCCAACTTATCACGTCGAAAAATCGATCAAAGTTGTCCTAGGTGTTGTGATATGCGTGAGTTTTGAAGAAAGGAGGGTCACGTGATTGTCTTTACACGTGATGACTGGAGTCGTAAAAAAGACGAGGCTCAAAATGTGTGTCGAGGCACTCGGTTTTCTGGGTTACAGGACCCACTCGACCGAGTCGTGGTCTGACTCGGTCGAGTGCGTCTTTAAACGTGGTTACTGCCCAGTTTTTTGGGTGCTACTCGATCGAGTAGCCTATGTACTCGGTCGAGTAGCCCCTGTACGAGTTGTGACTCGTTTATTTTTTTTGTTTAAAATCGATGATTTGCCAAATCAAATACAAATATCGCACGATTTGTATTTAACTTGGTTTTCGGTACTATAATCGTGTATGCATACGATTATAATACCGTTATCGGAATTTTATAAAAACGTTGTCGTTAGATTAAAATTTTGATTGGTGATGAAATTGCATCCCTCTACGTCACGACATCGAAATTAATCCTTACGGATTATGTGATGTCGGTTTTTGTGTCAACGGGCTCCATACCAATCTTAGAAATGGATCTATACGCGTTCAACTACGAATGATCGTGATCACGTTATTAAATGGACCCTAAAAAAAACGATCATCGTAGTCAAATGTGTTTGGATCCGAGTTTTGAAATTATTATATATATACACGGTACGTACGATATTATGATAAAATGTAAATAACGATAATTGAATGCAAAAAGTAAAATGTTAGTGTTAGTAATCATGTCGTTACTATCGCCTAAATATAATACTATAAACATAAATATAAATATACATAAAAAAGGAACGAGAAAAAGGATGAAGAAGGAAAAGTCGGTGTTGAATCGTCATACCCTCAACCTACATGTTCTTGCTTCTCGGGATACGGTTCGTCAAATGCCGGCAATGGCACGGGAACGTCGAGATACGTAAGAGGAGTTGATGGTGTGTATGTATGGCTCGGTTTGTGTGTATCGTGATGTCGAGAATGGTGTTGCAAAATGTAGGATGTTGTAGTGTAAAGTTGGCTGAAATTGAAGGGGTAAAAGTTGTTGCTAAAGGTAAAAAGTTGTGTAATGCTTAGGATTGACGGGGTATTTATAGGGAACCCACGACACAGGGGCACTCGATCGAGTGGCCCTAGTGCACTCGGTCGAGTGCCCTGGCAAATGAACCTGGACCGTCTTTTTGAGGCTCCACTCGATCGAGTGGGTCAATCCACTCGACCGAGTGGATCAATTAGGCCGCAAAATTTTAGGCGTGATTGGCTTTGATTTGATCTTGATTGATTTTGATTGATTTTTGAATTTGGTGCAATTTTCGAGAATGTATCAGGTCGTTTTTTGTGTCGAGTTCGTCTTGACCGGGTTTTGACCCGGTCGCTAAAAGACGGGAATTATTTTTGGTGTCGGTTTTGACCCAAATTAGTCTTATTTTGCTCGAAACGACCCACTGGGCCTGGTTTTGAGGTTGGTTTTGTGAGATTTGTATCCCGTTAAAAGCCCATGCCGGACATTATTAATTTCGAGCCCGTATCCGAGCGCGTTAGAGCACGTTAGCGTCCGATCATCATCGGGTGTTTTTTGGAAACTACCATAGACACCTGGCAGTCAAAATGCGGGTGTCTACACATGTATGCTCTAATTCTAAGTCTCGGTCGGTCTGTAAGGATCTATACCAGTGTACACAGCCTATCGAGAATCGGGGCAGACTTCCTAAGTCTAGTTGAGCTTAGAACATGCCGTAAAACCCATACGAATCGGCTAATGGACACCTTCGGCATATCCAATTTGGACTACATCAATAGTATAGTGGGACGTCGGTCACCAGTACTGGCCCGAGAAAATATGGGGTTATGCATGAACCGTAAAACTAAAACGCGTATTGTACTAGTCAAACGATTTCTATTCGAGTCTCACCCTGAGGATGCCGATGGTCAGTAACGCATCAGTTAATCCCCAGCGGAGTCGCCAAATTGTGGACATGACATAGGTCCACCCTGACGCGGCCACGCGCGGGTTTGGGGAGGCGAATGAATCTCCATATGAGATGGTAAAATTGAAATTTAAATCGAAGTTGGAGTCGCCACCGAATTTTATGGTTATTCGGAACCGTTCGAGCCCACTCTATGTCGTAGTGGGCCCATTTCCGATGTCAGAGT
The DNA here is from genome assembly GCA_958450325.1 of Agrostemma githago. Lineage (NCBI taxonomy): Eukaryota > Viridiplantae > Streptophyta > Magnoliopsida > Caryophyllales > Caryophyllaceae > Agrostemma > Agrostemma githago. The sequence goes on along the minus strand of OY288250.1, from coordinate 69,274,788 downwards.
TTATTGGGCTCGTCCCTTTCCATTTCGATACCGATGCCGACTTGATCGGTTTATCGTGTATTGAATGACTCTCGTTGCCAATGGTTTCGGACATCCGGAAACCACGGTTCTGAGTAAGGGGTGAGGGTACGTGTTGGGAAGTTCACAAAGAACACCCAACCCCGCCCGCACATTAACGGCCTCTACTAAGAATTCGAATGACTTACAATACGTGCGTTAGTAAAACGGGAAAAATGCTTATGCAAACATTGTTTTTCCTAGGCATGTGAATGAAATTAAAAAGTGGGTTTCTATGTCAATTTAATGCAATTAATTCTACGTCAAAGTGGAATTTTGGCATGCGGGTTCATTTAGTACAATAAAACGAACAAAATTAAATTGACAAAAGAAACAACAAACGCGTTAGTAACGATGTAATGATATAACGAATAATAACGGTTTGTGCAAATAATAAATGAGATGAAAAGATGCAAATATGATAATGTATGTTTTGAAAAGGTAGTAATACACATGATTAATTAAGCACTTGTTGACCTAAATCACAAATTACTACCGAGTTTGAAAAGAAGAATGTACGACTCGTTGTATTAGTCGTTATGAGGTCACTCGATCGAGTGGTCGATGGACTCGATCGAGTGGACCTGTAAAAGATGATTCTGTATTGCGTTATAGACCATACTCGGCCGAGTTATTGACCAACTCGGTCGAGTACATGGCCACTCGACCGAGTCACTATGAGACTCGATCGAGTGGGGGTCGTAATAGGCAGTCTGATCCGATTTTAGAATGTCACTCGATCGAGTGACTAAGGCACTCGGTCGAGTGGCACCTGTACGAACTTGGATCGTTTGCAATTTAATTGTTGATTTTGAAATTGCTTTTGATTTTTGAGAGTTCAACGATTTTACCGAATCGGACATAAATATTGTACAATTTATGTTCGACTTGGCTCTTTATAAATCGCGAATTTTGTTGAACCGAATATAAATATTGTTGAATTTATACCCGATTCTAAATTTGGAATACTCGTTGTATCCCATATTCGATTATTTTAATCGATATGGAATATTAGAGTGAAATAGAAAAAAATAGATTAATTTTAGTCGTCTTAAATTAATTATCGTGATATGAACAAATCACGTTAATTAATTCATGTGATTTGATTGTTAGATTCGATATCCAATTATGGAATTGGTATCGAATCTAAAATCGACGCTTTTCTTGAATAAAAAAAAGAACTTGATTCCCTCGACTTCTCCGACATCGAAATAAATCCCTAGGGATTGTGATGTCGGATCCGTGTCAATGGGTTTCGACCCTTATTAAAATTGATTTTAAAGAAATTGATGAATGCAAGATTAAAGATGATGATGACGAGAAATAATAACGAATTATTGTTTAAGTTAATTTATCTCAATAATCAAATAGTCGGGGTATCGGGTTAAGCGACCGTCAACGCTGTGTGCAGTACACTTGTATGTTCGTGTTTTCTTATCCCGGTATCCTTCTTATTCGACACAAATCGATAAATATTTTAATGCTTTGATATTAGTAGTATTATCGATATTATGATGCAACGAACGAAATAATAAAAAAAAAAACGAAAAAAAGACGGAGAAAAGGGGGACGGACGACGAGAAGAGAAAGGGGTTTTGACACCCTCAACCTACATGTTCTTGTCTCGGAATAAGGCTCGTAACCGTGGCTTCAACACAAGAGTCTTCGAGGTTTTATGTAGGTTAAGTTGTGGTGGCTCGGGATTGATTCCTAAAACTAGGTTTAGGGTTTTTGCTAGTGTAGAATTGCTAGGGTTTGATTAGGGTTTTCTTAGGGTTGTGTAGGGATTAGGGTTTTTTAGATTGTGAAAAAGTGTTGAAGGTGTGTGCATGGGGGTTGCTTATATAGGAAAAGTTAGGGCACCCGGTTAAGGGTTACTCGACCGAGTAGAGGGCTAACTCGGTCGAGTGGCCCGTGAAGCCTGCAGCCGAGCTCAAAACAAGCCCACTCGATCAAGTGGGTGGGTCACTCGATCGAGTGGCCCAGTCGGGTTGCACGGGTCCATTGTTTTGGACCTTGACTTTGGGTGTTTGATGGGTTTTATGTTTGACTTGGACTTTTGATGGTTGTATGGCTGTTTTTGTGTGTCTCGGAAACGACTTTGACCGGGGTTGACCCAATCGTGAAAAGTCGGTTTTAATTCCGGTGTCGGTTTTGGTCCAAATTAGTCTTGTTTGACTCGGAATGATCCACTAGGCCTGGATTTGAGGTTGATTTTGTGAGATTTGTACTCTGCAAGTGTGTTAGCTAGCGATTAATGGATTTGAGCCCGTATCCGAGCGCATAGAAGCATGTTAGCGTCCGATCATCGTCGGGTGTTTTTTTGGAAACTGCCATAGACACCTGGCAGTCAAAATGCGTGTGTTTACACAATCACAGAGCCATCTGTTTACACTCGCGGAGGATGATATTGTTGATACCCCCAGCCCCCATGCTCGGTGTCCTGATTCTTCCTAAGCTTTAATATCAAGCTAAGAATAGTAAGCCTTTTTTCTATTGTTGGGATGATAAATGAATACACACAAGTTCAGATTCATGTGCATGCTGCTTGGAAGAATCACTTTCAAGCCAGTGGCGGCTAGACTGCCTGCGCCCTGGATGGGCTCAACTTGGGTCAAAAGTTGATAAGTCGGTATTTTACCCATTTTTGTCCCGCATTTGTACTCCTATTTAGTCGGTTTTATTATTCGTTTTGTCATTATTTAGTCGTTTTGGGTTCAATTAGTTTATTAGTCGAGTTTAGCATAGTTTAGTTATATTTATCGTATTTCTCGAGATTTTGGTACTGCGCGTCCATATTTGTATTTGTAGGTACTGACTCGGGGTAATCAATTCTGGACATGACATAGGTCCACACCGACGCGGCCACGCGCGGGTTTTGGGGAGGCGAATGAATCTCCATATGAGATGGTCAAATTGAAATTTAAATCGAAGTTGGAGTCGCCACCGAATTTTATGGTTATTCGGAACTGTTCGAGCCCACTCTATGTCGTAGTGGGCCGTATACAAAATACGGCCCATTTCCGATGTCAGAGCTTATTGGGCTCGTCCCTTTGCATTTCGATACCGATACCGACTTGATCGGTTTATCGTGTATTGAATGACTCTCGTTGCCAATGGTTTCGGACATCCGGAAACCACGGTTCTGAGTAAGGGGTGAGGGTACGTGTTGGGAAGTTCACAAAGAACACCCAACCCCGCCCGCACATTAGCGGCCTCTACTAGGATATCGAATGATTTTTGAATACGCGCGTTAGTAATACGATGAATGATATGCAAACATTGTTTTTCTAAACATGCGAGGAATTGAATGGGTTGCTAAGTCGGTTTAATGCATGAAAAATTAACGTCGAAGTTGAATTTAGCATGTGAGATTCGTTTTAGTATAATAAAACAAACGATAAAAAAAGATGAATTTGCTACAAAAGATGAACAAACAAGTTAGTATTGGTTTGTGAAAAATAATATAGCAAATATAATAAATATACGAGATCGAGTAAATATTAATCGAAATCTGAAAATATTGCTAAAAAGACGAAGTTCGAAAAGTAAAAAAAAAGAAGATCGCGTCGCGTTTCTCAGCCAGCCGCGCGGCTCGCCCGGGATGCCGGCGGGTCGCGTGACGGGCTGTTCTCGAGATCGATTTTTGAAAATTCGATGCTTTTATTAAACCGCGTACAAATATTGCATGATTTGCACTCGATCTAATATTTTCGATATTCGTTATATTTGATAGTCGACTACGAAATCGATATCAAATACTCGGAATAGTTTTAGAAAAGATATAAATTTTAGAAATCGTTTCGTAGAAAAAATAAAAAACGAACGAAGAAGCTAAAAAAAGGAGCGCGGGTTTCAGGCTCGTATGCGAGTCGCCTGTGAGGGGCGCGACTCGCGTGCGGGCCTGTCCCGATTTTGCTCGTTGTTCGAAAACCGTTAATTTTGATAAATCGCGTACAAATATGAATTAATTTATACTCGATTTATGTTTTCGATATTCGTCGTATCCGATATTCGATTATGAAATCGATATCGAATATTCGGAATGAATAAAAAAAGTTCTGTAAAATTGTTTGAAAAAAAGAATTTGAATGAAAAAGATGTTAATTCTCTCCGCGTTTGAAATCGTTGTATTTTGTAAAAAAGATGTAACGATTTTCTTAGCTTCGACGAGATTTAATTTAATTCTTTTAATACGATATTCGACTATAGAGTTGATATCGTATTTTTAAGAATGTTTGTTATATGAAAATAGTTTTAGTAATATCGATATTAGAAATAAAAACGATGAACGACCCGTAAAAGACGACACACGACCTATAAGAAAAAGGACGGACGAGGACCCATAAAAAAAACGGACGACGAGAATGAGAAGAGAAGAAGAAGGAGAAATCGGGTTTGGTACACCCTCAGCCTACATGCTTTTGTTTACTCGGATCGGGGCTCGTCGGGACGTGGCTTGGGCACAGGAGCGTCGAGTGGATGTCGGTGAGTTGTGGTGGCTCGGTTAGGTGGGACGTGTGAAGGGTGTCGGGTGTCGGGTATCGGGGGGCCGGTTTCCTTCGGGTTTGTAATATCGGTTTCTCGATGCTAAGTGTAGGGATGTATTGATGTATGTGTATATGAATATTTCTGAATGTTAATCCATATATTTTGAGTTGTGCAAGGGGCTATTTATAGGGAAATTCCCGACCTTGGCTAGGAGAGTTAGAACTACCGCTTAGGATAGGAAACGTAGGAATTTGAGAGGAATGAGAATTCCGTTTTCTTGTGAAGGAAGAAAAGGAACCGGCTGGTTGGTAGGTTACTCGGCCGATTATCCTAGCTCGGTCGAGTGTTTGATTCGGTTTCTGGATGGAATTCTTACTTGAGATCGAATTCTATCCTTAAACGGATTTGTTTAATATTTTGTGTAGCTGATTTTTGTAGTATTGGAGTCCGAATCAGCCGTGTGAGGTGTCACGGTTGACTCACGTACCTCGGGAAAATCTTTGACCGGGTTTCGACTCGGTCATTAAAAGACGGTTTTATCCCTGGTATCGGAATCGACCCAAATTAGTCTTATTTGACTCGAAACGACCCACTGGGGCTGATTTTGAGGTTGGTTTTGTGAGAAATGTACTTCGTAAAAAAAGCCCAAGCCAAATGCCAATGATTTTGAGCCCGTTTCTGAGTAATTTAAAGCAGGTTTGCGTCTGATCATCATCGGGTGTTTGTCGGAAACTGCTATAGACACCTGGCAGTCAAAATGCGGGTGTCTACAGAGCCCCCACTCTGACTGAGGCTTGGACAGGGCGAAAGTCAGAGTAGCCACCAGGTCAATCAAAGATTAAAACCTGGCAGCTTCCGGTCGGGTCGTTTAAGGTCCATTAGACCTGCGTGGAGGGCCCGCCGGCCGGAGACTAGAAATGTACCTGAGTTGATGATGATAACTCCGTGGGGAACCGGACTTGTCGTATAAGTCTTGGGTGCGCCCATATATGGGCTCATCCCGTCAAATGCCGCTGGGGAGTTGGTTGCACGGTTTTGCTCGAGTTGTCCTGTATAATGATTTATGCAAAGTTTGCATGTAACACATTTTTTTTAGGAGAAATGACTCGTGCTGGGGAATAAAATTTTTGAAGAAGATTTTTTTGAATTTGGAAGAATTTTGAAAATAAAGTATTTTGACTCTGAGAAGGAATAGGAATGCTCGGAATGACTTAGCTAGATCCTAGGATAAAGGCATGTATGCTAAATTCCCTAGGATTAGGAATCCCAAAGTGAGGAGGAGAATCTGATTTCATGCTATAAATACCCTCTCCATGCTCACAATTTATTCACAATTCACACAATTCTTCTCCCTTCAAAGAAAAACAAGCCCTAAGAAACTTATTTCCTCTTTTTAGAAATTCATTATGGGTATCGATCGATTAGTCGGAATGTTGCAAGATTGGTCCCGATTTTTCAGAGATGCTGACAAAGTTATTTTGAACCAGAATGGCGTCACCCAGCTATCCACAATCCGCCAGATGCAAGTGGATCGTCACTTTTTGGATGCTTGCCTGTCCTACTGGGATGATACTTATCATGTTTTTAGGTTTCCTCGAGGCGAAATCTGCCCCATTCCTGAGGAAATAGCTGCTGTAGGAGGGTGGAATCCCATTCTTCGCCCTGTCGTCCCGTTTTCAGTCCGTGACATAAGGAGAAAACTACGAGAATTCTTAGGGCTTTCTCCCATGGAGGTATCTCGTATGACAAAAGGAGATACAGTTTCCTTGATCGACCTGGCTGAGAAATTCATGAATCTAGATGACGTCCGGGTTAGCCGTAGGGCCTTTACTTTTTGCATGCTCCATGTTTACGCCTTCGAGGGTCATATGGATTTGTTATTCTACATGGGCCATGTCAGACTTCTTTCGGTGGCTGATCTGATGGAGACAGAGCACAGCCCAGCTTGGCTGATTACTGGGGAGATTATCCAGGGCTTGGATAATCGTAAAAGGGATCCGTCGATCAGGCTGAACGGTAGCACCCGTCTTCTACAGGTAGGCTGAATTTTTTTTTTCTCGATTTTCGCAATTTTTGATTTTTTTTGCAATTTCTGATTTTTTCGCGGTTTTTCTCGATTTTTTTGCGATTTTTTTTTTACTTTTCACGATTTTGACTTATCGTGACCTTGACTTTTCAGCTTTGGTTGTTCGAGAGGTTATCGATCCTGGATCCTCCTCTAGACGTAAGCCGATATCGCCCGAATCAAGTGACGACAAGAAGACGGACTGTTGACTTTTCTCGTCTTACTACCCAAAAATTCTGGGACGAGCTGCTATCTTTTCACGGAGGCCCATTGATTCGTTGGATCGTACCTTGGTGGCCCATTTACGTCTGGACTGGGTTAGAATTGCGAGATAGGGCCCGTTATCAACTAATCCTATCTTTTAGGCAGACGATTCATCTTTATCCCGATCGCATATTTAGGCAATATGGTCGGGCCCAAAGAATCCCGGAAATCGAGGCGGTCGTGAGTGAATCTACTCAGCTAACGGACGTGATGTGTGATACTTGGGCGCAAAGATGGTATACCCGGCACACTTGGCCCGTTTCCAAGGCTTCTCCCTCGATCTGGGTATTAGATTCTTATACGAAGTGGACCCAGGCAGATTCTGCTAAAGCCCGTGCTGCTTTAAAGACTGATGAAGCCTTTGACTTGCTGCGCCGAGAACAGGCTAAGGATAATCGAGGCTTCTTTGATGATGGCGACACCCCGGCTACGATGGTCCGACTAATGTCAGGCCAGAAAGAGAAGACCAAGACTTTGACTAAAGGGTCCAGCACTAAAGGTACATATGGGAAGATGAGCCCCCAGACGGACTTAGAAAGGAGACTTGGTCCAAGACTGGCAGCTAAGGACCGACTTGGTCCTCGGGATAGACTACCCGAGCACGTACGGGCTCGGATCAGACCGGTGCAGGCGACATAAAAACCAAAGTCGAAGAAGTGGGTTCGAGCAAAGGAAGTTCCACTTGTGATTAGGGAACGTTCGCCCCCACCTCGTCGGCCTCGGGATCCGCGTGACCCGAAGGATAAGGGGAAGGGGAAAATGTACGAGTAGCCTCCTAAATTTTATTATTTAATTATTACTACTATTTTTGTGTGATTTATTTTTGCGTGAGGCATTTTTGAAATAATAAAAGACATATTAGTGAAAACTGTTCCTGTCTTTTCGTTATTGCAGTGGTTGTACCCTTTTGAGGGGTTGCCTATGTATCCACGATTAGTGGAATCAAACCGACCGTAGTTCAGACATAGAATTTTTGCAATTTTCGAAGTACATCAAGACTATTAGTTCGAGATGTGCAACAGTAGGATAAGTAATCCTAACTCATTGACTTGCTTAATTTGAAAATTTTGTAAAAAGATAAATTTTTAGCAAATGACATTGAGATAAGGTTAGGGGTAATAGCGCTTCAACTGGTCCAAGTTGGTTGGGTTGACGAATTCGTTCCCATCCAAGTCTATTAGCATTACCGCTCCTCCTGATAAAACCTTCTTCACTAAATATGGTCCGGCCCAATTGGGTTTGAATTTCCCTCTTGGGTCGACTGGTAGCAAAGCTCGGACAGATTTTAGGACTAGATCGCCCTCTTTGATATTTCTGGGCCTAACTCTTTTGTTGAAAGCCCGTTTTATCCTTTTTTGGTATATCTGGATATTGTTAAGGGCTCGGGATCGTCGTTCGTCTAAGAGAATCAACGAATCGTATCGGGCCTGGACCCAATCTGCTTCAGGCACCTGACTTTCGAGTAGAATCCATAGGGATGGTACCTCAAGCTCGACCGGCTGGACCGCCTCCATCCCGTATGTCAGATAGTATGGAGTTGCTCCGGTTGCGGTGCGGATTGATGTCCGATATCCCCATAAGGCAAAAGGGATTTTGTCGGGCCAATCCCGGTAATTATCAGCCATCTTCTTAAGTATGGTGACAATCGTTTTGTTAGCTGCCTCTACCGCTCCATTTGTCTAGGGACGATAAGGCGATGACGTATGCCTTTGAATCTTATATTTTGCTAGCAAAGTAGCGGATTCGGCTTGACAATGGGTCCCGTGATCACTAATGAACTCATGCGGGATCCCGTATCGGCATATAATTTTATCTTGGATAAACTTGGCAACGTGCTTGGCGTTCGAGACACGATATGACTCGGCTTCGACCCATTTGGTAAAATAGTCAATAGCCAGTAGAATAAAGCAGTGACCTCCCATCCCGGAAGGATTCACCTTCCCGATTATATCAATCCCCCATGTCGAAAATGGCCATGGTGATGTCATGGTATATAATAGGGACGACGGCATATGCTGGACGTTGCCGAAAATCTGACAGTTGTGACAGTGCTTGACGTATAACTGACAGTCAGTTTCCATGCTATTCCAATAGTACCCGAGTCTTGCGATTTTTCGAGCTAGCATATGGGCGTTCATATGCGGACCGTTCTCGCCATCGTGTACCTCGGCCATGACCTTTTCGGCCTGCGTTTTGTCGATGCATAGGAGTAAAGCCCCATGTGCCGTCTTTTTGTACAACTGTCCATCGTCTGTGCGGATGAATTGAGAGGCCCATCTTCGTAGGGCTTTCTTGGCCCGGTTTTCAGATCCCGGAGGATATTCTCCCGACGTTAAGTAGGTGAGAATAGCCTGGTACCAAGGTTCTGGATCAGTTATTTCGATGTCTTGGATAGCATTGATATATGCCGGCTCGGATCATCTTTCGACACAGATCGGCATGCTGGTCAGGTGTTCCGGGATATTCAATAAAGATGCTAATTTGGATAGCGCATCTGCAAACTGGTTTTCTTCCCGAGGTAGATAAATGTACTCCACCTTTTGGAACTGTTTTTCGAGAATGCTTACTCGCGCTTGGTAAGCTACGAGATTTGCGTTCCGAGTTTTCCATTTCTGGAGTGCTTGATTGATGACTAATGACGAGTCGTCATGGACCCGGAGGTTCGTTACTCCTAGATCAGCGGCGACTTGCAACCCGTGAATGCATGCTTCGTATTCGGCTGCGTTGTTAGTCACGTCGAAATCTAACTTGATGGATAACGGGGTGTGCTCCCCTTGTGGTGAGATTAGTAAAATCCCGACACCAAATCCTCGAAAGTTGGACGCCCCGTCAAAATATAGATCCCATGTCTCTGTGTCGGTATGGAATATATCTTCGTCAGGGAAGGCCCAAATATCGGTATGTCCCTCTTCAGATACCGGACTATCGGCGAGGAGCTCGGCTACTACTCGGCCTTTGATGGCTTTTAATGGTACGAACTTGAGGTCGAACTCAGCTAGCATTAAAGTCCATCTAGATATCCTGCCATTGAGGATGGGCTTCTCGAACAGATACTTGATTGGATCCATTCTTGATAGTACGTGCACTTCGTGGCTAAGCATGTAATGGCGTCGGAGCTTTTTAGTGGCCCAAACTAGAGCTAAACACGTCTTTTCGAGCATCGTATATTTGCATTCGTACTCTAGGAACTTTTTACTGATGTAGTAAATAGCCCGTTCTTCTGAGTCGACTGTCTGGGCTAGCATAGCCCCCATGGCTGTCTCGGCCGTTGTCAAGTATAACGACAAAGGCAGACCGTGCTGAGGTGGCATTAATACCGGCGGAGATGACAGAATCTCTTTGATCTTATCGAAAGCTGCTTGACATTTGTCGTCCCACAGTACCCGTTCTCCTATCTTCAGTTTCTTGAAAATGGGCTCACATACCATGGTTAGCTTCGAAATAAACCTGCTGATATATTGGACTTTCCCGAGAAACCCCCTAATCTCCTTTTCGGTTTTAGGCGGCCGCATCTCGGTAATGGCCTTGATTTTGGCTGGGTCAACCTCGATGCCGCGCTGGCTGACGATATGGCCCAGTAACTTGCCCGATGTTACCCCAAAGCTGCATTTTTGAGGATTTAGTCTCATGTTGTACTTGCGTAGTCGGGTGAAGAACTTTCTAAGGGCCGGAATATGCCCGTTTCGTTCTTTGGACTTAACGATCATGTCGTCCACGTAGACCTCCACTTCCTTGTGCATCATGTCATGTAGTAAGGTACTGGCGGTCCGTTGATAAGTGGCACCGGCGTTGATAAGCTCAAATGGCATAACAGTGTAACAGTGAGTCCCCCAAGGCGTAGTGAAGGTGGTCTTACTCATGTCTTCTTTCGCCATTTTGATCTGGTTGTATCCGGCATACCCGTCCATGAATGATAGTAGGGCATGATCGGCCGTGTTATCCACCAGTATGTCGATGTGTGGCAACGGGAAATCGTCTTTCGGGCTGGCCTTATTAAGGTCCCGGAAATCTACACAAACTCGTACCTTCCCGTCTTTCTTGGGTACTGGTACAATATTTGCAACCCAGTCTGGATATTCAGACACTTGAATAAAGCCCGCTTTGAATTGCTTGTCGACTTCTTCTTTGACTTTGAGAGACCATTCGGGCCTCATTCTTCGGAGTTTTTGCTTTACCGGCTTACACCCGTCTTTAATGGGTATACGGTGTTCGGCTATCTCTCGGTCTATTCCCGGCATGTCCTTGTAGGACCATGCGAAGACGTCTTTGAATTCGTGGAGGAGTTCCGTGAATTGTTGTTTCTCCTCGGGGTCTAGGGATAAACCTAACTTAAGCATCTGAGGCTCTAAAGGGGTTCCTACATTGATGGAATCAGTTTCTTCGATCACCGGATCTCGGGACTCCCTTTGTTCGAGTTGCTTGACTAGATGCTGAGGTAGTGGTACCTGTTCGTCGGGTTTCTCAATGTCATTGCAAATAAAATTTTTGAAAATGTTTTGAAAATAAGACAAGTCGTAAGCGGAACGGTTATCGTTATTATTGATAGAGAATTTTGAAAATAGCTCAAAGAGAGCTGCCATCTGATCGTTGGTCAGAGGCGGGATGGGGAGTGCTCTCGGGACAGACTCCGAGACTCCCGGAGGTGCGGCTAAAGGAAAAGGGGTTACAGACTCGACCCTAGTACTGGACCCTCTAGACTTAGACCCAGACTCCGACTCTGACTCTGACTCAGACTTGGATTTGGATTCAGTGTCCGGTTCTTCGAGCGTAGGTTCCGTCCTGGTAGGTTCAGTGACGGATCCTGGGGCCGAAGGTCCGGCCGTGATGACGTGTGTGCCGGCCAGGGCCTTGGTTTTGGCCTTCCGGATCTCTTCGATCGTGATGGGGACGGTTTCCCCCTTAGCCAAGTAAACATCGTCCTCGTCGTCATTCCATATCCCGTTGCTTTGGGGAATGAAAGGGGAAATGAGATGAGTACAGTCGACTACTTCTCCAGTAAAAATGGCGTGAGTAGCAAGAGGGTTGTTTTTGTTACTCGGTTTGTCACTGGGTAGTGGTATCTTCCCACTCTCGATTAGGTCCTGAATGAGATGCTTCAACTTCCAGCACTTTTCGGTGTCGTGCCCGTTGCCTTGGTGATAGTGGCAATAGGCCTGGGCGTTGTAGCTTTTGGACCGTTTCTCGACAGGAACCTCCGGCATTGGGCCTATTGGCTGGATCAGGCCCTTAGAGGATAGCCTTTGTAAGGCGTTGGCATAAGTAGTCCCTATGTCCGTGAACACTCGGGCTGGAGTGTTCTTTTTGGTTGAGGTGTCTAGCAAATTAACCTCGTCGAAGATGCTTCGGGCCGCATTCACTACTACAAATCCCTTGGTTTCTTGACGCTTTAAGCTGGACGCTTTTACAAGTGTCCACCATCTTCCTTATCTTATTTTCCTTGTCGACGCTTTCATGTGTCGAGAATCATATATTATAGGTTTAATAAACCAAACCCTCCAAAATATCGATAGGAACACTCAATGAAATTTTAGTGTCCCGCCTTTACCCGAAAAGAAGAACCGCCTACTCTAATTTGGAATCTCTAAAATTACACCTAATCTATATATTATATTAAAAGGAAAACAAAGCATTCTCCATCCTCCATTTCCCCAAATCTCAAAGTTAAAGCAAGCCACGTGTCGCGATACTATTGGACGGAAGATGAAAAGGTATGAAGCTAAAGCAAGCCACGTATCGCTATACTATTGGATGGAAGATGAAAAGGTATGAAGTGAAAGATGAAAAGAAGGAAGGAGTTATGGAGGAAGTTATGAAGTGGAAGATGAAAAGGTAGGAGTTATGAAGTGGAAGATGAAACTGAGGGAGTTATGAAGAAGATGAAAAGATATGAAGTGGAAGATGAAAAGGAGGAATGAGTTATGAAGGGAGTTATGAAGTGGAAGTGGAAAAGGAGAGAGTTATGGTTGAAAGCTTAACACTTATAATTCACCATCTATATAAATGGATGCTTCCCTTCCCATTACACCATCCAAGTGTTTCCTGCAACGAGCATGATAAATTCCCACCCTATTACCGTTGAGAAATTAAATCGCATGATCCGAAGATGTTTAGTCATCGAGACAAGAATCCAAAACAACCTCCACCCACCTAGCTCTATTCAACAAATGCTTAATTATAAGGTAAGACACTTGGCGCAATGCGATTGGGTAGGAATTGAAAAGACGGGAGTTGAATACATAAAGTCAGTTATTATTAGTTAGGACCTTTCAACTTCTTTCTCATTCATTAGGTAGAATCCAAGGTGAGAAACTCATCAACTTCTTCCTCATTGATGATGTAGAATCCTAAGTAAAGCAATCAAAGTCGGTTATTATTACCTACAACCTTTCAACTTCTTTCTCATTCATTAGCTAATATGGTGAAATGTAATCTCTTTCAACTTCTTTCTCATTCATTAGGTAGAATCCAAGGTGAGGAACTCATCAACTTCTTCCTCATTGATGATGTAGAATCCTAGGTAAAGTAATCAAAGTCGGTTATTATTACATCCATGATTTATAGTCGCCCGTTATAATAATCGTCCTTATGTATCAATCAAGAGACCTCAAAGTCGGTTACTCCCTCCGTTCCAATGAATTGTTTGCCTTTGGTTTTGGCACCAAGGGAAAGAGATCCAATTATGATGTGACATGTGGAAGCAAGGATCAAATTACATATAAAAAGCATTCCTAATATAGAAAGGCAAACAATTCATTGAGACGCCCCAATATGAAATATGCAAACAATTCATTGGAACGGAGGGAGTATTATTTAAATGTAAGCTCTTTAACTTCTTCCTCATTGATGATGTAGCATCCTAGGTGACAAGACTCCTCAAAATATTTAGTTAAGTAACAATGATAATGACACATTCAATTACGTAATGAATAAAATGATTCCTCTAAACTTTTAATCTCACATTACTATACTAGCTGCGTATAAATACCATATGCACACTACTCTACCGATACACTCTTTTAACACCCAAGCTAAAATACGCGACACAATATTGCTAACAAAATAGCCAAACCACAGACAACAAAGGAAACAAATGGCGCCAATAAGAACTACCATTCCCTTCAACTTCTTCTTCATTTATTACTTAGAATCCAAAGTGAAGAAAGGGAGTTGAATGCATGATCAATGAGAAAGTTGGTTATTATTAGTTACAACCCTTCAACTTCTTCCTCATTTATTATTTAGAATCCATAGTGAAGAAACTCTTAAACTACTTTCTCATTAATTACTTTGAATCCTAAGTTAAGTAATAAATTTCGACCACCTACCATCTTCTTCATCTTCCTCCCTTATAATCCACCACCTATGAGAATGAGTGTTTGTCTTTTCCATTACACCAACCAAGTGTACAACGAGCATGATCAATTCCCACCCTATTACCGTTGAGAAATTAAATCGCCTGATCCGAAGATGTGTAGGCAAAGCACTCTCCATGCTCTATTCAACAAATGCTCAATTCTAAGGTAGGACACTTGGCGCGATGCAATTGGGTAGGAATTGAAAAGACGGGAGTTGAATACATAAAGTCAAGTTAGATAGAATCCAAGGTGAGGAATCAAAGTCGGTTATTATTGAAATGTAAGCTCTTTAACTTCTTCCTCATTGATGATGTAGAATTCTAGGTGACAAGATTCCTCAAAATATTTAGTTAAATAACAATGATAATGACACATTCAATTACGTAATGAATAAAATGATTCCTCTAAACTTTTATTCTCACATTACTATACTAGCTGCATATAAATACCCTATGCACACTACTCTACCGATACACTCTTTTAACACCCAAGCTAAAATACGCGACACAATATTGCTAACAAAATAGCCAAACCACAGACAACAAAGGAAACAAATGACGCCAATAAGAACTACCATTGCAGGCTTGGTCCCCTCAAAGTCCAAATATCAGATAACAGCACAAGCCACAAGGATATGACGCGTAACACCAAACAAAAACAGCCCCCAACTGTCACTAGACATGGTGCTATTAGACAAAGAGGTGAGGTCCCAACCCTTTAATTGGACAACCATTTTGATTCCTTGTCTATTTTTGCCGGTGCTAAAAAAATTGCTGAACATTTTGTTTCATCTCATTATGGCCAGGGAAACCATATACATGCAACAATACCCAAACGGTGGGTGACCTCATATGAAGGCGTGCTGCACGAGGGAACAATTTACACCCTCCAACATTTTGAGGTGGCGCAAAATTAATACTCCCTCCGTATCTATATGTTCGTCCACTTTTAATATAATACTCCACCCATATATTAAACTTTGTAGACGAACATATAGATACGGGGGTAGTAGATCGTACAAACCAGTATAAGAAAACCCATACATCATCAAGTACACCCCATTTACATCGACACAGGAGGATAAGAATCAAACTCAAAGTATTCCACTCCACAAATTAGAATTCCTCCCACTCGACAAATTGGAAGAATGCAACAACAAAAATGATTATTTGATAGGCACGTACACCGACACATGCACTATAAAATGCAACAATTTTACTATCTAAACACTCTATTTGCCTATTCAGTCTTTTTAAGAACATGGTGAAGACGTTGTTGGCTTCCTGAAAACGATCGAGGAGAAAAGGGAGGTGCTAACAAAAAATGATCGGACACATTTACGTCATATACAAATACAAGATGAAAGGTACCTTCACCACCTTCACCACGCATATAGCTACGTGTAAAGTAATTAACTTACCGCAATATAATGACTACATGCAGAGAAAAAATAGTGAACGTGACTTTATGGAGTGATGCGTCTGACTACATTACAGAAGAAATTAGCCGGCAAAATAGATATGACATGGTCGTAGCCATCACATCTGCAAGGGTCATAAATTATGAAGATAATAAACTTTTGTTTATCAACTTTTATCGTTCATCTTTTTGAATATATGTAAATTTACTTGCTCGAGTCTGTCACATATGATTATCAAAACCATGATTTTCAAAAAAATTGTTCACTACTCCGTATTGTGTGATATGAGAAAATAAGACAACATAAACCTACGCCACTTCAATGCCAAGGAAAATGTACATGGAACATGTAACATGTGTATGTGGATGCACATATTTTGACACAACAGCGTACTACCAGTACTACTTCTCTTTTCTCCTCTTTCAACCTCACTCCTACTCATATACTACTACTGCTACTTCTGATTTCTACACATTTCGGCTTAGCACTAAACAGTACTTCTTCATTCGTCTCGATTGTTTATAAATCCGTGGTTTAGTACAACTATACAAAGTCGAAAGGACAATAAAAAGGGGACGTAGGCTTAATATTATGTTAGTAACTTAGTTAAAGTGTATAATAAAGCCAAATATTATAATGTCACTTAATATTATGTTGGTATTATGTTAACGATTTTTCTAACATGTATCTAATGGACACGCGTTAATATGTTATTAACGTAAATATTAGGTACCCACCCGTTGAATCTTGATTTGCAGTCACATAGGAACCAGTTTAAACTAATTGGTTTTAAGTTTTTTATTGTTACAAAACATATTAGTTAAATTGCTTTGATTTAATTACGGTTAGTCTAATCACATTTGACTGATCTTTTTACCTATAATAATGCTGCACATATCACACCTATTAACAAAGACTACAACAACGATGTAGGAGATTACCAATTACAGTCCACATATGGGACCAAGGTCTTCCTCGACTTGGACTTGCCAGAGACTAGAATATTACGCAAAGGTAACCGTTTGCCCCCAAAATAAAAAAAACGCACATGAACCAAGTCCCCGATCTCACATATACTGTACTAGATTAGCCACATATTATTATTTGCATTGCCATACCACCCTACAGGGACCAGGAACCCGTTCAAATAAGAGTCCTCGATGCTAAGGTCGCAGAAGATATGGTCACTTCAACCACTGCAGAGCTTCCACAAGCAGATGTCGACGATCAGGTAATGTCGACAGACATCGCATACCTACTGATATGATATACCATTGAACATTTCCGATTAAATGAAACAATTGGAACATACTGAGGTATACAAATGCCACGGAACGATAACAGAAGTAAGAACAGATGTTGACTGGCGGTGTCAGTCTTGCACATCATGCCCCACTGGAATCGACGAGGACGGAAAGTGTCGCCAATGTAACGAACCAATACGCTACCCCAAACAAAGGTAAGAAAAAACACAAAAAAATATAACTCACCTTACGGTATGTTAAACCTATCTACTGCTCCTAGACAATATCACAAATATGTTAATACTTACAACACAGGTACAAATTAATCACTACAATAACTGACGAAACAGCATACGCATCTTTAATGATTTTTGGGAGAGAAGCTGAGAAGATAGTCGGGAGACCAATCGAAGCATTACTAACCCAATATGAAAAGGTACGCACAACAAATTAAATAACACACCAACTACTCGAACAAATTTTAACCGTTTCGTCCTAACAAGAGAGCGAAAAACACGACGGGGGAAAGGAGAAAGTGTTTGACATACTCCAACAATGTGTCAGGAGAGAATACACCATGAAAGTCAAGATTGAGATTACCAAATACAACTCCGAACGGGAACTAAAGTGTCAAAAGGTATTGCCGACGCCAAAGGACCCTCGAACTCCAACCACAGTGGAAAGGGGGGACAAAAAAAAACAGAGGTAACAACAACAATTCTTACCCAAAAACACCAGCATCTTTTTATACACGAGACCATATACCCAAACAACTCCAATGTTTTCGCAGGAGCAACCACAACAAGACAACTTAGAAAATCAGCCTACAACAAAGTCCGACCCTCCGGTGAACACCTCAGCTAAAAATGAGAAGAGAAAGATAGACAAGGAGTAAGTTAATTATTATTACGTATACCAACTAGAAGCAACTTTTCACTTATATTTCAGTAACAGAATTTCCACACCAAAAATGACTTACAGCTTCGAAGTGACGGCGAAGGAAGCATCCGTAGCAAAGGAAATAATAGAGAAAAAGAGGTCAAAAGTTGAAAAGACAAAATAGACCCCGACAGAGAAAAACACAGAAAAACAAGGGCATAATTTATGCAGATTACGTACATATTGCAATTATTTTATAGTATACGAATTTTTTAATGTCTGTTTCTTCCTTAGAATGGATCATGTCAACTTCTTTTGTTCTTTATATTTACATGTCATGCATCTTTTAGTAGCTTTGATGATTCGATCTTCGCAACATCTGCCCTATTCACGATTACGACACCCTTTAAAAGCACGCACCGTGACAAGCACATGAAAGTTAGACAAGTAAATTAGTAATCCCGTGCAGTGCACGGGCATGGCGACTAGTTCATTATTACTCCATTTCTATTCAATTATCTATTCTATCCCGCTGCTACTTCTTCATTATTCATTACTATATTCCGCTACTACGCATCCTTTTGTTATTCCGCTGCTACTCTTTCATTACTCCATTTCTATTTCATTATCTAGTCTATTCCATTGTTGATAGTTCATTATCTAGTCTACCCCAATATTCATCATCGCCACCTTCATCATCATTGCTCATCTCGATGAATCCACGCTTCAATCGCTGCTCTGATCATCATAATCCTTCACCTTATCTCACTGATTAATATCTGGTAATTTCATTCATTGATTAATTTCTTGAATTTATTGTTCAATTTATCAACTTTGTCGGTTTGAATCGATTTAACTTCATTGTGATTATGTTACTAGTTGTTTAATTTGTTGATTTTTCTGCCAATTTTTAGTTCGTGATTTGTTAATTCATCGAGTTCATGATACATGTGGGTCGATTGTCGGAACCTTTCAACTTCATTCAGAAATTTCTCACGGGTTATCAGGTATGATTTTCATCGATTTAATTTATTTTTTTATTTTAATTATGAGGTACAGATTATCACGTTTGTGTAAGTAAGCCTTTATTAATCGATAATGAATTCTGTCCCACAATAATCGTTATAAATTTGATTTAATTCAACCCAATACAATCGATTAACAGTAAGGACTAACCTTGGTCCATGTCTATCAGACGCACTCAATATATAATAAGAAAATACGATTGATTCTCCTCCTTAACCCTTCTTTAATGTTCTTTGATGATGGAGATGGAACTCTGTCTTTCAATGTCTGTAATTGTGTGTTTATTCTTTTGTGGATTGAGAGAGTACGTACATCTTGCTTGATATATAAATACAAGCCAAGAGATACGTGTTTGATCTCAAATCAAACCATTCACACCTTTTCGCGAAAAGACGTCTTTTGATACTGGGTAAGGTCGGAAGGAATAGTAATTCCCGACTTTAAGTACATTAATCGAAACCGATCCATCACGGTGTCGTCTTTTATATTAAAGTCTCGTAATATTTAATATAAACTTAATTTATATTTAAACCGAAACACTTAGGCCACACGAATATTATTAAATATTCTAACAGTTTGGAGTATAGTTTATAGTCTATTTAAGCAATCTACACGTCGTCTTTAGGTTCCATTTTCTGTTATGCGAAACTGTTGATATATGTGTGTTGTCCGGCTATTGTATCTGTCCTCCATTTTTGTTTACTGTACCATCTTGTCTCTGTTGCTTCTGATGTTACTGTATGTTTATTGTACCATGCTGATGTTTACTGTACCATGTTGCTGTTTGCTTCTGTTTATGCGTGTTGTCCTATATATATGTACCATACTGTCGTCGTATTATGGTATTCGTTACTCATGCTGCTGTTATTTTTTGTTTTGGTGCTGCTCGTTGTTGTCATTATTTGTGTCCTGCTTCCCAATAGTTTGTCGAGCATGGCTGCTGCTCATTGCACTCTTATTCTTCGCTCCTTTCTTACTCTTTCCTTCGAATCACGTATTTACCTACCTGCTTTTGTTGGTGTTTCGATTATCATTGTTCGTCGATTGTACTTCTCTACTGTTGTTGCTATTTATCGAATTCACGTTCTATTCGATCCTCCACTTTTTTACTCCATTCTCACTATTATATTATCCTTCCGTTCGTCTCTTAATATTCCGTGTAATTTGATTACCCATTTCTCCTCTTGGGTTCTACACCTTTATATCATATTTTACACCTAATAATTTATATTTCATTCGTTTCAGAACAGTGTGTCTCAGTTGGAAAAATATGGTGTTTTTAGTCAACAATTTGATATAAAAACATCATGTACATCAGTTTTTTAGATTTATGATCATTTAATTGAAATTACCATTGGATTTTCAATAATGTGTGCTTGTGTTTTTCCTAACATTATTATTGCAATTTGTTTCCCAACATATGATCTCCACAATCTTCTAATCTAGTGGTTAAGACGGAGAAACCTTAGCTTGGATTTAAAAAAAAACCTCTAGTTCCACTTTCTTAGCTTCCAACCTTAGCGTAAGCAGGGTTACCAGATACGTGATTCGCTCGATCCGAATTCGCGATTCGCTAAAAATAGAGTATAATTCGATATAATTGTAACCAAACATCATAATTCGCTCTAATACGGATTCGAAATTCGATCGAATCGATTTGCAATTCGTAGGGTGATAGACCGAATTAGGTAACCCTGAGCGTAAGACATGTATGGCAAAGAATGAGTGCTTGCTAAACTTCGGACGATTCCAGTATGTATGGACAACAAGCATCATTACTTAGCCCATGGATGTTAAGTGTTAACTAGGGGCCCAAAGCTATGTCAAGTTGTGAATCTTGACTCATTGACGACTGATGCTGCATGGCTCTCGACTTGCTTGCGTATGATAAGAGAAGTCAGCCTGTGACACAGGTTGGAGTATCCGTCAATGTGGATGACAACGGTATGAAAACACTGTACAAACAAATGCAACTCATTATCTCCACTTCTTCAACTCCTGGCACAAACATTTGGACTAAACATGTTAAGCTTGTGATTCTTTATTTTCATGAAAGTTCTACACGAGGTGCAATTCAATGTATATCTGGATATCAAACCTGTGTTATAATAGATGTGGATTATATCATCTGAAATGAGAAGTTCAGTGCAAACAATATGGTAGAACTGCAAAGGACTTTAATAAAGTGAGTGTATGTATCAGGTCAAAGGAATGGTTGTGAATAAGGGCACCACTCTAACATCAAATCGAGAAAGAGAAGATGCTGGTATTTGGGATCCGCTTTCTTCCATATTCTAATGTTTTACTCTATCAAGTTCATTATGTATTGGTTACGTGATTGCATATGCAATTATTGATTTCTTAGCTTGTGTATCAATAATAAGTTGTCTTTTGGCCGGGTGGAGTCATGGAACTCTCTTTCATCCTCTTTACAGATTCATTTTTAGTAGGTCATATACCTAGAATGTGTTGCATTGTATTTCTTACTTTGGGAAACTAGCAGATGAACTAAGAGCTGTTGTCAAAGAGATTATATGTGAAGATACAAACGAGCGGAGTCGCTATAAAGAAGCGGTTATTAGCATTACTGTTGAAGAGCCTTTGCACAGGTTTCTTCAGTTTTCTGTGTACCCTATTCAATTTTGTGGTAGAGTTGTCTATTGTTTTTAATTTTTATAGCTTTTGGGATTTCCGCTATTCATACTTGAAATGCTCTTCAGATACTGCCAACGCCTCAACCGGTCTAACTTTTGGGGAGGCGAATCAGAGTTGCTGGTTACTACTATCTAAGAGATGACGCCACTTCAGTTTTCCTTGATTGTCATTCATCATTTTGCCAATTGTTAATCCTACAAAGTTACACACCATTGTTGCTACTTGCTACTCCGTATAACTTACTTTGCTGCAAATATCAGTCCAGGCTATTTTCTAAAACTGCTCAATTTTTATCCAAAGATGAAGAATCAAGGTGTCATAATCCTGTCGAATTGCAAGATGTCAGACAGATAACACAAACAAAGGGAAGTGTCAATGTGGCGTAGATACAAACATTGGGAAACATGTACTCCGTATATAATGTGATTATAGAATATAAAACGGATTTTAGTTTGGAAATACGAGGACTAATAGTTTGAGTGCTTGGTTCGCATATGTCAAGTAAGACCCTTTCCTTTGAGCTGTCTACTTAATCTGTTCAATTTTGTTTTGATTATAGGTAGGAGGCCGGGCAACAGTGAGGGGTGCTACACATATGGTTCCCTATGCACAGCCATCGAGGGCATTGCATCTCTTTAGTTCGTTCATTCGAGGACGGGCATTGCCAAGTACAACTAGTTCTTCCATGGACGGCGACTAACTAAAATACGGAGTAGAAAATAGCTGAAAGAGTTGAAACATTCATTGGAGAAATGCTTTCTGATGAGGGGTCTACTGATTCAAGCGAGCGCGAGTGAGGAAATGCTTTCTGATGAGGGGTCTAGAAAACAAGCTACTAATATCTCAGTATGGTCGCAAAAAAAAATGAATTTGAGGATAATGGGGTGAACGGGATCACCTCCGTTGACGGTTCCAGGAACTCTGAAGGTTCACGGATTCACCATAAACAACAAGCAATGGAACTACAGCTAATTCAGGTTAGTCTTACGATTGTGTGTAAGTTTTACTTTCCATTTTTTTCATTTGTTCTAGAAATATTCCTTATTATGGGAGATGACAAAATTGATGGATGACAAAATCGGCACACTTATTGATTTTTTTTGGGATGAACACCTTTTAAAATAATAATTGTTTAGGATTTTTTTTTATGTTATTTTCGATTGTGAAATAAATGATTGGATATTAGGTGTTCCTTTTACGAAATTTTATTCGATTGCGAGATTTATAATAATTGCAGATTATTCTAATTAAGTGTTTGTTTTATGAACCTTTATTAATTTGTATATGACTCTTGTTATAATTATTAACAATCGCAAGGAGTAAGGTGTTGGATCGAAACATATTATTAATATATTCTTTATGATCACATTCTCGACGCTTTTATGATGTCAAAGTGTCGATAGTTGAATTTTATATTATTATTTCTTGACGTTTTCAGTAGTAGAAAGTTGGGCGCTTAGAAAAAAGTTTGGCCGGGAAAAAAACCCTCGACATATAAAAGCGTAGAGGTTGCATATTTTAGTGTTCATGTGGTGACGCAGTAAAGTGTCGTGAATGAAATATTCAACACTTTAAAGCGTCGCAAATGACGATACAAAAATGCGACGAGAATTCCCGACACCCAAAATCTCCACGCTTTTCAAAAGCGACGAGAATTAAATTTGTGTCACTTTAAAGCGTCGAGAACCTACCTTTAAAGCGTCAAGAAACCAAGTGTTTTGTAGTAGTGATTTGTAGTCGCGGGCTTGCTAGAAGACGAATTGGCTCCTTGATAACCCTTTGTAGAGGCCTTAGTAAGGCTCTCTAACCTTAAATCGTCTTCGATTCTTGTACCCATCTCGGTTAAGGTGGCAAAATTGGGTATGATAGCGTACCGGAGATGGATCCGGTAAGATGGGAGGAGGTTTTTCACAAAGGCCTCCACTAGTACCTTTTCGCTGGGCTTGTCGACCAGCTTGACACTTTCAGCCCTCCACTTTTAGAGGTACTTGGTGAAACCCTCTTTTGGCTCTTGGGCCATGACCTCCAGAGTACGCATGGTTGTCTGGATCTCAGTATTGTCCGCATAGTTTCGGGCGAACTCCGTTGCGACATCGTCCCTTGTAGGAGTATGTCCTACGTAGGTGGGCCTTGCCTTAGTATAATAAGGCGGACTGGGATGGGAGGAAATCCGTGATATAAAATCGACGGAGTTTCGACGCTAGAAGACATGACGACTTACGACATGACCCGATACTGCTAAATACGGGAAGTCCTAAGAAAAGGAAGGTTTTGAAATTGAAGTTTTGAAAGCCCGAAGAAAAATTCGGAGAACCGACCCTTTTTTCGAAAGAAAAACGGAAAAGGTGGACCGGGTTACGGGTTTGAAAAAAGTTTCGAAAATATTTTCGAGTTTTGGAATGGGCATAATACCGGCTAAAAATAGGCTAATTTGAGTAAAATCGTGGATCCTAAATTCGGTATATGTCCCGGGTTTTGAAATTGGATATTTTGAAAAGGATGCAATTTTGAAAATGACGGTTTTTTGAAAAGACGACTTGTAGATCAGGTAGCACGTAGTCATGGAAACAGTATAACGACGCCATGTTGTGGACATGACGTAGGTCCACCCCGACGCGGCCACGCGCGGGTTTGGGTAGGCGAATGCATTAGAGGTGATCAAATGGCCCAAGCCCATAAGTCCTGCCCGACCCGACCCGCTTTTTTGAAGGGCTTGGGCCTTATATTATGGCCCAAAAAAGCCCATGGGTCGGCCCTAAAAAGCCCGAAGTGTTTTTGGGCCGGGTTTAGGCCACGAATTTGGCCCAAATTTTGGCCCGACCCGGCCCTTACTTAATAAAAATAGATAATTTTTATTACTACTTTTTATACTTGGTGATAAGATTATAACTCTCTTTTGAAATTCTTATATAATCATACGTAATTTATGATTAATATCTCCGTCACATGATCGTAATTACTCAAAGTAATACACAATACGTGTATATATTATATTCATGTATATTTTATTAAATATTTTAAATTTGTTACGTTATTCATTACGGAGTATATAATATTTAAAGTGATATATGTTTGTCGATATTGTTGTTTATCATTAATTTTTAAAGAAATTATAAAATTTATAAACAAAATACATGAGTTTAAATTATTAAACGGCGATATTAAGATATTCATTTCATACGAGAGCATTAAATTATGGGCCCAAAAAGCCCATTTTGGCCCGAAAAGCCCGTTCTAGCTCGCTAGGGCCGGGTTTGGGCTTAAAAAACAGGCCCACTCGTTTGGCCCGGCCCGGCCCAACCCGCTCACGTGGGTCATTTTTATTGCTTAGGCCCGGCCCAAGCCCGCATTGGCCCGGCCCATGATCACCTCTAGAATGCATCTCCATATGAGAATGGATCGAATTGAAATTTAAGTCGAAATGGAGTCGCCACCGAACTTTGTGGGAGTTCGGACCCGTTCGAGCCCACTTTATATCGCTATGGACCATACACAAAGTATGGCCCATTTCGGTTTTAGAGTTTATTGGGCTCGTCCCTTTGCATTGCGATACCAATACCATCTATACCGGTTATCGTGTAAAGAATGACTCTCGTGCGCCAACGGTTTCGGGCATCCGGAAACCGAGGTTCTGAGTAAGGGGTGAGGGTACGTGTTGGGAAGCCCACTAAGGACACCAAACCCCGCCCGCACATAGCGGCCTCTACTAAGACATCGTTTGACTTTCTAATATGCGCGTTAGTGATTCGGTGAAATGATATGCAAACAGCGTTTTAGCTAAGCATGCGAATTAAATGTGAGCTATGTCAATTTAATGCATCTAATTTATTGTCGGAGTGATTTAGCATGCGAGGGTTCATTTATAAACGGCGAAACGTAAATAAATAAAGCAAAAGCAATAATAAATCGGTTACAAGTTACACGGGCGGAATACAACCCGGAATTCACAATACGACAAACAATGAAATATAATAATCAAAATATGTAATTGAGATGACAAGCAATAATTATAACGGACCCGTGTATAAACTAGACCGTGAGTTTGTGTAGATGGACTAACCCCGGTTAAATGCACATTATGTTGTGCATTAAACGGAGGACGGAGACATAGGACCCGAGCGTAATGCTAGCCCGATCCCATGCCTCGTTGCCTTGTCCCAACTTATCACGTCGAAAAATCGATCAAAGTTGTCCTAGGTGTCGTGATATGCGTGAGTTTTGAAGAAAGGAGGGTCACGTGATTGTCTTTACACGTGATGACTGGAGTCGTAAAAAAGACGAGGCTCGAAATGTGTGTCGAGGCTCTCGGTTTTCTGGGTTACAGGACCCACTCGACCGAGTCGTGGTCTGACTCGGTCGAGTGCGTCTTTAAACGTGGTTACTGCCCAGTTTTTTGGGTGCTACTCGATCGAGTAGCCTATGTACTCGATCGAGTAGCCCCTGTACGAGTTGTGACTCGTTTATTTTTTTGGTTTAAAATCGATGATTTGCCAAATCAAATACAAATATCGCACGATTTGTATTTAACTTGGTTTCCGGTACTATAATCGTGTATGCATACGATTATAATACCGTTATCGGAATTTATAAAAACGTTGTCGTTAGATTAAAATTTTGATTGGTGATGAAATTGCATCCCTCTACGTCACGACATCGAAATTAATCCTTACGGATTATGTGATGTCGGTTTTCGTGTCAACGGGTTCCATACCAATCTTAGAAATGGATCTATACGCGTTCAACTACGAATGATCGTGATCACGTTATTAAACGGACCCTAAAAAAAACGATCATCGTAGGCAAACGTGTTTGGATCCGAGTTTTGAAATTATTATATATATACACGGTACGTACGATATTATGATAAAATGTAAATAACGATAATTGAATGCAAAAAGTAAAATGTTAGTGTTAGTAATCATGTCGTTACTATCGACTAAATATAATACTATAAACATAAATATAAATATACATAAAAAAGGAACGTGAAAAAGGATGAAGAAGGAAAAGTCGGTGTTGAATCGTCACACCCTCAACCTACATGTTCTTGCTTCTCGGGATACGGTTCGTCAAATGGCGGCAATGGCACGGGAACGTCGAGATACGTAGGAGGAGTTGATGGTGTGTATGTATGGCTCGGTTTGTGTGTATCGTGATGTCGAGAATGGTGTTGCAAAATGTAGGGTGTTGTAGTGTAAAGTTGGCTGAAATTGAAGGGGTAAAAGTTGTTGCTAAAGGTAAAAAGTTGTGTAATGCTTAGGATTGACGGGGTATTTATAGGGAACCCACGACACAGGGGCACTCGATCGAGTGGCCCTAGTGCACTCGGTCGAGTGTGTAACAGCCCTAAATTTTCGCGACAAAAATAGAAGAATAAAATAGGAAAATTTAAAGCCGTTACTCCGCATTTAGCTCATAGCTCACAGGGCCAAATGCAAGGCAAAATAATAGTATAAAAATTAAAAGAAATATAAATTCAATAGTTAATTTAAATAGAAACGTTGCAGCGGAAGACTTAAGTCCCACAAAATCCAAAACGGTTTAAAACAACTTCAACCCAAAATTCAACATAAATATAAATAGTTTAGAGGTAAACGTTAAATAATAAATTCCTTCCTCGCTCAGCATCCCGAACCAAATGCACCCATGCAGCATATTAATTGTACCTATCAATTGTACCCAAAACACAAATAGGTACAGGTTCCAGCGGGTAACGACCCAAAACAAAGGACGTCAGCAAAGCTGAGTAAAATATATTATATTGAAAACGTAAAACAATAATTATAATTTGTAGTAAACTGAAATCAGAGTTAAATATATTGTCAAACCAAAAGTACTGTGAAAACAGTAGTCAAAACCAAAATCAATCACAATATATTGTTTCCACCTGTGTGCCAAGGTCCTACCCTTTTGCACGATCTAGAGGTACCACCTATGCTTAGCTAGACTTACTATAGTGCGCACTACTCACATTTGGGCAGTCAGTAGGATGAGGCTGCCAAAGGAGGAAGTCTAACTACCTATCAAGTGGGGGGCCGGAAAACCCCCACTTAACACAACTCGGGCCAGCAGTTCAGTTTCGGGATAACCACCAAAAGATTTGTACCAAAATAATACCAATATGTGACTTGTGTCACAAAATTTCAATATCCAAAATATCACAAGAGTGTCATAAAAATTCATCGTTGACAAAATAATTATAAAACCGTTTCAAAAATATAATTTAAACCGAACATGCTCTTTAGTTAAAGGTGAAAAGGTCAAAACGTCCCTCTCAAGACGGTCAATCCAGCTAATACTAATCCAAAAATTCTCTCTCCTCGAATCCACAGACTACAAATAATATAAATGGTTCAATAACTTAACCCTCCAACTTACTAATATCAAGACGGTATTAACTCAACGTACAAATCTACCAAGGTAAGATGCTCTCGTCTTTCTAGCTTAAGTAGGAAAACTAAACATCCCAATAAACTTTTAATCAACTACGATCAAAGTCATATAGTTGTAAACTAAGCATCAACATCACCTTCGTACACTGGACATGTCAACTCCCACCTTTACATCACTTAAAATAAGTAGCATCAACTACTGCACACTTAAAATAAATTTGCATCACCCTCTTACCCAAAAACACAATACATACGAGACTCACAATTCTATCTCACGCCCTTAACAGATTATCCCTTAATAATATAGGTAAATTTAGGAATTTAGCAAGAAGACATGTCTTATTCAAATTGACCCATATTGATCCATAACTTAATCCAATAAAGACTCACACCACATCCCGACAGTGACGATGATAATAAAGTACCAAGACCACGGCTTTTAGAAAGAAAGAATCGAGACTTAGAATATTTAGACATGAATTATCCCAAAATTTATAGTTAAGAAATAAAGAGATTAGTTTATTAAAGTACTTACAATTTTAATGAAGACGGGTGTAAAACGTGTTGGCGTAAACAAAGATGAAGGATTGATTTTACGACACCGATCGATTGGCTACAACAGGAAGCAAGGCAAAAAGAAGAGGCGGAAGAAGTGTGGCGGCAGTGGGGTGTGAAAAAAAAGAAAATAAGGGTGATGGGAAACAAGGTCTACGGGTGGGGGTTTAAATAGGTTAAGGTTTCCTTTTTTTTTTTTTTGGTATTTGACTCGAAATCCAACCGTCGATTTGTAAACTAACCTTCCACTTTAATAAAATCAAAATCGATTTATTATAAGACGACTCAAATACTTTAATTTTATGACGACATTAAAATATTTTTTTTTTCCAATTTAAAAACCCGATTTAAATAAAATAGAAAAATAACGCCTTATGAATGACTCGAAAAATAACGGGCTGTTACAGAGTGCCCTGGAAAATGAACCTGGACCGTCTTTTTGAGGCTCCACTCGATCGAGTGGGTCAATCCACTCGACCGAGTGGATCAATTAGGCCGCAAAATTTTAGGCGTGATTGGCTTTGATTTGATCTTGATTGATTTTGATTGATTTTTGAATGGCGCAATTTTCGAGAATGTATCAGGTCGTTTTTTGTGTCGAGTTCGTCTTGACCGGGTTTTGACCCGGTCGCTAAAAGACGGGAATTATTTTTGGTGTCGGTTTTGACCCAAATTAGTCTTATTTTGCTCGGAACGACCCACTGGGCCTGGTTTTGAGGTTGGTTTTGTGAGATTTGTATCCCGTTAAAAGCCCATGCCGGACATTATTAATTTCGAGCCCGTATCCGAGCGCGTTAGAGCACGTTAGCGTCCGATCATCATCGGGTGTTTTTTGGAAACTACCATAGACACCTGGCAGTCAAAATGCGGGTGTCTACAGAGCCCCCACTCTGACTGAGGCTTGGACAGGGCGAAAGTCAGAGTAGCTACCAAGTCAATTAAGACTTGGTAGACTTCCGATCGGGTCGTTTATAGTCCATTAGACTTGCGTGAAGGGCTCGCCAGCCATAAGATAGAAATCATACCTGAGCTGATGATAGTGCCTTTGTGGAAAATTGGACTTGTCGCGTTAGTCCTGGGTGTGGGCCCATCCCGTGCTTAAATCGAGGGAATGCCGTCTTTAGACTTTCCGCTGGGGAGATATATAAACTGTGCGGGCTTGCTTCTGAAGCCTCGAGTTGTACCTGTATCAGTTACATAAAGCTTTGCATGCAACATTTAGGCAAAACACGACTCGTGCTGGGGAATAAAAATTTGGATGATAGAAAAATTTTAAAAAAAATTTAGAATGTATTTTTTTGAATTTTTGAATTTTGACAGACCGCTCGGGATGACTAAATTCCTGTGTCTGTGGGGAAGAGCCATGAGTCGGGCCTGTATGTCTAGGCCCGCTTGGGCCAAGGAGGCATAGTTGCAGGGGATGCACCATGGTTTTGATGTTATAAATACATCACCCTGGTTTCTTCTTTGTCACAACCCTCAAAACTTCTTCTTCTCAAAAAAATTATCTCCTTCAAGAAATCTTATCATGGCCATTGACCGTCTGATTGACATGCTGCAAGACTGGTCCCACCGTTTCAGGGATGCGAGCAAGGTAGCCTTAAGGCAGTCGGGCATATTCAAATTCTTCACGTTCCGTCAGATGCACGTGGACCGTCATTTCCTTGATGCCTGTCTGACCTTCTGGGATGACACTTATCACGTTTTCGCCTTCCCTCGGAGCGAGATCTATCCTCTCCCTGAGGAAAATTGCTGCCATAGGAGGGTGGAATCCACTGCTCCGTCCTACCGTCCCTTTCTCAGTTCGGGACCACAGGAGGAAATTACGGGAGTTTTTGGGGCTCTCCCATGCTGAAGTATCCCGCATGCTTGAAGGGGATACTGTTTCTCTGCTTGCCTTAGCTGAGAAGTTCATGAACCCGTACGACATCCGGGTTACGCCCATTCATAGCCGTAGGGCGTTCGCCTTCTGTATGCTGCACGTGTATGCCTTTGAAGGCCATATGGACCTGTTGTCTTGTATGGGTAGCGTTCGTCTTCTCGTCATTGCTGACCTTATGGAGACGGAGTGTAGTCCTGCATGGTTGATCACGGGGGAAATCATTCAGGGCTTGGACAACCGAAAGAGGGATGAGTCAGCCCGTTTCACTGGGAGCACCCGCCTGCTACAGGTATACCGCTTTTTCCTTGATTTTTGATTTTTTTTTTGATCGCGATGTACTGCTACAGGGGAGGGCACTCGATCGAGTCGCGATCGAGTGCCCTCGTGAAGGGGTCTACTGCCTCGTTTTAGGGGTGTCACTCGATCGAGTGACCCCGGCACTCGATCGAGTGACCCCGGCACTCGATCGAGTGCCTTCTGGCGAACCTCCGAATCGTTCTCATGAATGTTGTGTTCTTTTCAGCTCTGGCTATTTGAGAGGTTGTCAAAGATCGAGCCTCCTCCCAACCCGAGTCAATATTGGTTCAACCAGGTGATGACAAGGAGACGGCCTACCGACTCGTCCTGCCTTATTACCCAGAAATATTGGGAGGAAGAATTAACATTCCATCGTGGTCCGTTGATACGATGGGTGGTTCCATGGTGGCCTATTTATGCCTGGACGGGTTTGGCGCCCGAAGATAAAGCACGCTACCAGGTGATTCTGTCCCTTAGCCAGACAGTTCACCTCTATCCTGACCGCATACTCAGGCAGTATGGGTGGACTCAGCGCATCCCGGAGAACGAGGCAGTTGTGAGTGCACCTACCCAGCTGACCGACATTATGTGCGACACCTGGATTCAGAGGTGGTACACTCGAGCTACTTGGTCCGTTCCCAAGTCGCTCCATTCTACCTGGGTGTCTTATTCCTATGAAAGGTGGACCAAAGCCGAGACTGGCGAAGCTCGTGCTGCTCTGAAGGTTGATGAGGCCTTCGACCTGCTTCGGCGCGAGAAGATCAAGGATAACAGGGACTTCTTCGCTGAAGGGGAGACTCCTGCCCCGATAGCCGGTCTAAAGCTGGGTCAGAGAAAAGGAGACAGGACTCGAGCTAGGGGGTCCGACGCTAGAGGTGCTTGGGGGGAGGTGAGCCCCCAGACAAACTTGGAGAGGAGACCAGGGGCCAGGCCTTCAGTCCAGGACCGACTTGGTCCTAAGGACAGGTTGCCGGAGCATATACGGGCTCGACTTGGGCCCGTAACAATAGCTGAAGATCCTCTGTCGAGGAAGAGGACTCGGGCCAAGGAGGTTCCCGTGGTCATCCGGGAACGTTCTCCCCCACCCAGGCGAACTCGGGCTCCGCGAGACCCGAAGGACAAGGGCAAGGGCAAGATGCCCGGATACTAGTCTCCGTTATTATTATTATTTAGATATTATTACTATTTTTGTTGTGTGTTTTTTTTCGTGGCTTTTGTAATTTTGAAATACCGAGTTTATCGGTGTTTTTTTTTTGGAATAATAAAAGTATTATTTTAGTGAAACCGCTTCTGTCTTTTTCGTTATTGCGATGGTTGTGCCCTTTTGAGGGGCTGCCTACGTATCCACAATTAGTGGAATCAAACCAAACGTAGTTCGGGAGTATATTTTTTGCAATTTTGAAATACACCAAGACTATGAGTTCAAGATGTGCGACAATAGGATAAATAATCCTAACTTATTGACTTGCTTATAAATTTTGAAAAAGATGTTTTTAAAATAATTTTTGCAAATGACATTTGAGATAAGGTTTAGGGGTAGTAGCGCTTCAGCTGGTCTAGGTTGGTTGGGTTGACAAATCCATTCCCGTCCAGGTCCGTCAGCATTACTGCTCCTCCTGATAGAACCTTCTTGACTAGGTATGGCCCAGCCCAATTATGTTTGAATTTTCCTCTTGGGTCAACCGGCAGTAAGGCACGAACCGATTTTAGGACCAAATCCCCTTCTTTGATATTCCTGGGCCTAACTCTCTTGTTAAAGGCCCGCTTGATTCTTTTTTGATATATTTGGATGTTATTGAGAGTCCGCGACCTCATTCGTCCAAGAGAATTAACGATTAATATCGAGCTTGAACCCAATCCGCTTCAGGCACTTGGCTTTCTAGTAGAATTCTGAGAGACGGTATCTCCAATTCGACTGGCTGGACCGCTTCCATGGCATACGTTAAATAATATGGAGTTGCCCGGTTGCAGTTCGGATCGACGTCCGGTACCCCCATAGGGCAAACGGTATTTTGTCGGGCCAGTCCCGATAATTATCAGCCATCTTTTTGAGTATGGTGACAATTGTCTTATTAGCAGCTTCTACCGCTCCATTTGTTTGGGGACGGTATGGTGCAGATGTATGCCTCTGGATTTTGTATTTTGCTAGCAAAGTAGTGGTTTCGGCTTGGAAGTGGGTCCCGTGATCACTGATAAACTCGTGTGGGATCCCGTATCGGCATATGATTTTATTCTGGATAAATTTAGCCACGTGCTTGGCGTTCAAGACACGGTATGATTCGGCTTCGACCCATTTGGTGAAATAATCGATAGCCACCAAAATAAAACAGTGACCTCCTGTCCCGGAAGGGTTCACTTTCCCAATTATGTCAATCCCCCATGTCGAAAATGGCCATGGCGAGGTCATAGTGTACAGTAGAGACGACGGCATGTGTTGAACATTGCCGAAAATTTGACAATTATGGCAGTGTTTGACGTATGATTGACAGTCGGTTTCCATACTGTTCCAGTAGTACCCGAGCCTCATGATTTTTCGGGCTAGCATATGGGCGTTCATATGCGAACCGTTTTCACCGTAGTGTACCTCAGCCATCACTTTTTCAGCTTGCGTTTTGTCGATACATAGGAGTAAAGCCCCCTGTGCCATCTTTTTGTATAACTGACCGTCGTCCGTACGAATGAATTGGGTGGCCAGTCTTCGCAGGGCTTTCTTGGCCCGATTTTCAGTTCCCGGAGGATATTCTCCCGTAACCAAGTAGGTTAGAACAGCCTGATACCAAGGTTCTGAATCGGTGATCTCGATATCTTGAATGGCGTTGACATGTGCCGGCTCGGACCGCCTTTCGACACAGATTGGCATACTGGCCATATGTTCCGGGATGTTTAATAAAGATGCCAATTTGGAAAGTGCATCCGCGAACTGGTTTTCTTCACGTGGGAGATAGATATATTCTACCTTCTGGAATTGCTTCTCTAGAACCCTTACTCGCGCTTGGTAAGCCACGAGATTAGCATTCCGAGTTTTCCATTTTTGAAGGGCTTGATTGATGACTAGGGACGAGTCTCCGTGAACTCGGAGATTTGTAATTCCCAAATCAGCAGCCGCTTGCAACCCGTGGATGCATGCTTCGTATTCGGCCGCGTTGTTGGTCACATCAAAGTCTAATTTGATGGATAACGGCGTGTGTTCCCCTCGGGGTGAGATTAACATAATTCCGACCCCGAACCCTCGAAAGTTGGATGCTCCATCAAAATACAAGTCTCATGTTTCGGTGTCAGTATGGAATATGTCTTCGTCAGGAAAGGCCCAAGTATCGGTATGGCCCTCTTCAGATATCGGGCTGTCGGCAAGGAACTCGGCTACCACCCGACCTTTGATGGCTTTTAATGGTACGAATTTGAGGTCGAACTCGGCTAGCATTAAAGTCCATCTGGACATTCTTCCATTAAGAATGGGCTTTTCGAACAAGTATTTGATCGGATCCATTTTGGACAGGACGTGTACCTCGTGACTGAGCATGTAGTGTCTGAGCTTTTTAGTGGCCCACACCAAAGCTAGGCATGTTTTCTCGAGCATTGTATACTTGCATTCGTATTCTAGGAACTTTTTACTGATGTAGTAAATAGCCTGTTCTTCTGAATCGACTGTCTGGGCCAGCATAGCCCCCATGGCTGTCTCAGTCGTTGTTAGGTATAACGACAAAGGCAAACCGGGTTGAGGCGGCATTAATACCGGCGGAGCAGACAGGATCTCCTTTATTCTGTCAAAAGCCGTTTGACATTTATCGTCCTATAGTACTTGTTCCCCTATCTTCAGTTTCTTGAAAATGGGCTCACATACCATGGTTAGCTTTGAAATAAACCGGCTGATATATTGGACTTTCCCGAGAAACCCCCTTATTTCTTTTTCGGTCTTAGGTGGTTGCATCCCGGTAATGGCTTTGATTTTAGCTGGGTCGACCTCGATGCCGCGTTGGCTAACGATATGGCCCAGTAATTTGCCTGATGTTACCCCGAAACTGCACTTTTGATGGTTCAACCTCATGTTGTACTTACGCAGTCGGGTGAAGAATTTTCTTAGAGCGGTAACATGCCCGTCTCGGCTTTTAGACTTAACAATCATGTCATCGACATAAACCTCCACTTCCTTGTGCATCATGTCATGTAACAAGGTCGTGGCTGTTCGTTGATAAGTGGCTCCGGCATTAATGAGCCCAAATGGCATGACGGTATAACAATATGTGCCCCATGGCGTGGTGAAAGTGGTTTTACCCATATCTTCTTCTGCCATCTTGATTTGGTTGTATCCGGCGTACCCATCCATAAATGATAGAAGGGCGTGATCTGCTGTATTGTCCACCAGTATGTCGATGTGTGGTAACGGAAAATCGTCTTTTGGGCTGGCCTTGTTAAGGTCCCGGAAATCCACGCATACCCGCACCTTGTCGTCCTTCTTGGGTACAAGCACGATGTTTGCAACCCAGTCTGGATATTCAGACACTTGTATAAAGCCTGCTTTGAATTGTTTGTCTACCTCTTCTTTGACTTTGAGAGACCACTCGGGCATCATTCTTCGAAGCTTCTGTTTTACCGGCTTATACCCATCTTTGATGGGTATACGGTGTTCGGCTATTTCCCGATCTATCCCCGGCATGTCCTTGTAGGACCATGCGAAGACATCTTATAACTCTTGGAGGAGGTTTGTGAGTTGTTGTCTCTCCTCGGGATCTAAGGATAACCCTATCTTAAGCATCTGGGGCTCTAAGGTTGTTCCTACATTGATAGACTCGGTTTCCTCAATTACCGGGTCTCGGGATTCCCTCTGTTCTAGTTGCTCGATCAGA
Organism: Agrostemma githago; assembly: GCA_958450325.1. Lineage (NCBI taxonomy): Eukaryota > Viridiplantae > Streptophyta > Magnoliopsida > Caryophyllales > Caryophyllaceae > Agrostemma > Agrostemma githago. The sequence continues at coordinate 69,239,362 of OY288250.1, read as the reverse complement.
TGCGGAGGCAAGGATACCTGTTCATCGGGTTTCTCAATGTCATTGCAGAAAATATTTTTGAAATTGAAAGTATTTTGGAAATAAGACAAGTCATAAGCGGAACGGTTTTTGTTATTATTGATGGTAAATTTGGAAAACAGCTCAAAGAGAGCGGTCATCTGATCATTGGTCAGAGGCGGGATTGGGAGCGCTTTCGGGACAGACCCCGAGGTTCCGGTGGTAGTGACTACAGGGAGGAGGGTTACAGTTTGGACTCTAGCACCAAACCCCTTAGACTCGAATACAGACTCAGACTCAGACTCAGACTCAGACTCTGACTCAGACTCTGACTCAGAATCGGTGTCTGGCATGTCTCCTTCCCCGGTGGTCAGCTTGTAGACTCGACCCTGGCCGTCGGTCCACTTGATGGACTTCCTCCAGGCTCTTTTAATTTCCCAGTATCAGCACCGACTTCTGAGATCAGCTTTGAAGGATTGAACCTGTTGCTTCGAAGGATCAGGTTCATCAAGTCTTCCTTGGGGTTCGGAACAACTTTGTCTTCCCCAAATAAGAGCCCCAGCACGGGCTCGGCATTGTCAGCACTCTCCTTGGATTCAGATTGGATGAGGGCGAATATGTCGTTCGGGATGTAGTTGCATTCCCGAGCTAGTTCAATCTCGGGATATGTGACAGTTGGTTGATACAGGCCAACTTGAATAGCCCCGAATACCGGTGTGACGAAATAGTCAGCCAACCTTGGGCTATAAGGGCCCAAGTAGGTACCCTTGATGATGTTACAAGCCTTCTCAATGCCTGCTCGGACCACATTTACCGGGGTCATAGCATACCCTAAACCGAAGTGAGATTCCCCGTCATTCAGGACTTCAATAATCTTCCCAGCTGGAAGATATGGCCTCGAAGTAGCCCCCGGTAAATATCCCAAATTCTGCAACATCGTGTCGATGCTTGTGGTGAAATAGGGCCTGAAAAGGTACTCTTCTTCAATCATCCCTACAAAATCGAATCCCCACAGTTCGGTGCGGTCCGTGGCGTTACATCTAGCCACAGTCATAGGGGTTGCTTCTAGGGTGATAATGCCGTCTTGCAAGGGCATTTTGATCTTCCGGTGAAGAGTAGAAGACACCGCCTTTACAGCATGAATCCAAGGCCTTCTTAGGAGCAAATTAAAAGAGGAGGTGACATCGATCACCTGAAACTCTAGCTCCTTTTCAATTGGACCCGTTGCAATTGTCAGCTTAACGGCCCCAGAAACCGCCTTTGGGCTCCCATCGAAAGCCTGAATAGTATGGGCAGTTGGTATGTAGTCGGCCTCAGTGATGTCGAGGGCTTTGGCAGTCCTTAGAGGGAGGACATTCACAACAGACCCGTCGTCGACTAGGGTCATTGGGAGGTACTTTCCTCGGCAAATTACCGTGATGTATAGGGCCAGATTGTGAGAGGCCCCGAAAGGTGGTAGATCGGCATCCGAGAAAGTGACTAATGGGCCTTCTTCTTTGGACTTGCCCTTGAGGTAGGGCAGGATCGTGGCTACCATTTCACTAGGGGTAACCTGGGAGTCGACCTTGATCTGATCGAGAGCCTTAGTAAGTGCCTCTCGATGTTCTTGCGAGCTAACCAAGAGTTGCCATATAGTGAGGTCAACTCGAGTTCTTTTCAATTGTTTGACAAGAGCCGTATCGGTGCTTGGCTCTTCAATGGCCTCTTCCGTCCTGGCGGGTTCAGTGATGGTTGCCGGGACTGAGACGTCCTTGGAGCTGGTGGCTGAATAAGGACGACCGGCGGTGGTGAAGTGGTTACTAGCTAAGGCCTTGGACTTAGCCCTCCGGATTTCTTCGGGAGTGATAGGGACAGTTTCCCCTTTGGTGAGGTACACATCTTCCTCATCATCGAACTAGATTCCATTGATTTGTGGGATGAAAGGAGAGATAAGGTGAGAACAGTCGATCACCTCACCGATGAAGATAGTATGAGAGCTAAAGGGGTTGTCCTTGTTGCTTGGCTTGTCCCCGGGTAACGGTATTTTCCTGCTCTCAATTAAATCCTGAATCAGATGCTTCAGCTTCCAACATTTCTCGGTGTCATGCCTATTGCTCCGATGATATTGGCAATAGGCTTGGGCATTGTAGCTTTTGGAGCGTTTTTCAACTGGGACTTCAGGAGTTGGGCCTATCGGTTGGACCATGCCCTTGGAAGATAGCCTTTGTAAGGCATATGTATAGGTAGTCCCTATATCAGTGAATACTCTAGGAGGGGTATTTCTTTTGGATGAGGCATCCAAGAGATTAACCGTGTCGAAGATGCTTCGGGTTGCGGCCGGAGGCTTGATAGTGGATGAGGAAGCCCCTTGGTATCCCTTGCTTGGGGCCTTAGTCAGGCTCTCTAGTCTTAGATCATCTTCAATTCTCATGCCCGTTTCAGTAAGAGTGGTGAAATTGGGTATGACAGTATACCGAAGGTGGACCCGGTAGGAGGGGAGGAGGTTCTTGACAAAGGCCTCCACTAAAGTCTTTTCACTGGGCTTATCGACCAGTTTCACACTTTCGGCCCTCCAGCGTTGGAGGTATTTGGTAAAGCCCTCCTTGGGTTCTTGGGCCATAACCTCTAGAGACCGCATTGTGGTCTGGATCTCGGTGTTGTCAGCAAAGTTCCAAGCAAATTCCGTAGCCACATCATCCCATGTCGAGAACTTCTTGGGATCTAGCCTGTAGTACCAGGCCTTTGGGTGTTTCTCAAGAGATGCAGCAAAGAGGTTTTTGAACATAGAAGAGTCCACTCCCTTAATAGCCATGAACTCCTTGAAGGCCCGTACATGTAGTAACGGGTCTTCAGTCCCCTCGAACATGGGTAAGCCCGTGAGATTCAGGTTCGCGGGCAGTTTGTCACTTACCGGAGAGTACTCCCGACTATTCTCCCGGTGAATATTGTTACTTCCAGTTAGGTGAACTTGTTCTTCCAATCGGCGAACCGAGCTAACTAGTTCAGCTAGAGGTTCCGTAACCCCGGTATTTGGAGTCCTTTGCTCCACTGCAGCTAAACGGGCAACGATAGCAACTTGGCCGGCCCTCATTTCTGTCAATTGGGCTTCAATGTCGGCCTGTTTGTCGATCATGGTGTCCACAGAGGTTTTCAGACTGTTCAAGGTAGCTTCCATCCTGCGGGTGTGTCTGGTTGCCGGCGGCCTGTCTGTAAGAACACCGCGTAATCAGAAACTGAACCCAGACCTTGGAACCAAAGATAGTACATCCCGAGCAGGGAAAAGACTAAAAAAGACGACTTGAAAGAGACTTTTAGACGGGTGACTCGTGGATGACGGGCCTTCCTTAGGATTCGACGGGTGGGCCGAATCCTGTTTGAAGGAAGGTCAATGTGAGATGTCCCCAGACTTTGGACTCAAATGTGTAGACGGGCCTTCCTTTGTAGGAGTATGTCCTACGTAGGTGGGCCTTGCCTTAGTCTAATAAGGTGGACTGGGATAGGGAAGAAACTCGTGATGTAAGATCGACAGAGTTTCGACGCTAAAGACCTTGACGACTTATGACATGACCCGACACTGCTAAATACGGGAAGTTCTAAGAGGGAGGAAAGTTTTGAAAAGGATTATTTTTGGAAAGTCCGAGAAAACTCGGGGAAAGGCCCGATTTTTTTTCAAGAAAATCGGAAAGGGCATCGGGCCTTGGTTTTGAAAGTTCGAAAATATTTTCGAGTTTTGAATTGGGCAGCATACCGGTTAAAAAAAGGGGCTATTTTGAGTAAAATCATAAGCCCTAAGTTCGGTAGCTTCCCGGGTTTTGAATTTTGAATATATTTTTTTGAAAAGATGTATTTTTGAAAATGACGGTTTTTTGAAAATGACACGGAAACCAAGCAGCACATAGTCACGCAAGCATTATAACGACGTCATGTATGCTTTACACTAAGTCTCGGTCGGTCTATAGAGGGTCTATACCAGTGCTCATAGTCTAGACGAGAAACGGGACGGACTTCCTAAGTCGAGTGGAGCTTAGAACATGTCGCAAAGTCCATACGAATCGACTATGAACACCTTTAACGTATCCAAGGCGGAATACATCGTGGTATAGTGGGACGTCGGTCACCAGTACCGGTCCAGGAAAATAAGGGTTATGCATGAACCGTAAAACTAAAACGCATATTGTATTTGTCAAACGATTTCTATTCGAGTCTCACCCTGAGGATGCCGATGGTTAGGCACTCATCGGTTAATCCCCAGCGGAGTTGCCAAATTGTGGACATGACGTAGGTCCACCCCGACGCGGCCACGCGCGGGTTTGGGTAGGCGAATGCATCTCCATATGAGAATGGATCGAATTGAAATTTAAGTCGAAATGGAGTCGCCGCCGAACTTTGTGGGAGTTCGGACCCGTTCGAGCCCACTCTATATCGCTATGGACCATACACAAAGTATGGCCCATTTTGGTTTTAGAGTTTATTGGGCTCGTCCCTTTGCATTGCGATACCGATACCATCTATACCGGTTATCGTGTAAAGAATGACTCTCGTGGTCCAACGGTTTCGGGCATCCGGAAACCTAGGTTCTGAGTAAGGGGTGAGGGTACGTGTTGGGAAGCCCACTAAGGACACCCAACCCCGCCCGCACATAGCGGCCTCTACTAAGACATCGTTTGACTTTCTAATATGCACGTTAGTGATTCGGTGAAATGATATGCAAACAGCGTTTTAGCTAAGCATACGAATTAAATGTGAGCTATGTCAATTTAATGCATCTAATTTATTGTCGAAGCGATTTAGCATGCGAGGGTTCATTTATAAACGGCGAAACGTAAATAAATAAAGCAAAAGCAATAATAAATCGGTTACAAGTTACACGGGCGGAATACAACCCGGAATTCACAATACGACAAACAATGAAATATAATAATCAAAATATGTAATTGAGATGACAAGCAATAATTATAAACGGACCCGTGTATAAACTAGACCGTGAGTTTGTGTAGATGGACTAACCCCGGTTAAATGCACATTATGTTGTGCATTAAACGGAGGACGGAGACATAGGACCCGAGCGTAATGCTAGCCCGATCCCATGCCTCGTTGCCTTGTCCCAACTTATCACGTCAAAAAATCGATCAAAGTTGTCCTAGGTGTCGTGATATGCGTGAGTTTTGAAGAAAGGAGGGTCACGTGATTGTCTTTACACGTGATGACTGGAGTCGTAAAAAAGACGAGGCTCGAAATGTGTGTCGAGGCTCTCGGTTTTCTGGGTTACAGGACCCACTCGACCGAGTCGTGGTCTGACTCGGTCGAGTGCGTCTTTAAACGTGGTTACTGCCCAGTTTTTTGGGTGCTACTCGATCGAGTAGCCTATGTACTCGGTCGAGTAGCCCCTGTACGAGTTGTGACTCGTTTATTTTTTTGGTTTAAAATCGATGATTTGCCAAATCAAATACAAATATCGCACGATTTGTATTTAACTTGGTTTCCGGTACTATAATCGTGTATGCATACGATTATAATACCGTTATCGGAATTTTATAAAAACGTTGTCGTTAGATTAAAATTTTGATTGGTGATGAAATTGCATCCCTCTACGTCACGACATCGAAATTAATCCTTACGGATTATGTGATGTTGGTTTTCGTGTCAACGGGTTCCGTACCAATCTTAGAAATGGATCTATACGCGTTCAACTACGAATGATCGTGATCACGTTATTAAATGGACCTTAAAAAAACGATCATCGTAGTCAAACGTGTTTGGATCCGAGTTTTGAAATTATTATATATATACACGGTACGTACGATATTATGATAAAATGTAAATAACGATAATTGAATGCAAAAAGTAAAATGTTAGTGTTAGTAATCATGTCGTTACTATCGACTAAATATAATACTATAAACATAAATATAAATATACATAAAAAAGGAACGTGAAAAAGGATGAAGAAGGAAAAGTCGGTGTTGAATCGTCACACCCTCAACCTACATGTTCTTGCTTCTCGGGATACGGTTCGTCAAATGGCGGCAATGGCACGGGAACGTCGAGATACGTAGGAGGAGTTGATGGTGTGTATGTATGGCTCGGTTTGTGTGTATCGTGATGTCGAGAATGGTGTTGCAAAATGTAGGGTGTTGTAGTGTAAAGTTGGCTGAAATTGAAGGGGTAAAAGTTGTTGCTAAAGGTAAAAAGTTGTGTAATGCTTAGGATTGACGGGGTATTTATAGGGAACCCACGACACAGGGGCACTCGATCGAGTGGCCCTAGTGCACTCGGTCGAGTGTGTAACAGCCCTAAATTTTCGCGACAAAAATAGAAGAATAAAATAGGAAAATTTAAAGCCGTTACTCCGCATTTAGCTCATAGCTCACAGGGCCAAATGCAAGGCAAAATAATAGTATAAAAATTAAAAGAAATATAAATTCAATAGTTAATTTAAATAGAAACGTTGCAGCGGAAGACTTAAGTCCCACAAAATCCAAAACGGTTTAAAACAACTTCAACCCAAAATTCAACATAAATATAAATAGTTTAGAGGTAAACGTTAAATAATAAATTCCTTCCTCGCTCAGCATCCCGAACCAAATGCACCCATGCAGCATATTAATTGTACCTATCAATTGTACCCAAAACACAAATAGGTACAGGTTCCAGCGGGTAACGACCCAAAACAAAGGACGTCAGCAAAGCTGAGTAAAATATATTATATTGAAAACGTAAAACAATAATTATAATTTGTAGTAAACTGAAATCAGAGTTAAATATATTGTCAAACCAAAAGTACTGTGAAAACAGTAGTCAAAACCAAAATCAATCACAATATATTGTTTCCACCTGTGTGTCAAGGTCCTACCCTTTTGCACGATCTAGAGGTACCACCTATGCTTAGCTAGACTTACTATAGTGCGCACTACTCACATTTGGGCAGTCAGTAGGATGAGGCTGCCAAAGGAGGAAGTCTAACTACCTATCAAGTGGGGGGCCGGAAAACCCCCACTTAACACAACTCGGGCCAGCAGTTCAGTTTCGGGATAACCACCAAAAGATTTGTACCAAAATAATACCAATATGTGACTTGTGTCACAAAATTTCAATATCCAAAATATCACAAGAGTGTCATAAAAATTCATCGTTGACAAAATAATTATAAAACCGTTTCAAAAATATAATTTAAACCGAACATGCTCTTTAGTTAAAGATGAAAAGGTCAAAACGTCCCTCTCAAGACGGTCAATCCAGCTAATACTAATCCAAAAATTCTCTCTCCTCGAATCCACAGACTACAAATAATATAAATGGTTCAATAACTTAACCCTCCAACTTACTAATATCAAGACGGTATTAACTCAACGTACAAATCTACCAAGGTAAGATGCTCTCGTCTTTCTAGCTTAAGTAGGAAAACTAAACATCCCAATAAACTTTTAATCAACTACGATCAAAGTCATATAGTTGTAAACTAAGCATCAACATCACCTTCGTACACTGGACATGTCAACTCCCACCTTTACATCACTTAAAATAAGTAGCATCAACTACTGCACACTTAAAATAAATTTGCATCACCCTCTTACCCAAAAACACAATACATACGAGACTCACAATTCTATCTCACGCCCTTAACAGATTATCCCTTAATAATATAGGTAAATTTAGGAATTTAGCAAGAAGACATGTCTTATTCAAATTGACCCATATTGATCCATAACTTAATCCAATAAAGACTCACACCACATCCCGACAGTGACGATGATAATAAAGTACCAAGACCACGGCTTTTAGAAAGAAAGAATCGAGACTTAGAATATTTAGACATGAATTATCCCAAAATTTATAGTTAAGAAATAAAGAGATTAGTTTATTAAAGTACTTACAATTTTAATGAAGACGGGTGTAAAACGTGTTGGCGTAAACAAAGATGAAGGATTGATTTTACGACACCGATCGATTGGCTACAACAGGAAGCAAGGCAAAAAGAAGAGGCGGAAGAAGTGTGGCGGCAGTGGGGTGTGAAAAAAAAGAAAATAAGGGTGATGGGAAACAAGGTCTACGGGTGGGGGTTTAAATAGGTTAAGGTTTCCTTTTTTTTTTTTTTGGTATTTGACTCGAAATCCAACCGTCGATTTGTAAACTAACCTTCCACTTTAATAAAATCAAAATCGATTTATTATAAGACGACTCAAATACTTTAATTTTATGACGACATTAAAATATATTTTTTTTCCAATTTAAAAACCCGATTTAAATAAAATAGAAAAATAACGCCTTATGAATGACTCGGAAAATAACGGGCTGTTACAGAGTGCCCTGGAAAATGAACCTGGACCGTCTTTTTGAGGCTCCACTCGATCGAGTGGGTCAATCCACTCGACCGAGTGGATCAATTAGGCCGCAAAATTTTAGGCGTGATTGGCTTTGATTTGATCTTGATTGATTTTGATTGATTTTTGAATGGCGCAATTTTCGAGAATGTATCAGGTCGTTTTTTGTGTCGAGTTCGTCTTGACCGGGTTTTGACCCGGTCGCTAAAAGACGGGAATTATTTTTGGTGTCGGTTTTGACCCAAATTAGTCTTATTTTGCTCGGAACGACCCACTGGGCTTGGTTTTGAGGTTGGTTTTGTGAGATTTGTATCCCGTTAAAAGCCCATGCCGGACATTATTAATTTCGAGCCCGTATCCGAGCGCGTTAGAGCACGTTAGCGTCCGATCATCATCGGGTGTTTTTTGGAAACTACCATAGACACCTGGCAGTCAAAATGCGGGTTTCTACACATGTATGCTCTAATTCTAAGTCTCGGTCAGTCTGTAAGGGTCTATACCAGTGTACACAGCCTATCGAGAATCGGGGCGGACTTCCTAAGTCGAGTTGAGCTTAGAACATGCCGTAAAACCCATACGAATCGGCTAATGGACACCTTCGACATATCCAATTTGGACTACATCAATAGTATAGTGGGACGTCGGTCACCAGTACCGGCCCGGGAAAATATGAGGTCATGCATGAGCCGTAAAACTAAAACGCGTATTGTACTAGTCAAACGATTTCTATTCGAGTCTCACCCTGAGGATGCCGATGGTCAATAACGCATCAGTTAATCCCCAGCGGAGTCGCCAAATTGTGGACATGACATAGGTCCACCCCGGCGCGGCCACGCGCGGGTTTGGGGAGGCGAATGAATCTCCATATGAGATGGTCAAATTGAAATTTAAATCGAAGTTGGAGTCGCCACCGAATTTTATGGTTATTCGGAACCGTTCGAGCCCACTCTATGTCGTAGTGGGCCGTATACAAAATACGGCCCATTTCCGATGTCAGAGTTTATTGGGCTCGTCCCTTTGCATTTCGATACCGATGCCGACTTGATCGGTTTATCGTGTATTGAATGACTCTCGTTGCCAATGGTTTCGGACATCCGGAAACCACGGTTCTGAGTAAGGGGTGAGGGTACGTGTTGGGAAGTTCACAAAGAACACCCAACCCCGCCCGCACATTAGCGGCCTCTACTAGGATATCGAATGATTTTTGAATACGCGCGTTAGTAATACGATGAATGATATGCAAACATTGTTTTTCTAAACATGCGAGGAATTGAATGGGTTGCTAAGTCGGTTTAATGCCTGAAAAATTAACGTCAAAGTTGAATTTAGCATGTGAGATTCGTTTTAGTATAATAAAACAAACGATAAAAAAAGATGAATTTGCTACAAAAGATGAACAAACAAGTTAGTATTGGTTTGTGAAAAATAATATACTCCCTCCCCACCACTAAGATTTTCCCACTTTCCTTAAAAAGAAACTCCACTAAGATCTTCCCACTTCAAAACTTTCCTTATTCATCCATTATACTCTTCTTCTATTGGTTACTTTTTGTGATTTGACATCTTGAACCCCATCCAACAATTTACCACCTTTCATTACCCATTTCTTAATCCATGTGCCATTATGAAATGGGAAGATCATTGTGGTGGGGAGGGAGTAGCAAATATAATAAATATACGAGATCGAGAAAATATTAATCGAAATCTGAAAATATTGCTAAAAAGACGAAGTTCGAAAAGTAAAAAAAAGAAGATCGCGTCGCGTTTCTCAGCCAGCCGCGCGGCTCGCCCGGGATGCCGGCGGGTCGCGTGACGGGCTGTTCTCGAGATCGATTTTTGAAAATTCGATGCTTTTATTAAACCGCGTACAAATATTGCATGATTTGCACTCGATCTAATATTTTCGATATTCGTTATATTTGATAGTCGACTACGAAATCGATATCAAATACTCGGAATAGTTTTAGAAAAGATATAAATTTTAGAAATCGTTTCGTAGAAAAAAATAAAAAACGAACGAAGAAGCTAAAAAAAGGAGCGCGGGTTTCAGGCTCGTATGCGAGTCGCCTGTGAGGGGCGCGACTCGCGTGCGGGCCTGTCCCAATTTTGCTCGTTGTTCGAAAACCGTTAATTTTGATAAATCGCGTACAAATATGAATTAATTTATACTCGATTCGTCGTATCCGATATTCGATTATGAAATCGATATCGAATATTCGGAATGAATAAAAAAAGTTTTGTAAAATTGTTTGAAAAAAAGAATTTGAATGAAAAAGATGTTAATTCTCTCCGCGTTTGAAATCGTTGTATTTTGTAAAAAAGATGTAACGATTTTCTTAGCTTCGACGAGATTTAATTTAATTCTTTTAATACGATATTCGACTATAGAGTTGATATCGTATTTTTAAGAATGTTTGTTATATGAAAATAGTTTTAGTAATATCGATATTAGAAATAAAAACGATGAACGACCCGTAAAAGACGACACACGGCCTATAAGAAAAAGGACGGACGAGGACCCATAAAAAAAACGGACGACGAGAATGAGAAGAGAAGAAGAAGGAGAAATCGGGTTTGGTACACCCTCAACCTACATGCTTCTGTTTACTCGGATCGGGGCTCTTCGGGACGTGGCTTGGGCACAGGAGCGTCGAGTGGATGTCGGTGAGTTGTGGTGGCTCGGTTAGGTGGGACGTGTGAAGGGTGTCGGGTATCGGGGGGCCGGTTTCCTTCAGGTTTGTAATATCGGTTTCTCGATGCTAAGTGTAGGGATGTATTGATGTATGTGTATATGAATATTTCTTAATGTTAATCCATATATTTTGAGTTGTGCAAGGGGCTATTTATAGGGAAATTCCCGACCTTGGCTAGGAGAGTTAGAACTACCGCTTAGGATAGGAAACGTAGGAATTTGAGAGGAATGAGAATTCCGTTTTCTTGTGAAGGAAGAAAAGGAACCGGCTGGTTGGTAGGTTACTCGGCCGAGTATCCTAGCTCGGTCGAGTGTTTGATTCGGTTTCTGGATGGAATTCCTACTTGAGATCGAATTCTATCCTTAAATGGATTTGTTTAATATTTTGTGTAGCTGATTTTTGTAGTATTGGAGTCCGAATCAGCCGTGTGAGGTGTCACGGTTGACTCACGTGCCTCGGGAAAATCTTTGACCGGGTTTCGACTCGGTCATTAAAAGACGGTTTTAACCCTGATGTCGGAATCGACCCAAATTAGTCTTATTTGACTCGAAACGACCCAGGCCACTGGGCCTGATTTTGAGGTTGGTTTTGTGAGAGATGTACTCCATAAAAAAAGCCCAAGCCAAATGCCAATGATTTTGAGCCCGTTTCTGAGTAATTTAAAGCACGTTTGCGTCCGATCATCATCGGGTGTTTGTCGGAAACTGCTATAAACACCTGGCAGTCAAAATGCGGGTGTCTACACCAATACAAGAAATCGAGAAAGACGGAACGAAACGAGCAAGACGGAACAAGACGTGTCGAGACGGACCAAACTTAAAGAGAAGTAGTGAAAGGTCAAGTGGACCTTGGACCCACTTCAACTCTCCTGCTCTCCTTCACCTCATCCTCTTCGATTCCCCCTACAATCAACACCACCATGGCACCATTATCATCACATTCAATCTTCTCCATCCCTCCACCACCACCATCAATCAAATTAATCACATCATTCATCATTAATCTCCAATTCAATCACCATTTTCGACCCATTCTCCCACCATTATTGAGCAGCCGCGACCGCCACCTGCTCCGTCGATACGACGGGTCCGACCAGCTACTCCGGCCGTCACTCCGTTGATGCTCCGCCGTGCACCTAGCTCCTCGCCGCCCTCTGCTTTGCTTCCTGAGCCACGCATCACCACATGGACCACCACACTACGACCAACAGAAGCATCGTGCCCTTTGTCGACGGTCGACCTCCGGCGAAGCTCCGTGTTCTCTGTATTGATTTGGTGTTTGGCTGGTTATTTAACTTGAATAGAAAATGACGATTTACCCTTTGTTTTAGTTGTCTTCATTTCATTTAAGTGAGGGGCATTTAAGTCATTTCAGTTGTTTTGTGAGATGTTTAAAAGAACAAAACCCTCAATTGTGAGGTAGGCTGATAGTTAGAAGAGAACAGTAGAGGGTTTAAGAGCAGCAGTAGAAGTCGAACGAAGCAGCCCACCTTCCTCTGTTTTTTCCATTTTCTTCTTCTTAATTTTAATTAGTTTCTTTTAATTAATTTTATTGTAATCGTTCTTCCTCAAATTCAAGCTTTCTATTAATTCCATCCTTTTTGGTATAATTCTTATCTCTTCCCCTTTATTATTTCATTTATATTTAGTTTTATGTTTATGATACATTTAGTTACTAATTAGTTTAAAGTTCATTCCTTTTTCGTTAATTATGTTTGGTAATATGATTATAAGTTTGTGTTTCATCTTTAGGTTGAGTAATTAGCATTATGTGTTATGTTAGATTAGTTTAATTTATTTCATTAGTTAAAATTTTAGTCTTTATTATTTCATTATGCTTATTTTTATGTTTAAAGTAATTATTAGTGTTTTGATTATTATTTGTATGGGTAGTGAGTAAGTTTTCTCACTAGGGGTCGATGAATCCCCGATTTGTTTGAATTGCGCGATTGTATGCCTTATATCGGTTTAGTTGGGTGATTGGATGAGAATGTGTTGGGGATTTATGGATAACCTTGGTTTTTGGGGTTTGGTTCGAATTTAGTCCCTGGTCATCGACGGGAGTCGATTAGGATTAATTGTCGATTCTTCCCCTTTATCTTGCCTTACTATCCTTAGTTGAACACGGGAGTGAGAATTGAGCGGGGTATCCCTAACACTAGTTTCGATTAGCGTGCTTTTCATTGACTTGGGTTAGTTTGGGGAACATCACGGGAGTGAGTCTCCGGTCTAAACCTTAGAATTCCGTCTTACTAACCCGGGAGGGAGGTAAACGGGATAGTTAGTCGTTTCACGAACCCGGGAGGGTGGTGACCGACCTAGAACGCGCATATCTTCATCCTAGAACCCGATTTCTTCTATACTCGGCATTCGTTAGCAAGATTTGAATAAGTCGGCGGTAACATCATCCCTTAGTACTTTTTCTTATTTGATTATATCATTTCATCTCTTTGTTTCTTTAGTTTTCTAGTTCTTTATCTTGTTTTAGATTTTTAGTTTCTTTATGTATTTATTAGTTAGTCTATCTAGTCTCACTCTTATCAATTGATCCGCGTAGCTAATTCATAATCCGAGACCGAACTAGTACTCATTCCCGATCTCTCAGAGGATTCGACCCGACTTGCCCTTGCTATTCTAGTTTAGGTTAGTTGGTTTGTTTGATGGTAGGATTGGCGACAAATCCGACTATCCAAAAGTTCATTAAGATTTGGGCGGCCTCTCCACTCCAGACGGAAGTCTTAGCTCTCATTGCCGCCCTTGAATGGGTCAAGGAGATGCGTTTTCTTCACGTTGATTTTCATTCTGACAACTGTCAACAGCTGGTTATTGTAAAGAATAGCTTGATTGATGATTATTATTGAATTAAGAAGCTTACATTTATACAGACTAGAGCATCAACTATCTTAGGTAGTATGAACAAGAGAATGATTACAAGAATATGTATCCTACAATATGATTTGATGTGATACAGTTTAGTAACTAATGCATATACGATATGAGTTACTTACAGAAGTTATTGATTATTTCCAATACGCTCCCGCAAGTTGGAGGCACTAGGGGTGAGTCCGATCTTGGGAAGTAGAAAGTCGAGGCGGGGACGTGGTAGAGCTTTAGTGAGTGCGTCGGCTAGCTGATCATTAACGGAGATGTAAGTTACTCGTATTTAGCCCTGTTCAACTTGTTGACGAACAAAGTAGAAGGAAATAGCAACATGTTTCATTGGGGAATGAAACACGGGTTTAGCAGCATAAGGTGATAATCACACATAAATCTCATGAAAGTGGTAGGAAAACGCGTCTAGATGGGTGGAAAATCGGGCCAAATTTGACACATCATAGCATCTGTCTGAGGCCAAGCCAATGCTGTAATAACTGAAGGCATTGACAACTATATATACTTTGATTGAAAAAATAGGTGATTAATATATTCAGGCCCATCAGGGCCATCACAAATAACATCTCTCAGAATTAACAATGCCAATCCTTTGAAGTCGCGCCATTGTGAGTAGTCTGTGCTGAACGGCAAGTCGTCCAATAAACGAGTATTTAGATACAACCATACTTCCCCAAATGTTGTTATACCAGTGAGCATTGTTGTCAGAATCGCGATTCAATCCTACAATCTAAAATTGTTTGACCGATCCTGGATCTTACGATTCTACAATGGTTGTAGAATTTTACGATCTTATTAATTTGAAATTTTCGAAAGATTGGATCATAATACGATCCAATTTCGTAGTAAAAAACTACTCCGTAATACATATTTTAATGACATCGAGATCACTTGCATTCCGCTGTGGCAATGCAAATGCAAGATCGATCACTTGCATTCCGCTGTGGCAAACTCATAGCATTCCGCCTCCTGTCAGATTAAAAATGCAAGATCACTTGATGAACTCCGCTGTAGCAAATTCATAGCATTCCGCCTCCTGTCCGATTAAAAAAAGCAAGATCACTTGAATTTCCGCTGCACATATTGCAGACATGCTCTAAATTTTTAATCAGATCGACATCATCAGCCCGTCTTAATCATTGCATTTTGTCAACTGTGAATTATTTATTACAGCAACATATATATACTCATAATTGCACTGTTATTGTTATCAGATAAGAGAATTAGTCCTCCTGTTTGTGGAATGTCGACTGTCAATAACAGAATGTTTGTACAGAATAAACAGCATGCTTCATGCCTTTTCTAAATACTCACTGCTCTAAATGTCTACTCAACTCTCCAACCACAAATTAAAAGACTCGGCCCGGCCCCGCCCCGCCCGACCTTCTTGGTATGTACTCCGTCTCGATTAAAGATCCGTCAGCAACCTTTTTATATTTACTCTTGTAACTCTCGTGATACTAGAAACAAAAAAAAAAAAATCGGTAAGATGGGTAAGGTTAAATACAGCTCTCAGGATTAAAAATTAAACATATTTCCTGAAATAGAATTAAAGTGAGAATATACGACAAATTTATGCATATATTAATAATACTATTAATGCTTGATTTAAACTTTTACTCCTTTTTTTAAACCTTAAATACAGCCTCTAAGGACGGTATATACTATCATTTTTGTTATGTCAAAAGTACTGTTTTATGTAGTAGTACAGTTTTTGCAAAGTCAATGGTGTACTACAAACTTGCAAGTAAGATTGTGTTGCAATTATTGAATAATTAATCTTAATTAGCAAACATTGACAACAATATATATATATATACAAACTAATTAAACCCAACTAATTGTCTAATTCAAAAAAAATTAAGATTCAACAATGACTACTAATACTACATCAATTGGTCTAAAATCTTCAAGGCCAACAAATATCGGAATAATTATAGTTGTCCTCGTTTTCTCGTTGCAACAAGTATTAACCTCGGCCCATGGAGGAGTCGACGATGATCACCCGTCTAGTACGGGCGAGAACACTAATCTCCATTCGAAGAAGCTTTTAGCCGTGAAATTTGGGTGTTTAGCCATATTCTTCGTTAGCACATTCGTGTTTGGTGTCTCGCCTTACTTCTTGAGATGGCACGACGGTTTTCTCGTTCTAGGTAACGTTGTTTTTTCGATAATGTTCATGAATGAAGAAAATATATCATCGTTATTGTTTGTAGCAGAGTCTCTAATTTGTGAATTTTAAAAAAAATACTAACAATTACTTCCTTTTAAAATACACATTTTTTAAATTACTCCATTTTAAAAAAATTGTTGAAAATTACTCTTAAAATATGTTCAAAGTTCAAAAGTGGTTTGAAATTGCGTTTGTAAGACGAAAATGTCCTAACTTTTTTTATTCCCTATTAGGCTATTACTTACTCCCTCCGTACATTTTTATTAATTTTTGAACTTTGAATATATATTTGGACCAATTTTTAACAAAAATTTCAAAAGAAATAGTTTTAAAAATGTATATTTTAAAATGATGTGATTGTTAATAATTTACTCTAAGAAAAGTGTTTCATCGAAGTTTTTATGATTTAGGTAAAAATCTTACTCGTAATGTTTTAAAACATGTACGCGCGCTTAATAATGTAGCGCGAGTTTGTTCTGATGTAATTATGATTCTATATCTAGGAACTCAATTCGCTGGAGGGGTGTTTCTGGGGACAGCAATGATGCATTTCCTGAGCGATTCGAGTTCGACGTTTGAGAGCCTAACATCGATCGAGTACCCATTCTCGTTCATGTTAGCCTGCGCTGGATTCCTCGTCACAATGTTCGCTGACACTGTCGTTGCTTATGTTGTCGCGAGAAGCACAACCGGGGTTAGTAGCAGGGTGGAAATTGATGAGCAGGGTAAACCGGAAAATGATGCTCATCAGTCGGAGCTCGGAAATAACGAGGCCACGGGCGTCTCAGAAAACCCGTTTTTTATGAGAACTTCGTCGATTGGAGATACTATTTTGCTTATCAGTGCATTGTGTTTTCACTCAGTTTTTGAGGGTATCGCTGTTGGTATTGCAGGTACTAATCTTCATTTTATACCTCGTTTTAAGCCTAAAATATTATCCTTATATCAAATAATCACAATATGATAAGATAAATTTATGATTAATTCGTAATTAAATTAATTACTCCCTTTTGAATTTTTTTTTTGTTAAAAAATACTCTCAAAATGACAAAATTTATTGAAAGTTCAAAAATTACTCTAAACTATTTTTTTAGGATTAAAATGCTTCTACTTTTTTATTCCCTATTACACCCCACCAATTAACCATAAGAATTTTTGTCCTAAAAATATACAGTAGTAAATTAGAGCAATTTTGAATAGATTGTGGGAGTAATTTATAAAAAAAAAGATTCAGGAGGATAAATTTAAAAATGTATATTTTAAAAGGATTTATGTCTCATCCGTGTATCATACCATATACGGGATGACACATCAACAAGTTATAATATTTGTTGCATATTTTATTTATGTGTCATTCCCTTTGAGTTGCGGTAAACAGAGTGAGACACAAAAATGAGACAGAAGATTTGCACTGATTTAAAAAATTAAAAGGGAGTAATTGCTCTATTACTATTATATTTGTATTTTTTATTGTTTTTTATTACCTTATGATGAGAAATTGTCGTAATTTAGAGGTGAGTTTTGACTTTTCGAATTATTTTTTTAGCTACGGAAGCCGATGCTTGGAAAAATTTGTGGACGATAACACTCCACAAAGTATTCGCGGCCATAGCAATGGGTATCGCGTTATTAAAAATGTTGCCAAAGCGACCTCTATTGGCTACAATCCTCTATTCTTTTGCATTCGCGGTGTCAAGCCCAATTGGAGTTGGAATTGGCATCGGAATTGATGCAACGGCCGAGGGTCGAGGTGCTGATTGGACGTACGCTATTGCGATGGCGTTCGCTTGTGGTGTCTTTGTGTATGTTGCCATTTGCCATCTTATTGTGAAAGGTTACAAACCACAGTCTCCATGTTATTTTGACACTTTATTTTATAAATTCGCGGCTGTGTTTTTAGGGGTTGGTCTCATCGCAGTTGTTATGATTTGGGATTAAATGTCTTTTAATTTGTTCTTGGTTATAGACAAAAAAAATGTTAGCGACGATCTCTCATTTTATGTTAAAACTCTTTTTTATTCCTTAAGCCAAATGAAAGGTAAATATCGTTTTTCTCAAGATTGCAGTTTTTTCTAATTCCCAAGATTGTATTCTAAATTATTTATATTTGATCCGTTATAATCTTACGACGGATAACCCCGTCACAAACAAGAAATTATTCTTGGTAAATGCCTATTGGAAGGCTTTTTTTTGGCATATTAAATTAAAGGTGTGTTTAATTATTTGTTTGACTAATTAATAAACCGATTTTCTAAATATCATTAAAAACAAAATTTACTTACTTTACACAGAAATTAAAAATACAAATTATTTTACTAACTCGGTTGATTAAAATATTATGAGTTAATATACATTATGTTAAAAGTAATTCTTTATTTATGATGACATTAAATTATTAATGTAATGATCTAATCCCGATTTTCGAGTATTTCAAAAAAAAAAAAGTAATCTATTATTTATTGAATAAAATTAATTAAGGAAAATTATATATACAACCTTAGAGTTGTATTCAAGAGATCAAATAAGGAATATTCTTTTAATACATGTATTAATTGCCTTGATGTATGTGTAATTTGTGCTCAAATCTATATATTTATACTAATTTTGAAATATTTTAAATGTTTAAATACAACCCTTAAAATTGTATTTAACGTTACCCTAAAATTAAAACACATAAAATTTACAAATCTCCCACCAAATGCAAATTGAACAAGGAAAATGAAACAAGACCGACTGGCACATGAATGTGCCTACATCAAATCGTCGAGTCTTATTCTCCCAACAATATGAAAATATCATTATGTGTATATATAATATATCACACACATAAAATATTAGACCTACGATAATTAAATAACGATACAAAATAATATGAAAATAAAAGTTTTTATTTAATAATAAAAAAATTGATGGTTACAACTTTCGTAGGTCTCTTGATTCCATCTCAAAGGCTAAAGTTTTGATAGTACTACTACGAAAGTCTTATCGACAAGATGAAGTCTTTTGTGACTTATTCCATTTACCAATGTAGTAGGATGATGAAGTCATATGAGACTTAAATAATCTGACTTCTTTTAACCTTAGATAAAAGACCTATATTTATAGCTAGTACCTTAAAGAGCAAGAAAAAATATTCTAGTATATCGTAAGATATTATCACAATACTTATTGATAATTATTTTTAAATACTAAACATTATTATACATAAACGGATACCGAAATATATAAATTTTTAGTGTCTACAATATATATAAGGAATACAAAATATCACAGAAATTTCATAGTCATTACGTCGAGTTAAATTAATATGAATTAAACTCAAAAAAATGACGTAAAATTGAGGGGATTTATATTCCAAACACGACGAGACATGTTTACAAGGGTACATAACATAACTGCATAAGTACTCCACGAGTTTTAACACGATTGCAATCCTTATAACACGAACACAAATCTTTTATGTCAAGCAGATTTTTTGGTACAAATTTAAGTTAAAATTTTACTTTGAAAAATAAAAACATTGCAATATAAAAAAGGAAATTATATTAAATTTCGGGTTCAGTTGGGATGAGAGTTCTGATTCTATGAGTAATAAGGCAAAAATGAACTAGAAAATGACGGATAGTAGTGATGATCCTAAGCAAAAATTGAGAAAATGAGGGTAATCTAACCTATTTGGGAAAAAACATTACTCCCCTCTCCCCCAAGTAATGCATCACTCCCCAATGAGGATAATTGTTCATCCCTTTTATGTCTTTTACACCATAAAATATCACAACCAAACATCATTCTCCTCCAATTCTAATTCATTTTTGCTCTATTACCTTCGAAATTATTACCTTTAATTTTAACCCTAAGTCTTATCAATGAAGCGTGTATTATTATTAATTTATTATTTATTATGTCGTCAACTTGCTATTATTATTAGGTTAACATAAACATTCAACACACCTACTAAATTGACCTTAAAAAAATGCCTTGCCTTTCCTTAGATTTCTTATTTACGTACTTATCACATATCCTTGTCTCTTCATTGTGTATGTCACAAACTTGTGACGAATTAACGGGTCAAATATTATTTATAAGAGTTATGAAGACAGAACTTTTGTTACTCCCTTTCTCCCACTTGAAACGTTACATTTGTTTTATACACGATTAATAAGGTAGTGAGAGGAGAATTATTATTAATTTATTGAAAAGCAAAAAAATATGGTGTAAATGTTACTACGGTATTAAAAAAAGAAAAATGTTAACTATTGACTGACACAAAAGTGTGAATTATTGAATGATACACCTAAAAAAGGAAAGTGTGGACTATTGATTGAGATAGAGGGAATATTTTTAGGCATTCTGATTTTATCTTATCTAACCATGTGGGTAGACCTATCAAAAAATGACGCAACCCAAGAATCCGTCCGAAAAAACTTGAAAAAACCTACCCAGAAATTACTCGAATCCGAAAGTGACCCGACCGATAATGACCCAAATATTTTAAGAGCATGCCGACTCGTGACCCGACCCATAAACAGGTGAATTAAAAAATATTACTCTGTAATATTAGGAACATTGATTTATTTCTCAAAAAAAGTAAGGAACATTGATTTATTTCCTAAATTTTAAGAAATAATATTCTTATACACGGAGTATGTTTTAAATCATATTTTTATCACATAAATCGAGTCAAAATATGTCATACGTGTAACAAATTTCAATTTCAAGTAATAATATGTCATTACTTTCTATAGAAACTTAATATCGATAATGTATATTAAAACACATATCAAATAAAAAAAAAGTTTATTCTCACTAATACCATATACGAGTATTAAACTAGAAGAATAAGAAAATTTAGAATAAAAATGTATTTATGATTAAAAAAATAAAGACAATTAGTAACATTTTCAAAATGGGTTAATAAATCGTATTGGACCCGAAAGCCGACCCAAAATTTGTAGAGACCCGATCCATATAAAACATGTATTTTCCAAAACTCGAACCCTAAAAAACCGACCGCCCGACCGATTCGACAGGTCTACATGTAGTTTGATGAATTTTCTTGTCATAGCTACAACAACGGGACACATACAAAAGTGATCGATTCTATACTAAACATTATTCTTACTTGTAAAGTTATAATCCAATGATAATAACGTGGCCTAACTTTGGCCTTTACCTTTTGATTTTAAAGATTTTTTTTTTTAAAATAAATAAATCCTATATCGCGAAAATTCAACGATATTTAAAATCTCGAAAAAAAAAATCGATTTATTAGATTGCGTCACAAATCTGATTTAATTTTATGACATGTATTACTAGCTAGCTAGAACACGTTATCGTTTGGATATCAATCAAGCATGTTCTTCTTTAAACGTTATTATGATCTACAGGGTATTACATTTCTGTATGTATTCTAAGAACTCGAACTCTAAATTTCTATTTGTAAGTCATAATACAACCTGAAACCGATTGATTAAAAGATTTAAAACATAATGATATTTGATGATATTTGAACATTATCAATCATGCATGAAATGGTTCATATAATATGATGCATTACTATTCAAAGAAATAAAATAATATTTGACTATAATATAATTTGTGTATAGGGATATTATAGAATATAATTAAAAGAAAAGGCCTTTAATTAGGGTTTGTTAGTTCAGAAATCAAAGGAAAGTCATCCATCAACGTAAAATTCACTTGAAAAACACTCAACAGTCAACATTGAAAGCCTCATTCTCTATTCACCTAATATTACGTAACAATCCATCCATATATCTATCATACACTTCTTATATAATCACTTCACTACAATTACTATACTTACTTACTTAATTAGTCAAATATATATATATATATATAATCAATAAAAATAAGAGGAGACTAATTATTATAAGGCGAAAATTAGAAATATAATGAATAATTCTTCATTATTATCATTTGTCGTGACCATTATGGTCGTCCTTGCGAATTTTTCGCTATGCCATGGAATCACGCGACACTATAGGTTTGATGTATGTATTTTAATTTATTCTATCGATTCTAAATAAATCTAAAATTCTTGATTATTAATGCAATTCATATTTTAATACACGGAGAATTTTTTTTCGAGGAAATATTATATTATACTATTATACAGAGTATTAATTCTTCCTGACATGTTCGTTAATCATGATCAAGTTATATCATACAACGTTCTTACCTAGATTTTACTTAACCACTCTATAGAAGTTATCAAATATTAACATAATTCTACTCATTTTCTTTAAATGTACTCAACGAATTCTATAGATTTACTTAACGACTCTATAGATTTTTTTAACAAATTCTCCTACAAGATAGTCTCACGATAATCTTATTGCGAGACTTCTCATAGTCATTGGTAAAAGTGATTAGTATATTTTGTTGGTTAATCATTGTATTCTATTACATGTCTTACAATATTTTTTACGTAAGACTGACTTACTCGTTGAATTGTTTTTGTGTAAAAATGGCTAATTAATTGCAATTTGTATTGTTAATCTTGTAGATTAGGGCACATAATGTGACACACTTATGCAAGACGAAGAGCATAATTACAGTGAATGGACAATTTCCTGGGCCAACAATTGTGGCTAGGGAGGGTGATCAACTCCTCATAAAAGTCGTAAATCATGTCCAAAACAATGTTACTATCCATTGGTAACACTATCCTACTCTTTAAATTTCGATACCGTACGTAGAAATAGACTAGGATAATGTGTTTCAATTTATTATGAGAGTGATACTAGTATTATCCCGTACAAAATTTACCCCGTCCAATTTTAATTATACTTCCCTCGTTTCAATGATTTTTTCCATCTTAAAAGTTGTATATTTCCTAAGAAAAACAATAAAATATATATATATATATATATATATATATATATATATATAAAGTAAATGGACCACTAGGTAAGAGAAAAATGTGATAACCAAAAAAGAGAGTGGAAGAAATCAAGAAAATTGTTGAAAAACAAAATGTGTAATATGTCAATAAAATAGAGGGATTATTTTCTGTGTTATATGATTTATGTTCCTACTTTTCTATTTTTGTAAATTATTTCGTCCGAGCTATAATTTTCTATTTTTTTGCTAAAAAATTTGAAAGTCCAAATCTACTATATTTATTACTCGTATTACTTTTTTTTTTTTTTTAAGTTTTTTTTGTTTTTTTATCAGTATAATATTACGATCTAATTTGAAGCGGAGATGGTTGATCTTTTTTATAATTGTTCATGTTATAAATATTAAACTTTTCGTCTTATCTTTCTGTTTTTCGAGATTTGAGAGATGGATAATTGATATTATTCTTTTCTATTTTTGTTTTGTTAATCATTAAAAGTTTTACATTTTAGTTAATTTTGAAAAAAAAAAATCTGTAAGATTTTGTTGAAAATCTAGTCAATTCATATTGCGATATTCATCTATTACGTACATGTTTTTTTTTTGTTTTTTTATTTTCGCTTTTTTAGTTTATATCGGGCGCTTTATTTTTTACAATTTTATGTTTAAAATTAATCAAATATAATAAAATTAAGTATAATTATCAAAACATTATTTAAGCATTATATGCAATAAAAGCGTAATTAAAACTTTATGTAGGAAATGAAAATTAATAAGTTTAACTAAAAAAAATTGTAACTTACTATGGTTAAGTGAATTAACTCATAATTATTAATTTCAGCTTCTGGTAGTTATTTTTATACAAAGTAGTAGTTAATGTTTTGAGAAGTGATTATTTTAATCTCCAAATATTTATGGTGTTGTCACGTATACGTTTTTTTTGTGAGAGTGATGTTGCTGCTCTCAAGGACATTATACTTTGTATAAATAGGGATGTTAGCGGTAGTGATTCACCTGCATATACTGTATATTTTTTTACAAGTAATAAATTTCTCAAATTGTTTTGACGATTATTTTTGTGACTTGTGGAATTTGACATAGGCATGGGATAAGGCAACGTGGAAGCCAATGGGCTGATGGGCCGTCCTACATAACCCAATGTCCAATTCAAAGTAATCAAAGTTATGTGTACAACTACACTATCAATGGTCAGAGAGGGACTCTCTTTTGGCATGCTCACATCTCCTGGCTTAGGGCTACTATTCATGGGCCTATCCTCATTTTCCCTATGAAAAATGCCTCATATCCATTTCCAAAGCCCACCAAAGAAAAAGTCATCATTTTTGGTAACTTACTTTACCCCTTATTTAGTCGCATTACAATAAAAGGGGAGCGGATTCGAAGCTGAGACCTATTGTCCCAGAACACCTAATCCTAATCACTACGCTAAGATGACATTAAGGGGGCGTTTGGTTCGCAGCGGGGAAAGGGAATGAGATTAGGAAAAGGAAACAAGGGGAAAGGAAAGAGATTACCCTCAATTTAACTTGTTGTTTGGTTCAGTCTTGGAAATGAATGACATTACCCTTATTCCTTTGTGGTCGTTTGGTTACAATTAGGAATCAATTTTTTTAACATGTTTTCTTTATTATATCGATTTATCTTATTTTTTCAATACTCCGTATTATTTTTCACCAACTTTTTCCTACTTATTTTTTTTAAAACATTTTTAAAACAACATATATTCTTGTAATATCGAATAACAATAAAATTGATTATGACAATTACATATTTAAAATAAAATTTAATATTACGTTTTTTTAATAGTATTATTATTATTATAATCTTTAATTATAATGTTTATATTTAAAAAATATTAAAATCATTGTTTAAAATTATTTTAATAATTATTTTATTATTATATGATTAAAAAACATTAAAATCATTTTTAAAATTATTTTAAATATTATTTTGTTATTAAATGATTAAAAAAAATATTAAGTTGAATATTTTTCATCTTTGTAATTTAAAATATTAAAAGTTAATTTTTTTAATTATAAATACAAATATAATATTTAAATATTAATATTTTATTAATTTTGATAAATTCTCGTTGATCCAACGGGTCAACCTAAGCGAGTCGGGTTTCAACCCTAAATTAAAGGGTCATATTGGGTTCGGGTCAAACGGGTTACAGGTCGAAAAAATGGGTTCACAATCTAAAAAAATGGGTCAGGCAGATCGGATTTCCGGGTCGGGTCGTTTGACAAGTCTAGTGAACCGTACACACAGTGAGATGTGGACGTTGGTGGTGGGAGATCGGAGGTGGGAGGTGCGAGGTTGGAGACGTAACGATTATGAAAGCAACGTTATAGGGCAAGAGGGAGATATAGGAATGGGGTAATGTGAGGGAAAGGGAATTCTAAACCCTTGGGGGTGGAGTTTTCAACTTAGAGGGATATGGGGTTTAGTTAATAGGTGAAATGGGGAAAGGTTTCATTCATTTGGCCAAACAAACATGTACAAAGGGAATCGATAACTTTGTTTCCCTTACCCTTTCCTGAAACCCTCCAACCAAACGGCCCCTAAATGTATAACGAGGTGATCATGATTACTAAGGGTGGTCACGGGTCGGGCTGGTCGGGTCAATGGGTGGGTCATGCTGAGTGAGGGTGACCCGGAATTGACTGTGGGATTAGCGGGCCAGGCCGGGATGGTTTTGATGGGCTCGAACCCGATCCGGACATGGAACAGGTCGAACCGGGCCTCCCATGAGTCTGACGGTCCGGGTCAAATTTGACCTAGGTTGACTACCCCTAAATTGAGTACGACGTTTCAATTTCTCAGGACATTACCAGCATATGAGCTGTCGTCTTTACTAATCATCCAACACGAAATTGAAATTGTGTAGGTGAGTGGTGGAATAACGACACTGAAGCCATCGTTGCTCAAGCCCTCCAAACTGGAGGCGGCCCTAATGTTTCGGATGCTTACACATTTAACGGTCATCCAGGACCGTTATACAATTCATGTACCGGACCTAAAGGTAACGTTCATACTACTAGTCGTCACAACTCACAATGCCTCTGCGATTTATTAATTTGTTTCTGTTTTAGTATATAGTGGATTTTCACAGAGTTCAATACGTGTGTTACTGTGTTCGGCATTAGGTATGGTTGATACATACAAGCTCAAAGTGAAGCCGGGGAGAACATACCTATTACGTTTGATCAATGCTGCACTCAATGATGACCTCTTCTTCGCAATCGCGAACCATACAATAACCGTCGTTGAGGCGGATGCGCTTTACATCAAGCCCTTTGAAACCGAGACACTTTTAATCACACCGGGTCAAACTACAAATGTCCTTCTCAAGACCAAACCTAAACCTAGTCACACAACCTACCTAATGGGACTAAGGCCCTATTTCGTCGGTAGTGGCACGTTCGACAACACCACCTCTTCCGCCATCCTCGAGTACACCCTCCCATCCCCGTCCCATGGACCAAAGACCGTCACCTCGAGGGACCTTCCACGTCTCCCATCGATCAACGACACATCATTTTTCACCAACTTTACCGGCAGATTTAGAAGTTTGAACACGGCTGAATTCCCAGCGACCGTGCCCCAGACAGTGGACAAACACATATTTTTAACGGTTGGGCTTGGAACGACCCCGTGTCCAAAAAATCAAACATGTCAAGGCCCAAGTAACACTACAAAATTTTCTGCCTCGATAAACAATATTTCTATGACACTTCCATCGACTTCACTCCTTCAGTCTCATTACTCTGGTCAAAATTCCGGGGTGTTCACGACAGATTTCCCACAGTCCCCTGTAATACCTTTTAATTACACGGGAACGCCCCCGAATAATACCAATGTCATCAACGGGACGAGGACGAAAGTCATAGTGCTACCATATAACACAAGTGTGGAGCTTGTTTTGCAGGATACTAGCATTGTAAGTGCAGAGAGCCACCCTCTTCACCTTCATGGATACAATGTGTATGTTGTTGGCCAAGGATTCGGGAATTTTAATTCGAGTAAGGACCCAATTAAGTACAACCTTATTGACCCCGTTGAACGGAACACGGTGGCCGTGCCAGCTGGTGGTTGGGTCGCGCTTCGATTCCGTGCTGATAATCCAGGTTAGGCCAGTTCTTTCTAACCGAAAGGGGCTGAACTAATTTTCAATGAAATGGACTTAATTAATTAATATGGAGTATAACTTGAACCAAATTGAAATGAAATATGCGTATTGACTAAGAGAAACCAAAATTAATGAGGGTAAACTTAAATTAACAACTATGTTGAATAAGGACGAATTTAGCTAGTTAACTAGTCTAATTAGGATTATGAACTTACGACTATTTGATAGAATGTTCAAAATGTTCTCAAAAACCAGAGGCCAAGGCGGCCTAACCCCAACCTCGACCAAGTAGTTTTTGATGACTATTTACATTTGAAATGTCAAATTCAAGTACAATCTGCTACAAAACTTTAACTTTGAACCTAAAAATCGAAAACAAATTTTTGAAACCAGGCTTCTCAAGTTCATTCAACGATCATATCTAATAATTAAAAAAAAAAAAAAAAAAATCTTAATTCTAATCTAAATAATCTAATTATAATTATAATTATTTAAATAACATGCATATATATGCATGAAATGTTGAATGTATTGTAGGGGTATGGTTCATGCATTGCCATTTTGAAGTGCACATAAGTTGGGGACTAAGGATGGCTTGGGTTGTCCAAGATGGGAAGCTGCCCAATCAAAAAGTGCCACCTCCTCCTGCCGACCTTCCAAAATGCTGACTCATCATCACCTCACCTCTCTTTACCCCACTGCCTTATGATCTTCAGGCTTCATCTTTCATTTCTTTTTTGTCTTAAGAGTTGTGTTAATTTATAATGCTGTGTTCATGAATGTTTCATTCAATTGTTCATCTTCGACTTTGTGTGTAGAAAACATTTTTTTGTTGAACGTAAATAAATATGGAGTAATTGTTGAGAATTGACTCCTAAACTCAAATAGTAACAACATTGCATGGATGGAGAATGGAAAGATGTTCCTCCTTATAAGTCAAGGGGTCTATTGTCAATTGGTTTCGGAGGGGAGTGAGCTCTTTCCAACTCTCGGGTGTGGCCTAGACTGACCCTCACATGTAAGGGGGAGTGTCCGTTGTTCGTACATTTGTTTAAATATCCTCATATTCTATTTTGCAATTTGACTTTGTTCTTATGTTCTTTTGAACTTATTTTCAGCACACATTCGTTCAGTCAGTTCAATTCAGCTTCCATGAGATTCATTTTGTCTTAACAATTTCAACTCATTTCAGTTCAATTCTTTCGCAGTTTGACTATGTTCTTTTGAACTTATTTTCAGTCCATATTCTTTCCGTTAGTGCAGTTCAACTTCCATGAAATTCATTTTGTTCTATTTCAATTGAGTTAAGTTTAAAAGAAAATGGGTTTAAGTGGGTTTTTGGGTAGAAAAGAAAAAGTTAAAGTGAGAGGGGAGTGTGGGGTCCGACAAACACGTGTGCATGGCAGGCAGTCCACTTAATTCAAAGATGGGTATGGGCAGCTGCGTATGATTTCGAACGTGCAATTACGGGCCGGTCCGGCCCATGTGGGTTCATCGTACAAGTTGTCAGTGGGCTAGCTAGGCCCCGATTTCCAGTATGTATCCATCAATGTCTTCGTGTGATTTTTCTGTCCTGACCAGATTTTACGGAATTTTATCGCCCTCCCACTCTACTCTTCTGTACTGCTCCCCTTCTTTTGAACTATAAAAGATAGTGCTCAACAACTTTAGGTTTGGATCCGAAAAATGAACCGGATCCGATTATTTAGTTTGGATCCGAAAAAAAAAATCGGATCCGATTATTTAGTTTGGATAAGAACCGGATCTGATTATTTAGTTTGGATCCCAAAAAAGAACCGGATCCGATTATTATTTAGTTTGGATCCGAAAAAAGAACCGGATCCGATTATTTAGTTTGGATCAAATTCTTTCAGGTTCGGTCCTCGCTCCACATTATCTTAGGTTCTTTTCATCTTCGGTCTGGTCCGGTCGAGGGCCGGTTATTTAGGTCCGGACCGAATTAACCGAATTTCACTTGAATGTTTTTATAGACTAATCATTAAAACAACTTAAAAAAATAATCATTTTATTGTCGAAAGATATTACGAGCATAAATTAACATTAACAATTAATTCAATGAAATTGATTTAGCGAATTTATATGTATTTATCATAAGTACGTATTAAATAGTGAAAAAAATACTCGTAGTTAGTTTCAGGTCCATTTCAATCAAAGACCGGATTGTGTTTTGTCCGATCCAAGACCGAAATTTTTAGGTCCGATCTTCAGTCCATGAAAAAAGTATTTTCGGTTTCGATCAAATTATCGTCGACCGGTA
Source organism: Agrostemma githago (assembly GCA_958450325.1). Classification (NCBI taxonomy): domain Eukaryota; kingdom Viridiplantae; phylum Streptophyta; class Magnoliopsida; order Caryophyllales; family Caryophyllaceae; genus Agrostemma; species Agrostemma githago. The sequence continues at coordinate 69,210,013 of OY288250.1, read as the reverse complement.
TGAAGCAAACTATCGATAGTAAAGAGTCATTCCACAAATTCCATTTCATCGACGGGATACGAAGCCTACATTATCCATGTACCCGTGATTTACCTTTTTCCTCCAAACACGATGTACCGATACGGCGATACGAGTCACTGCCTATACGCGGGATCTCTAATCTTTTATCGATGTCTAATTTCATACTCTCTCTGTTTTTTTAATATAAGTCATTCTCACTTTTCAAGACAACTACTTCTCTCTTCAATATCTCCTACTTATTTGAAAGCTCTTTTCGTAAGGAATTTTATGATGCAATTTTTAAAAATTTTGAAATAATATATTTACATAAAAATTAAAGTCAAAGTCTCACCTCAAAAAAGTAAAACGTCATATAAAAAATACGGAGGGAGTATTCCTACATAACTTTTAATTATATACTCGTACTATTCTATTAGATGGTTAACCTTTACAGTAATATTTTTGCAATAATTAGTAGGTTAATTATTCAAGATAAAATCAATGTCAAATCATATATTGATAGTGTGTTGAATTTTGCATTCCATGATTGCTTGAATAAACTTCATTCATTCACTCTTGCCTTTTTTTCTAGTACTATTCATTTAATTAGTGTACGACTTGTCTCTTCTCTTTTTTTTTCCTATGCAACCGGTTGTTGCATTTGTACTATTTTACACCTAAAAGTAACTAAAATATTCGTAGTAACAATAACTTATTTGTCTTTTGAAATAATTATTCTTTCCATCTCGATTATTTGTCTACCTTTTATATGGAGTACTAATTTAGGCCTTATACAAAATGTACGACTTATATCAAAAATAAATTTCTTACTAATAAGCTAATAATAATAATAATAATAATAATAATAATAGTAATATAATAATAAACTTTTAATTAAATATGTCTGTCAATTTACGTTAAAAATTTCATAATTATCTCAGATAATTGTAATGTCATATGTTAAAATAAAATTTCACTTGACATTCTTCAAATAGTGAATACTCTCTCCTAGTTGTTTATATATTTCCTCCTTTTTTTTGGCACAAATATCAAGAAAAGAATAAAGAATTGATTAAAGTAAGAAAATATGAGGTATAAAGTAGAAATAGGGTGGGGTTTGTGATTAAAGGAAAGAATAAAAAATTGAAGGAAGAATAAAAAATTGATTAAAGGACAACCAAAAATGGAAAGAGAGAAGATAATCGAACTAGTGCCAAAAAGGAAAGAGAGAAGATAAAACAACTAGGAGGGAGTACTTTTTTATTACATCTCAATTTTATTTTATTTATTGTTTTGTCGACGTAGTTTTCAAGCCTTAACAATAAATTATTACACAATTTGTATATATTGTCTTGCATAGACTTATTTGGCTGATTGCAAGTTATTCATATATTGGGCAAACGAAGGTTTAAAGCTACCAAAGGTAAGTGATTTTAGGCGGAATTTTTTTCGCCACATCGGGACATGTGTTATTCATTTTTTTAGTGGTTTCTCAATCACGGAGTATTACGAGTAGACTATTTATGAGAGATATTTTAATCAAAGATAAACAAAGATTGAGACGGGGTGAGGGGGGCTTTTTAATTTTGTAAACTATATTTTACGTGCAGATGTCAATTAACTTAGTTAACAGATTAAAGTAAATTTATAGCCAAAACAAATACGGAGTACTTTTTTAATACTACGGATTATTTCGTATATCTTTTTCAATCCTCAAAGGTAGTTATTATACATAATAATCATTACTGTAACATTTAATTTTTCGTAACATTTTACTTAATAATTGCGTAAATTAAAACTCTAAAATGACAATCACTAGTTATAATGCCCGTGCGATGTACGGGTGCAACAAAAATGCTACCAAATCATCCATAATAGTGATAATACTTCATTTTATAATATTGACTGTGACGAACTGTTTATGATTATTTCGAATAATTGTAATTTTGGAGTTATTGATAATAACTCGACCCGTGACTCGTATAACCCGACCCGTATCCTGACTCCACTCGTATAACTCGACCCGTGAGCCGACCCGCTCGACTTGTTTGACTGGTCTAGTGCCTATATTGATTACTTACTTGGATAAAAAAACGACGCTCATCAAAGTAGTAGGTCATGTATCTGTGAGCAATATTAATACGTCACAATCACAAATCATCTGTGAACATTTAGTTTATCTATGTCTTTTACTTTATAAGATTATAATCATTTGACTTTCTCCGTCAAATATTTTGTATGTATGTCATCATCTCGCACTATATTCGACCCTACCCGCCTGACCCATTGTTTTTAGGGTCATGAGCCCTTTTTTCTTGAGCCGTGACCCATTTGACCTAAACCAAGCTAAAACATTTAGTCTAAAAGCCTAGTTCGACTCAATCTATTACTCTGCCTAGATTTTGTTAAAATTCTAATTATAATTTTTTAGTTATTCGATATAACTAATTTTATATATTATTCTTTTTATCTGAATATAACTTTATGTCTAATCTTAACATAAATTATCTAGCAATTTTAGTACGTTACTCTCTTGTAAAGTTGTATATAGGGAGCCTAACAGAAATTGTTACTTTTGACAAACTTGCGACGGGTCAAGTACTATCTATGTGGGGTAGATAAACTAAAGCAAAATACTTAGTAAATGACACTTTATTTTGTCTTATCTACCCAATAGGTAGTATTTTCCCCGTCGCAAGCTTGCGATTCTGTGACAGATATGGTCGTCACAAGGAACACTTGTTGGGAGATTAAATTTGTGTTATCGTGTTAAATAGTAACGTTACTATTAGACTCAACAAAACTTGACCTGACTTGTAACACGATCCGCCCAACCCTTTTATTCAAGGTTAAGAGTCAAGACATCTAAATCTTGATCCGTGACTTGATATTTTAAATTACAAATATAAATCAATATTCAATTTAATACAATATTTTTTATCTTTTGATAGTAAATAATTATTAAAATAGTTTTAAAAATTCATTGTAATATAAACATTATAATAAAGGAGTATAAAAATAATATTATAAAAATAAATAAAAGGTAATATCGAAAATATTACTCCGTTCTACTTAAAGGTAAAAAAAAAATCTACGTTCGAAACTATTTTTCAGCTGTATTCTAAGCATAATCTGTCTCGTGACCCGTATAACCCGACCCCTATTTGAACCGACCTGTAGTCTAACCCGACTTTATATCCTATTTGAACTGACCTGTAGTCTAACCCGACATATATAAAGTTATTTAAATAAATTAGGTAGTTTAAAAAGGTTTGAGACTACATGTCACTTGAAATATCCGTACTCTAACCCGACATGTATTCATTTTGTTTTTAATTATTTAATTATTCTATTTAAGTGTTTTAACTTCATTAAATTCTGAATTAGTTAAAATAGTTTCATCAAGTTTGCAGTGTTCAAAATTTTTAAATACTTAAATATGATAAATAATTTAAGTTTGTATTTAAGAATTCTAAAACTATTGGAGATTATCAACGTCGCTCGAAAAACGTATCGTTTAATTATATTGATAATTGATGGATTGATTGATTGAACATAATTTTTTTTTTTTTTATATTAATCAATTTATTTGAATATGATTTTGTTTCTAATTTTAACTTAAATTATCTAGCACTCTTATTAGTATATATATTGTTTGCTTATAAATCAGGAGACTAAAGTTGTACTCTCTAGTTTTTACATAAAATTGTAATTCCTCGCACCTTATTTTCGCAAAAATGTAAATCCAATTCTATTAGGATAATTTTATCTTAATAAATATATCTACTTATATATTAGGATAATAATTTTATTTTAATAATAATTCTCCAAAAATGACAATTATTTGAAATAATCATAACCATTTTACGCGTTCCACGCGGTGTCTATTCAAATTTTGTTATTTTCTGAGGTGATAATTGACGGTTTATATAATGGTAATTCTTTGACTCTTAGGGGTGTTAAGGATTGTTTTATCTAATACTAATAGTCAAAGGGTATTATTTATTATCTAATACTAAAACAAATAAGAGTATTATCTATCATATCCACTTTTAATATGGATAATATTTAAATTCTTAGTATTTCATAAAAGTTAGATTTTCTCGAAAAAAAGCTTCCATTAATTATATATAATATTGATTTTAATACGAATGCATCATATAAATAGAGAAAAATCAAGTCGAAGTAGTGTGTTGGCAACTGCACAAATCAAGTTGGAAAGATTAGTTTGGGATATAGATGAGATTTTCCAAAACATTCTACTCCCTCATATTTTTATTTATCTTAGCTGTTTTTTTATTGGACTGAAACATTATTTTTTTCCTATTTATATTTTGGATGTCAACATGTAGTCTAGAATTATCCTTATATTTCTCTCTCATCATTCTTCTCTTTTGACCTACACATTCCTACATTCAGAGGGAGTACTTCGTAGATAAAAAAAAACAATGAATAGAACATAAAACATTGATTGAAGTAGGACCATAAGAACAATGAAGAATTTGGGTTACAGCTAAAGCCTAAAGCTACCTATAAGGCTATAATTAGATCTGTCAAATGGGTCAATTAGGTCGGATTTGGGTTGGGTCAAGTCGGACCTATCGGGTTATAAAAATTTAGGTTGACTTCGGGTAGGATCAGATCATTTCAGGTTTGCTATTTTCAACTGGTTTTAGGGATATCGATTCATTTTCGAAGTATAATACTCCGTACATTGTAACATTCAGTCTGTTTCGGGTTAGATTGAGTCAATTCAGATCACGGGTTAAACTCGAACCTTCAGTTAACACTTATCGATCATATGATTTGATATGTATATATTCGACTCGTCTTAAGATTTACAACATTTACAACAAATATTAATTTTTCCACTCTAATTAACACATTCATTCATGCATGATCAATCACATACCTCCCCCTTCAAAGGACCCCATCTATTTTTTTTGGAAGAGATGGTTTCCCATTATCGTTAATGAGAGACCGTTCACATAACTGTAGAATGACAACTTTCCGGATTATATCGAGTAACTTATTGTTGTTGAGATTAATCGAGTCATGTAATCTCGTCTTTGCGTTCTCAAAAAGAATAAAAATAAAAAATTGAATTCATAGATCTTGTGAGATAGCGTCTCCCACTAAATCAGAAACTATCTCTTTTCTATTTTTGTGTTCTAATTATTTCTTTTGCTGATCAGTGAAAGACGATTTCATAGGAGAATTAATCATACAAAAGGCACTACAATGTTAGCATGTTAGGTATTTGTAGGCTTGTAGCTATGTTGCAAAGCTGTAATATTTGGAGCTAGTCACTATTCACTTTGTACTATTTTATTATTCATATTAATTAAATTCATATAAATAATTGCTACAATATTTATTTTACTCCATAAGTTTATGATTTTATAAAGAAAAAGTCGATCGTAAGAGTATAAACGAGACCAAATTTGAACTACTTTAACGGTTAAGCTAACGATCATCCAAATTAATCAAATCATTAATTTTTAATTTTCAATTTAATTTAATTAGCATTATAATCAATTTAAATGCTCAGATTCAAGTCCTCCACCTGTCCTGCTATTGTAATACTCTCCCATCCATTCGATTTTTTAGGTATGGACCGTTTTTGTGAGGAGAAATGATGAACCTATGTAAGAATGGATGTGAGAGAGTACATACTAATAACACAATGCAATTGTTTTTATGAGATTCGAGATGGAAGTAGGAGACCCTCGTATAATATAAAACAAATAAATGATCGAGATGAAAAAATTATATACAGTACATTTTATTTATTTAACTTTTATTTACGTATTATGTAATTTGATTTTATCTCTTTTAAATAGTAGTACTGTACTACCGCGTATATATTTATTCACAACAATACTGTAGTTAATTTCTCATAAAACGATCTGATAATCGATACTCCGTATTGATTTTAAAACATACTAGTATTCATCAAGTTTTATTAATTTTAAAACGAATTCAACAAATATTACACGTGTATTAATTTCTTATTACAATCGTATTTACGTATAAATTATTTTATATTCCGTATTTAAGTCGGATATATCAGCCTTATAAATAAGTATTCATGCATTTGACAATTTCAACAGCTGTATGGAATCTACATTCTGACTTAGCAAAGACAAATATGAAAATTAAAATGTATTGTGCAGTGGAACTAATGACAAATTTATTTTTCTGTAAAGTAATTAATACTGTAAAATTGAAAAAATAAATAAATGGTCCAGTAGTTAATTAGTTTTGATAACAAGGTCTGATAATATGAATCATTAAAGATAATTGCTATTAATCGACAATAAAAAAAAATCTAATTCTATATATATAAATTAAATAACTAGACGTATTGAGATACGATCTCTCTGAAGTTTTTGCAATACATATAAACGTTACAATATATTTGCACTATAAATTACACTTAAAAAGTAGTGACTCATGATCATTACACTTAATTAAACTAGATGTAATTAACTAATTAAGTAACTAACATTTAAATATAATTAAACAAAACTTCTAATCATCATAACACTAATCATGCCTATCAATAAAAGAAAATATTGCAAGAATATTTTCTTTTTATGTAGCATTTGATCTATCATAGTAATTACCTAGAAAACATATGGTACTCGACCGTCCGTCTGTCTTATTCAAGAATATGCGATATCAAAGACATAGACTTACTTAGATCGGTCGATATATAATAAGTATGTGCCACATGTAATAAGAGCCCTGACCGATGTCAATAGTATATATATATATATATATATATATATATATATATATATATATATATATATATATATATATACTCCCACTGATTTTATATGATTGTCTCATTTCCCTGATATATGTGATGCGTATTATATTAAAACGGGGCAAGCATATAAAATCGGAGGTAGTATATACACACATATAACGATATCTCCGAGATACAAAACATTTAGAGACACTCTCTCAATATTGTTATTATGAGATCTCTTACATAATGAGCTGACGCTCGATCTCTCTGTAGAGCTCCTCCGAGACACAAAAACTTTAGGGAGACGGTTTTAGACTTCTCACTTGACGAGGAAGGGAGTTATTTTATTCTCATTTTCCAAGTTATATCTTCCACTAATTTAATTATTAGTGGGAGACTGGAAGACGATTCCTCTGTAGACCTGCTCTCCAAGATATGTTTTAAGATTAGTAATATGTAGCTCAAGAATCACCATGTTTCCTCCAACTAACAAGCATAGAAACACATCTCTTCATAATGTAGAACCTAGCTTTTTGTTCCTTGGCCAAATTGGTGCATTTCTTGCCAAATGCATTGCTTTTCTTAGAAAAACTTCTCATAAGATTATTATTATTATTATTATTATTGGATTTATTATTAATTTTGGTTGAGTTACTTCTTCTAAGTGTAGGAGATGAAGGGCATGAACTCTTTAAAGATGAGCTTCTACTAAGTTTATTATTATTTGATGAGTATTTTTGTGAATAACTTCTAAGGAAATTTGGAGAAGTAGTATTATTATTATTATAATTAATATTGTTTTTATTATGTGAATAACTTCTCAATAATGATGAATCTATGTATTGATGATGAGATGATGATTTATGATTTGTTGATGAACTTTCTCTTTTGAATAATTTCCATTTTTTTTCTGATGATGATGATGATGATGATGATGAGTAGAAATTTGTGTCTTCATAGGCCATGGGTGTATGTATGGCCAAATGAAAAAATAATTAGGGTTTGAGAGATTTGGTTCGAATTTGTCAATTGTATGTTTGATTTTTGGGGGGTTTAAGAGGATTTATATAGGGCTATGATGGTGGAGATAGATTATGATGTGATGTCTCATATTATTACAATTTCAAAAATTTAAAAAAAATCTTAAATCCTTTTTAATATTCGATTAAAAAATTTATGATCGAAATTTACTTGATGATGTTCATTTTATTCGAATGTCGAATCGATTTAACACGATCTGCTGAAATCAAATTAAATGACTCGTGTTTATAGTTAGAAAAAAAAACTGTTTTATGATCATAAAACGGTTTTACATAATAACATAATCGATCCAACATGCATTGGATACTCCCCTACATACTACGGAGTACAATATATATACCCGTATATATTACTTATTACGGAGTACATTTTATAATGAATTTCAATAAATAAATACGGAGTAGTTAAGTTACTATACTCTGTGGTACTTTTTGTTTGAAAATTTAAAAGATAGTACTTCTATAAAACATTTTCTTAAGTTATTCAGTCCGTCTCATTCAATTCATTTATTTATCTTTGATTATAGTTATTCTCACAAATAATATAAAATAAAAAGGTAAATAAATAATCGAGTATTATTGTCGATACAGCAGACCTTTATCACTAGTTATCATATGTAACGGTGTCCCAATAAGTCTTTTTTCAAGGTTTTCAGTATATTTTAATCATATTTTGCGTAATCTTAACGTGAGATCATCTTACGAGTAGATATCCAAACTGTTTTGACTGTGTAGAAAAATAATGGAAATAAAGAATTATGAGGTGGATGGATTCTATTGGTACTTGTGCATAAGAAACATGTTTAAAAACTGTTTCTTTTGGGCATTAATTACGACTTATGGTCCAATCTTGTAGTTTGACTTCTCCTTAATGCATCACCCACTTTACAATTATTGATTTAATATAAATTATTACATAAGACGGTTTATCGTCCAAAATAGTTTATCGCAAATGAATGTCTGAGACGGAGTAATAATGTAAAGTAGTATTCTGTGCTAACTTTTTCTTACAACATACAAATTGAAGCATATAAGAAGTTGATAACAACATATCTGAAAATAAATCCTATATATATGTCAAACATAACTAGACTATAAACAATCCCGACTTTACCTAAATATTTCATTCCATTTTTGTAAATTCGAAAATTACATACCCAAATCTGATCAGAATGACCTATCCATCCACATTCACAATACCTATAGAGTAAAAATTAAAGTGACATATGATGTGCACATGCAAGTTTAGCACACAAAACATATTGGATTCAAAAGACAAGATTCTTGGCTCTAAGAGTGTAATAATATTAAGACCAATTCTCTTTAAATACGAAATATCTGTCTTAAACCTTAAAATGAGTCTAATATCAATATATATAGTGTTAATTAATACTTTGTAAAGACAAAATATTTAACAACTTTTAAATAGATAGATACTGTACTATATATCACTGGTATTATTTGATCCGTCTCAAATCACGATTTACGACAGATAGTACAGTCACAATTCATAAACGAGTCGGTAACGAAATGAAATACTCATCATAACAATTAAAATGAGCCGAATAATAGCACAATAATAAAGACAAAATATTTGACATTTTCTACACACCTTTATCGATTTATAAAATAATTTGATATTCACAATTTAATCCGTTTTACGATTTATTCCATGCGATGAATACCGTCACATACCAGAATTTGCTTAATTTATTAATTGGAAGCACCGCCCTCGTTAACTCGATTTTACTTCCTCTACTCTGACATGCACTCTTTTCTCTAACTCTTTTTTTTTTTTTTTTTTCTCGTTACGTTACTCTGACGCCATCCTTTATTTTAGGTTATATGTTGTTGATTTTTTCTATGTTTTTTTTGTGCCTAGTGTTTCTCACAATATTCAAGACTTTGTTCCACGAATTTTACTTCTTGTTCGATGTAGTTTTAAGATACTGAGTACTCCTATTTATATTTGGATGGTTATTTTAGCAATGAAAAATTCAATTTCGTGAATCAAAAGTTATACTCCCTCCGTATCAGTATGTTCGTTCACTTTAAATATAATACTCCACCCATATATTATAAATAGTGGACAAACATATAGATAGTATCTATATGTTCGTCCACTTTCAATATAACACTCCACCCATATATTATAAATAGTGGACAAACATATAGATACAGAGGGACTACTATACTTATAAAAAATGAATAGTTACCGAAGATGTCTTAGCCTAGTGGTTAAGGCCAGGTGTTCTGGGACAATATGTCTCATCTTCGAATCCCCTCCCCTATATTGTAATCCGACTAAGTGCGCTCTTCGTTGAACCAAAAATTGAAAAAAAAAAAAATGAATAGTTATTGTGTAAGACGGTCACACTTCATACATCAATTCCTTCGCATAAAAAATTCAATAATTTATCAATAATAAATGAAGCTGTTTTTTCACAGATCTGGATCGTCTCACAAGTAAAATTATCTTACATTATATGAGTGACTCTCCGTCCCAAAATGAGACAATGTTTAAGAACCTACCGAAGACAATCTTAGTGGGACGGAGGGAGTAATTATCTGAATAAAAATTTATAATAAATAAACAAAAAAACATAATTTTTTAAAACAAAAATCGATATTAGAATAATACGTTTTTAGTTTTTACATAGCCTTCATTATACCGTAGCTTATTGACATACTCAGTCTTTTGTGAATGAATTTTGTACTGATAATATGACTTTCAATTGATGAAAACAAAATTGACCTACATTTTTTAATAATTTTGGAACGATTTAACTATCAGAGTTTTATTCACAAAAATTAAATCAAATCAGAAAGACAGGTCTCTTATTTTTTCTACTGCCCGATGCTTAAATTTCTTAGGATCCAAGGAAATTGAAGTGATAAGTTTTTGGTATGAAACCTGACAACATGTTTTGAAAAAATAGTACAACTACAAGTTTTGACTAGTCAACTAACCCAGATTTCATACAATTCTTCATACAGTACTTTTTTAATTTAACAATTTCCATCATTTTCAAAAAAAAATTATTGATAATTTTTTCTGAAACTCGGACCACTATTTTTTTTAAAGAGGAGAATAATGAACAATTTTCGTGTGACACCGTCTCACGATAATTCACTGTGAAACACACTAATAAAAAATTATAAAAAACAACAACTACTTTTAAAGTGAGACGTTTCACAATAAATTAGAATTTATTGTAAACCGCCTCATTATACAAGAAACCCAAATTCTTGTATGAGACGGTCTCACGATAAATTTATCGTGAGACCTCTCACGTACAAGGAAGTTACTTTTTAATATTATTTTATTCTCTATTAGTATGTCTCACGATAACTTACCGTAAGACGGTCTCACAAGAGAATAACTAAGAAATCGTGTTTCGTAAGTTTTGAAATATAATTTGACAATTCAGCACGTCTTCGCATCGTTATTTTTCTTTGCAACTTTAGAGAGGATCCTTTGTTCGATTTGTTATGAGAGAAAACTTACAAATATCGCTAACAAATTACTTTTATCAATTGAAATTAAACAATGAACGACGAACCATCAATAAATTAATTGAGTTATTTTTTAACTCTATTAACCAGTATAGATCTCATGAAAGTGCATGTTTAATTTTAAAACTAGGTATATGGCCCGTGAAATTCACGGGATTATCTGTTTTAACTTTTTTTTATCGTATTGTTAATATATTCTGACCAAGTGTTGTCAACTAATTCAACTAAAATGTTGTCATGGGTGAGCTTACAAATCGTAGAAAGCAAGTAGTTAATTCATACTTCGTATATTACAAAATTGAAGGAAATGTTCAAAAAATAAAGCGAATGTAATGTTAATATATTTTCGACCAAGTATTGCGTCAATTTTAGAATATATAAATACATAAAAGTGATCACTGTGAATATTGTACTTCGTAGCACATAAATTTATTGAAAAAATCATTAGGTTTCTAATCGAATGAAAATCATGGGACTATTTTTAGGTTTATGTTAAACTACGTATATTAAAATAATTTCATTGTCTATTTGGTGATATTAAAAAATATATTGACATTTGCATAACTAATAAAATGGTTTAAACTTTTTTAAATCAAGAATGAACTATCATTCTTTATTCCTCAAAAATTCAGATGTCTGTTTACGTTTCATTTGTTGAATTTTATCTTTTTAATTTATACTTTTCCGTACTTTATTTATTTGTTATTATGTTCACATTTCCTATTTTCATAAACGCCTACTTTAGGATTCAAATGTTAAATATATACGGAGTATAATCTATTGTATGTCACTTTGAAGAACATTCAAAATGGCACCATTTTTTCTCAATCATATGTTATTAATTACTTAATTCTTCACCAAAATAAAAGTTCACTTTTGTAAATAACTTTAAGGTTACTAAAAATGTTTTACAAACATAATTGAAGTAAAACGGAATAAAAACATGATATTATACCTTAAAATTGAGTAAGTGCAAACTTGTTGATTGACATTGCATATATATTCTCTGGATAATAACAACCCAAAAGATAAAATTAGAATAAAAAAATTAAAATCTACATACAACAAATTAATTTCTGAAAAGAAGCGGAGATAGTGTTAATAAGATAAAAAAAATTACATGTAATTTTCAAAATATTTGTGCAATTCTTGCAAGTCCCAATTATGTATGTATTTAACTATTTATATTATTGACATGTGACTCTTCATTCACCAATTTTTCAGTTACAATAATATTAAGAACTTAATGATACTTAATGTAATTACTCATTATTAATTAATAAAAATAAATTTCAACCCATTACATATTCATTTAGGTGGTATAAAATAATTCAAATAGGTAGAACATAGAAAGAAGAAAGAAGTACTGTTTAATAAGGAGTATAAATTTTAATAAATACGCAACATGTCAATGATTAAATCGAAAAATAATCTAGTAAATAAAAAGAGAAAATAAAGGCTGATTGAGTTAGAGAGAGAAACTCAGGGGAATCTCTGATTTCAACCGCCAAAACACCGTCACCATGGGTAAAAGACCAGGACGGCCACGGAAACAACCCAAACCGCAGCACACCCCCCAGCCTAAGCAATCACAACAGCTTAAACAACAATCTGGATCATCAATTGTTCTGCCTGAGGATGAATTTCAGGTACTAGGAACTCCACCACCGCACTCGCTTAATGATTTCATAATTTCTGCAATTGATCTCAATATGAATCAAAGTGATGGAGTGGAGCTGAGCAATTCGAAGCTTAAAAAGGTCGAGAACCCTCAGCTTCCTCCACCTGATCCCGTTATTGAAGGAGTAGTAGAGGAATATGCAGAATATTTCTTTGGTTCAGCTGCTGTAGGTGAAGCTTCAGATGAGCTAACTAATACGGGGAGTTTTGAACACCCAAGCCTTAAAAAAGAGGAGGGTTCTTCATCACTTACCCCAGATGCCGATGCTCTGAGGGCGGGAACTGTTCCAAAGCTTAAAAAAGTGGCGGAAACAGTCCCACCTATTCAACAGAGCAAGGGTGGGGGATCACCAAGACTTAAAAAAGGGGCGGATGATCCTCCACCTCGTCCTCCGAATGCACAAGTGGAACCAAACCCGAGACTTAAAAAAGGGGAGGGAATGGCCACTTGGGCATCTAAGCTACAACAGAATAAGGGTATGGAATTGCACTTTGTTCCTGAATGTGCCAACTTAGACTCAATCACCATTGAGTCGAGTGACATCGAGGATGAGCTTTTGGCATGGCGCAATACTCTTGTTGGGCATGTATTGGGAGCTAGGGTTACGTTCAAACAACTTGAAGATTTTGCAGCTGCTCAATTGAAGGATAAGGGGATGCCTCAGGTTCTATATTATAAGAAGGGGTGGTTTTGTTTCCGATTTCGACAAATGGAGGATATGAATGCTATTTTAAGAGACGGTCCATGGGAAATTGGGAAATCAATCTTACTTCTCAAAAAATGGACACCTAACTTTCACAAAGAAATGGATCATCTGTCATGCTTGCCTATTTGGGTTACTTTTTCTAACCTGGATCCTTTCTTTTGGTCGGAAAAGGCCTTGAGTAAGCTGGCCAGCAAAGTTGGTAAACCAATATGTGCAGACAGAGTCACTACAAGTCAGGAGCGTATTTCATTTGCTCGGATTTTGATTGAGGCTGATGTGGCCGAAGAACTTCCCTCGCAGGTGGTTCTCAACACGCCTTTTGGTCAAACCCTTCAGAAAATAGAGTATGAATGGATACCTTATTTTTGTAAAAAATGCAAAAAGTTGGGTCATATTGAGGAAAAATGTCGATTACACCAAAAGACTTATAAGCTTAAGGAGTCTGTGAAAGTAGCAGCAGCGGCTCCACAAGTAGAAGAGGTTGCTACAATTTTGGTGGATTCAGAGGGCTTTACCACTGTCATCAAAGGTAGAAGCCCTCTTCCAAGGAACATGGCTGCTCCTCCTGTGCCCAATTCTAATCAATTTAGAGCATTGGCAGGAATGCAGACTGATGATGCTATTACTGGAGATGAGGATGTGCTATTAGGAGAGGAACCTCCTGATAGTGAGCACCCACATGAAAATTATCACTTGGAATATTAGGGGCATGAATGAGCCCCTAAAACAACATGAGGTGTTGAGCCTCATGTTGGCTAATAAGGCGGATGTTATGGCCATTATTGAGACGAGAATTAAAGAAAAAAATTACCAAAAAATTTGGCGTAAGAGATTTAGTTACTATAGTGGGTTTGCTAACTATAGAAGTCATCGAAATGGCAGAATTTGGGTGTGTTGGAATCCCCAAACTACTAGTTTAGAGATTTTGGAGGAAGATGTCCAATTTGTCCATTGTAAGTTTAGGTTTCTACCCCTCAATTTGGTGGGTCTATTTACTGCAGTGTATGGTTCGAACGACCCTTATTGCAGGAGATCTCTTTGGCATTTTCTACGTAACTGTAACCCTACCCTCCCATGGGTTTGCAGCGGGGATTTTAATGTTACGTTGTCGCCAACTGAACGCCTTACTAAGGGTGTTATCAATCACAATGACATCAAAGATTTTGCAGATTGTGTAAATGATGCTTATCTTAAAGACATTCCTAGTACGGGCGCAAGTTATACTTGGTGTAACCATCAGAAAGGAGACGATATTGTTTGGGCCAAACTGGATAGGTCGCTTGGCAACCCGTTGTGGTTCCAACAGATCCCTAATTGCTATTCTAATTGTGTTGAGCCGGGGGTCTCGGATCATTCCCCATTGATTATTTCGATTCCTTGTAATGATAGGATCTTTGTTAGACCCTTCAGGTTCCTCAACTGCTGGGCAGACCACTCTCAATTTCATTCTTTGGTTGAGATTAACTGGAAGCGTCCTGTGGATGGGGTGCCAATGTATCGCCTACTCCTCAAGCAAAAGAGAATTAAGAGCTCGTTGAGGCAGCTGCACTAGCAGCACTTCTCTCAGCTGTCTCAGCGTGTTAAAAGTCTCAAATTGCAGCTTGCTGAATGTCAAGCTCATATTTCTGCTGATCCCATGAACAGCTTGCTCCTTGACATGGACAAGAGTCTAAGAGTGGATTATATCCACTACAGGAAGGCAGAACTATCTGCTCTTGCACAGCGGGCAAAGATCACACATGTTGAGCTCAATGATGATAATACATCGTATTTTTATGCTCACCTCAATGCTAGAAAATCTCATAGCTTTATTGGTACTATAAAGGATACTAATGGCAAAAGTCATTCTACTCAAGAGGGTATTAGCTCGTCCTCCCTACAATATTACAAGGGCCTTCTTGGAATTGAGGTCCCTGTGCATCCTATTGATCCTGTTAATTTTGCCGATGGAAGTTTTTGTTCCCCGGAGGTTGCTGTTGGGCTAATCCAGCCTGTTTCTAGCAAGGAGATAAAAGAAGCGCTTTTTTCCATTGATTCTAGGAAGAGCCCGGGGCCAGATGGATTTTCGTCTGGCTTCTATAAGAGGGCTTGGCCTATTATCTCTTCTGATTTCACTGCTGCGATTCAAGATTTTTTTCTCACTGGGAAAATGTTAGGGGAGGTGAATTCTACTTTGATCACTCTCGTCCCTAAATTAGCTGTACCAGATACAGTATTGGACTATCGACCTATCTCCTGTTGCTCTACTATTTACAAGACGATTAGTAAGGTACTTGCAAATCGGCTTAGTCCTCTTTGATCTAATCTTGTTGGATTGGAACAATCCGCTTTTGTCCCCGGGAGAAGCATTTTTGATAATATACTTACTTCGCAAGAGCTAATGAAAAACTACACTAGAGCTCATATATCCCCTAGATGCACTATCAAGGTCGATATTAGGAAAGCATTTGATTCCGTCAGCTGGCAATTCCTTCAACAAGCTTTATCGCTTTTTGGTTTCCCTGATATGTTTATTCGATGGATAATGCAATGCTTACAATCCACGAGATTCTCCATTAAAATTAATGGGAATTCTTGTGGCTATTTCCCGGGGAAACGGGGGTTGAGACAAGGCGATCCTCTCTCGCCACTCTTGTTTATCCTCTGTATGGAAACTCTCTCGAGAATGCTTAGACATAGTGCCAAGGTGGATAGCTTTTCTTTTCATCCAAAATGTTCTAGATTAGCCTTGAATCACCTGATCTTTGCGGACGATTTGCTTATTTTTGCCCGGGGGGATGTTCCCTCTGTAATGACAGTTGTGAATTGCCTAAATCAGTTTGCAGCAGTTTCTGGGCTTAATGCCAACCCCCAAAAGACTGCCATCTACTTCGGAGGAATGAAGAACGATGTTAAGCAACAAGTTCTTGCTGCCTGTGGATATTCCGAAGGGGAATTCCCTTTTAAATACCTTGGTTTGCCGCTTAACACATCTCGGATTAATGTGCACATGTATCATTATTTACTACGGAAGATCCAAGATAGGCTTGCTGGTTGGGCAACTCATATGCTCTCTTATGCAGGTAAAGTCCAAATCATCAATTCCGTTATCTTTGGAATGCAGCAATATTGGGCCACTTGCTTACTGTTGCCTAAGGCTATTATAAAGGACATACGGAGATTGTGTAGGGAGTTTCTATGGGGCAAAACAGGCAGCGGTATGGTTTGGAAGAGTTGGAATTCATGTTCTAGACCCAGGCAGGAAGGTGGTTTTGACATCCGAGAGATACTCAGCTGGAATAATTGTCTACTTCTTAAATGGATATGGAAAATTGATAGTGCACGGGTAGACGTTTGGGGTCAATGGACTCACAAATATCGCCTACACAGGAGCTCTATTTGGGATGTGGCGGAACGAGCTAATGATAGCATATGCTGGAAGCACATCCTTCGGGCTCGTGATGAACTAGTCACCGTATTGGGGGATACTGAACTAGCAAAGAACATGATGAAGCAACAGAGTCGGGGTGGAAAACTGCATCTTAGACCTTTTTATGACCTGTTCAGACAAAAGGGAGAGGCGGTTCCATGGGCTAAACTCGTTTGGGACAAGATGAATGTCCCAAAGCATGCTCTCATATCCTCCTTAGCTATTGAGAACTCGCTAGCCACCGTGGATAATCTACAGCGACGAGGAATTCAGTGCGCTAATCGCTGTATACTGTGTGGGATAGCATCTGAGACTAAACAACACTTATTTTTTGAATGTGTTCTTTCAAAGGAGGTGTGGTTGGCGATCCAACAATGGCAGAGCATGAATGCTCCTTGCTCATTAGCTGCTTTACTACGATGGTTTACACACTGTAGTAAAGGGAGGAGTATGCAAAAAAGACTTAGAAGATGTGTTTTTACGGCCACTGTTTACGAACTTTGGTTTGAAAGGAACGGAAGAATTTTCCAAAATCACAGTAGGAGTGTCCCTAAACTTGTGAGGGCTATCAAATACAATGTATGTATAAGGGGTTTAATGTTTAGTAGAGTCGAGAATCAGAAGCTCACTATGGAGCTGTTAGCGGGCTAACTCAACTTAGCTTACTATGTTATCCTAGTTTGTAACCTTTTTTTGGAATACTCATGAATACGAATGACTGAATTTTCCAAAAAAAAAATGATTAAATCGAAAACATAGTAATATTTTTAAATAAACCATGTAAATATTTTTTTTTGTAATAATGTAATTTTTACAAATGGCAATTGAAAAGTATTAGACAAAAAAAATTAATAAATTGATAAATTTTAATTTAATTTTTTTTAATAAACCATTTAACAAAATATTTTTTTAATAAAGTGTAATAAATATTTTTTTATTTGAATAATTAATAATTTTATTAATTAAAATTAATCATAAAGGTAGATGAAAAGTTTTTCAGCAAAAAATGTATTAATGATTTATTTAATTAATTAAGATTAAATTCTAATAAAGGTAAATCAACATTTTGTAAAAAAAATACAAGTTTAATGATCAAAAATTTATAAAATAATTTTTTATAAATTAAAAAATTTAAGGAATTTTTTTAATAAATATGCCATGTGGCAAAAAATTAAATGCTAAAGTACCCTTTTAATTAGATACTCCTATGTAGATAGATTAATAATTTAATTAACAAAAATAAAATCAAGAAAACCATTTAATAATACTCCGTTATTTAAACAAAGGAAAATGAAAATTTTAATTTTTTTGATAAAAATAAATTAAAACAATCAATTTAATAATATGTTACGTAATTAATAAAGGCAAATGAAAAGATTTTGATGAAATTTAATCAATAAAAAATTTAATAATAAAGACAAATGAAATTTATAAAATTAAAATAAAATTTAATAGACCAAATAATGAAGACAAATGAAAAGGTTTTTATGAAAAAAATTATAATTTTATAAATTAAATAAATAGAAATTTTAACAAATCATGTCATTATGACGCCAGATGGCAAATTTTTTAATGTTGATGGAAGAATATTATACTCCGTAGCACATAAATTTATTGAAAAAATTATTAGGTTTCTAATCCAATGAAAATCACGGGACTATTTTTAGGTTTATGTTAAACTAGACGTATATTAAAATAATTTCATTGTCTATTTGGTGATATTAAAAAATATATTGACATTTGCATAACTAATAATATGGTTTAAAATTTTTTAAATCAAGAATGAACTATCATTATTTATTCCTCGAAAATGCAGATGTTTGTTTAAGCTTCATTTGTTCAATTTTATCTTTTTAATTTATACTATTCCGTACTTTATTTATTTGTTATTATGTTGACATTTTCTATTTTCATAAACGCCTACTTTAGGATTCAATGTTAAATATATACCGAGTATAATCTATTGTATGTCACTTTGAAGAACATTCAAAATGGCGTCATTTTTTCTCAATCATATGTTATTAATTACTTAATTCTTCACCTAAATAAAAGTTAACTCTTGTAAATAACTTTAAGGTTACTAAAAATGCTATACAAACGTAATTGAAGTAAAACGGAATAAAAACATGATATTATACCTTAAAATTGTGTGCAAACTTGTTGATTGACATTGCATGTATATTCTCTGAATAATAACAAAGCAAAAGATAAAATTAGAATTAAAAAAAAATTAAAATCTACATACAACAAATTAATTTCTGAAAAGAAGCGGAAATAGTGTTGATAAGATTAAAAAATTTACATGTAATTTTCAAAATATTTGTGCAATTCTTGCAAGTCCCAATTACGTAGAGTATGTATTTATATTATTGACATGTGACTCTTCATTCACCAATTTTTCAGTTACAATATTAAGAATTTAATGATACTTAATGTAATTACTCATTATTAACTAATAAAAATAAATTTTAACCCATTACATATTCATTTAGGTGATATAAAATAATTCAAATGGGTAGAACATAGAAAGACGAAGAAAGTACTGTTTAATAAGGAGTATAAATTTTAATAAATATGCAACATGTCAACGATTAAATCGAAAACATAGTAATTTTTTTTAAATAAACCATGTAAATATTTTTTTGTAATAATGTAATTTTTACAAATGGCAAACGAATTTTTTTAGACAAAAAAAATTTAATAAGTTGATAAATTTAATATAATTTTTTTATTAAACCATTTAACAAAATATTGTTTTAATAAAGTGTAATAAATATTATTTTGATGAATAATTAATAATTTTATTAATTAAAATCAATCATAAAGATAGATGAAAAGTTTTCCAGCAAACAATTAATGATTTATTTGATTAATTAAGAATAAATTCTGAAATAAAGGTAAATGAAAATTTTGTAAAAAAATATAAGTTTAATAATAAAACATTTATAAAAATAAGTTTTTATAAATTACAAAATTTAAGGAATTTTTTTAATAAATATGCCATGTGGTAAAAACTTAAATGTTAAAGTACCCTTTTAATTAGATACTCCTATGTAGATAGATTAATAATTTAATTAACAAAAATAAAATCTAGAAAACAATTTAATAATACTCCGTTATTTAAACAAAGGAAAATGAAAATTTTAAATTTTTTGATAAAAAGTAAAGTGAAACAATCAATTTAATAATATGTTACGTATTTAATAAAGGCAAATAAAAAGATTTTGATGAAATTTAATCAATAAAAAAATTTAATAATAAAGACAAATGAAATTTATAAAATTAAAATAAAATTTAACAGACCAAATAATGAAGACAAATGATAATTTTTTTATGAAAAAAATTATAATTTTATAAATTAAATAAATTGAAATTTTAACAAATCATGTCATTATGACGCCACGTGGTAAAAAATTTAATGTTGATGGAAGCCTTTAACTTTATATATAGATATAGATGATGGTATAAGTTAACAAATAATTAAAATATTTGCAATTATTAAGGTGTTAAAAATGAATGCTCCATAGGTATTATTAGTATTAATAATATAACATGAAGAGAATAAAAATGAAGAAAAAATATATACACTTAATATAATTAAATACTCCGTAATTTAATCTACCCAGTAATGTCCCAATATTTTGTAAACTAGATTAAAGCCCGTGCGTTGCACGGGTTAGTTGGCTTCAGGTTAATTGGCTTAATTACATTAACGATGTATATTCGTTAAATAAGAAACTTGATCAATCTATATCATTATAATAAATAAGATGATCACATGATATTAGTAATCAAACTTAATTTCAACTAAGTTTATAGTCTCAAAAGAGTACATGCGAATAATTTTTTTGATTGATAATATAAGATTCTATCACCTCATCATAATTTTTCGATATAGGATAATTTACTTAAGGTTTATAGTAATAAGATATGCTAGGCCCAGAAAAACGCACGATTACTCTTATTTATAATATAGAATATCACCTTATTTTAATTTTTTCGATGTGGGATAATTTTAGGTTTATAGTCCTTTTAAAAGCTTTTTAAAACTCAAAATTTGTTGGTTGATATTTAAAACCGTAAGATTACTCACTTATGATATAGAATTTCATCACCTCATCATACTTTTTTGATGTGGTATAATTTGATTACTTAATTAAGTTTATAATTTTAAGAGCTATTTTGAAGACTTAAAAGAGTTTGTTTTTATATCTATGTTAGATGATAGACGATTACTCTTTATTTATATAATCGAATTTGATCATCTTTTATTATAATTTTTCGATGTGGGATAATTTTAATTAAGTTTATTTAAGTTTAGATATAGTCTAATTAAGAACTTTTATTTATAGACGGATGCATGATTACCCTTATTTATAATACATAGAATTTCATCCCACCATCTTAATTTCGATGCGGGATAATTATACATTAACTATATACTTTAATTATACCTTTAGTTCAAAAGATTGTTGGTTAATATTATCTAAGAACGAAAGATTACGTAGAATTATATATAATTAGTCTTGTTTATAATGTAGAATTTCATCACCATAGAATTTCATCGTCTTATTATGGTCTTAAGAGTTTTTTGAAGACTCAAAAGATTTTGATTGATATGAACAAATAATTAGTCTTATTTATAATATAGAACCATAACCCTATTATAATTTGTCAATGTGGGATAATTTAAGTAAAATTTGTAGTCTTATTTATAATATAGAATCATCACCGTACCTTATTTTAATTGTTTCAATGTGGGATAATTTAAATTTTGTAGTCTTATTAAGATTTTTTAAACTCAAAATATTGTTGGTTGATATTTAAAAACAATGATTACTCATATTTAGTAAAAATTCATAACTTCATCATTATTTTTCGATGTGGGAGAATTACCTAAGTTGGTTAATGTCTAAGAAAAAAAAATTATAATTAGTCTTTTGTGTATAGTCTTAAAAACCTTTTTAAGACTCAAAAGATTTTTGCTTGATAAAAATTTATAATTTTTCGGATGTGTGATAGTTTTACTTAAGTTTATAGTCTTAATAGTTTCTTTAAGACTCAAAAGATTTTGATTGATATCTAAGAATCTAAGAACAAATAATTAGTCTTATTTATAATATGAAAATTCATCACCTTATTATAATTTGTCGATGTGGAATAAATTTAACTAAAATTTGTAGTCTTATTTATAATATAGAATCATTACCGTAACTTATTTTAATTGTTTCGATGTGGGATAATTTTAAATTTGTAGTCTTATCAAGATCCTTTATAAACTCAAGACTACAAATTTATGACTTCATCATAATTTAAAAAACAATGACATAGAATTCCATCATGGCATGTTTGGGAACTTGGATTTGGATTTGAATTCCGGATTTGAAATATTTTGAGCGTTTGGAAATCTCTGGATTTGGATTTGAAATTCTGACCAAATCCAACCTAGTTCAAATTTGATTTTCTCAAATTCCTAGTATAGGGTAGTCATTTCAATTCCGTCACTTGTCGTTTCTTTGTTTTTTCGCATAATTTTGTCGTAGTATTTCTTTTTCTTTATTTTTTTCCCGTATTTGAACATTTACATTTTTCTAATGAAAAATTTTAAAAAAACAAAAATTGGTGACCTTGACCCGGCTCCACCCGTCCGAAATCCAAATCCAAATCCAAGGGTACCCAAACATCATTTTGGATTTAGATTTAGATTTGAATTCTAGAATTTCAAATACATGAATTGAATTCTTGATATTCAAATCAATTCCGAGTACCCAAACGCAACCTCATAGTTTTTTTTAAAAACAAAAGTTTTTTTTGTTGATGATATTTAAAAACGATGATTACTCTTCTTTAGTACAAATTCATAAGCTCATTATAATTTTTTGATGTAGGAGAATTACTTCACTTCGTTGATGTCTAAAGAATTTTTTTTAGTTTTATTTATAATATAGAATTTCATCACCTTATATAATTTTTTTATTTAAGTGTATAGTCTTGACAACTTTTTTAAGACTCAAAAGATTTATGTTTGATGAAACTTTATAATTTTTCAAATGTGAGATAGTTTTAGTTAAGTTTATAGTCTTAATATATATTTTAAGACTCAAAATATTTTTGGTTAATATCTAAGAGCACATGGTTACTACATAGTATTATTTATAATATAAAGTTTCATCATCTTATTATAATTTTTCGATGTGAGATTATTTTTACTTAAGTTTGTAGTCTTATTAAGAGACTTTTCAAGACTTAAAAGTATTTTTTATTGATATTTAATAACGAATGATTAGTCATATTTATAATATAGAATTCATCAACTTATCATATTTTTCGATGTGAAATAATTTATTTAAGTTTATAGTATTCCACCAGCTCTTTTTAAGATTTAAAAAAAATGCATCATTACTCTTTGTTGATAATATAAAATTTCATCAACTCACTGTAATTTTATAAATATGGGATGATTTTAAATTTGCAGTCTTATATATCAAAAGTTTTTTAGTCGATATTTAAAACCGAATGATTACTAATATTTATAATATATAATTCCATCACCCCATCATAATTTTTCGATGTGGGATAATTTAAAAGTTTTTCTTGGTCGATATTTAAAATAAATGATTACTCTTATTTATAATATAAAATTTCATCATCTCGATGTAGGATAATTACTTAGGTTTATAGTCTTAGAAACTCTTTTTTAAATTCAAAAGACTTTTGGTAGATATCAAAGAACGAATTAATACTCTTTATTTATAATATAGAATTTCATCATCATATTGTAATTTGTCGATGTGGGATACTTTTAAAACTGTTATATGTTATAAATTCATCACATAATGTGAAACAAATGATATGAAATTTATACTCTAATGAAAGCATTTTTTAACACGAATCTAATTATTTAATTTTTATAATTTACTTTACGATAACGTTTTAAAAAAATGAACTCTAAAGGTTTTCACGTTAGAATTGTAAAACATCACATTAATATAATAAATTAAATATATATTGTAATAATCAAAAGATTCTCTAATTGATTTTTTATTATTATTTATGATACTTTCCTAATTTGAGGTTTGATTGAACGGACCAATGAGATCGCTCGAAAAAAGCCTAATATATATATATATATATATATATATATATATATATATATATATATATATATATATATATATATATATATATATATATATATATATATATATATATATATATATATATATATATATATATATATATATATATAGGAATTGCATCTCGTGAGTCTCTCTATCTTAAATGAGTTCGTCCCGCGAATCACAACCACATGATCAAATCACATGAATGGCTGAGATTCAGCGTCATCTTCATCGTATATAATCTTACTGTTACAGTAACAGAACACTATTACAGTAACACAACTATCTTACTGTGACACTATCACAGTAATAAGGAATTACAATAATAATGTCACAGTAATAATGTTACAGTAACAGAACACTATTACAGTAACACAAATATCTTACTGTGACACTGTCACACTATTACAGTAACACAAGTATAATTATATAATACTGATACAGTAATCATATTACTGTAACATCATGGATTCAGCATAGTAATGAGATCAACTCCTAGCACACATCTTTAGGCTTGAAAGAAAGCCTTTTCTACTGTCTGTTACCGACTTATAGAAGCTTTTAGAGTTCATGACTAGTCGACCTTGAAAAGCTGATGCAACCCAGATTAACCCAATCCATACCTGAAAAGAACAACTCAGCCAAATCCCCGAACCAGAATTTTACCCAATTTGGTATGCATTTCGAAATTGTTGGTTATATTTTCGATCAATTGTTTCTCAATTTGATTCCTGTTTTCTCAGTTTCATATCTGTTGTTTACATTTTCTGAATTATATAGCTGTATTCATTGATTGAAATCGAAGTGTTTTCGTTGCTGATTGTTTCATTCGGAAATCGGAAGTATGATTATTAGAGAAGAACTAATGTTTTTGTATCTTTTGAGACTTGAGCTGATTGAGTTCTTGAGGTGACGGATTGATTGTTTCATTTGTTTTTGATGATTGAACTGAACCGATTAGGTTGATCGTTAATAGATTTGTCGTCTGAATGGATTGATTGTTTCATTTTCTGATTTGAAGTATGATTTTTTCAATTTCTGAATTGAAGCATGATTGTTTCATTTGATGATGATCGAGTCGAAGCGATTAGGTTAATCGTTAATAGGTTTGTCGTTTGAATTGATTGATTATTATATTTTGATTTGATTTGGTTTATTACTGTAAGCCGTTGATCTCATTAGATCTAATGGCCCTAAATTACGGGACAGACTCATTTAATGAGGAAGACTCACCGGATGGCTATTGATACTATGATCAAATTATGGAACGTTAAGGGGACGATAGTAGGTAATGTTCTTGACCCGAAAGAACGTGTTTTCGTTTTTAACTTTGAATTTGAAAAGGATAGAGTAAGGGTCGTCGACGGTCAACCTTGGCATTTCGACAAGTATATTTGGTGTTTCACGGACCTAATAGGGGAAGGGAAATTGGCTGAAACACCCTTATTTCATGCACCCATGTGGGTCAGAGTGTATGATTTACCGACCAAAGAGAGGACAAACATGGAGAATCAATATATATATATATATATGGATCGATAGAGATATCAAGCCCGGAAACCGGGAAGTTTATGGTTAATGGGCAACGTTTGAAGATTTATCATCCCGGTCATATTCGTGAGACCTTTGCTACTATGAAGTTTGGTGAGCTCCCATCGGGGAGCGTTGTTTAACCCCCTCTCAAAGTTGATGTAGGTTTGGTGGTATCCTCAACAACCACCTTGTATATATGTATCATATTTCTTTGAGTTTATTAGTTTTGTTAGCTTGAGAAGATTGATTGAAATTGGATTTCACTATGGAGCTAAATTTGGATGAAGACCAAGCATTTGGAGAAGTTATGGAGCTTTAATCGAAGACCACAAGCATGTTTGTGGGAAATATTGATTATGTAATGTGAGTTGAGTCAATATTTGAATCTCTAGGTGATTATTGAAGTGCCATGAAATGGCAAGGCGGAAAAACGCAGCAAAGAAGACCGCCGGGCGAAACTTCGCCCGGTGAGACTCGACCGGGCAAAACTTCGCCTTACGGAAAAGTTGCCAGAATTGCCGGAACAGAAGAACTTACCACCGGGCGAAATTTCGCCCGGTGAGATTTTGACTGGGTGAAATTTCACCCGGTGGAAAAAGACGGCAAAAATGATTTTCACGACGAAAAGTCGTCGGGTGAAATTTCACCCGATGATGCCCGACCGGGTGAAATTTCACCCGGCGGTGTGTTTTGGCCAATCACCTACACCTTTTACTCACTCATTACATTTCCATCTCCCTCCAACAATTTACCTCAACATAACTTTCCCTCCAACAATCTTTTACACCAAATTTTTACCACCAACTTTAAACTTTCACTTTCCCTCTCAAACACCCTTATTTATACCACCTTTTTCACCTCACTCATCATTTCACCCCTTTCACCCATCACTAAATCATTACACCACCTTCCATACACCATATTCAAACTCCATTCATAGCTCCATTCCATACTTGGGTGAATATTTAATTTGGGTTTTTGAAGAAATGAGAAGCAAAAGTTTTGGGATTTTCTTGCAAATTATTATCATGGAGACAAGAGCTCAACGAGCCGCGCGTAAACAAGGTATGGCTTCGACTTCTAATCTTTCTAAGCATTCATCTTCTAGTAAGTCCGCTAGGCCTAAACTTTTACCATGCCTTAATTCACCACTTGCTCGTACTTTCTTTGAAAAAGACTTTCAGAGCACGAGATGGCCTTGTCCATTCACAATGAAAATTCTAGGAATTAAGGACGATATTAGAGAGTTATCGTCTAGAATTGGTATTAGTAAACTCCTTGATTTTGTGCCTTTCACAAACAAAGACTTGACTTGTGAGTTTTTAAGTACCTTTACAATCGATAACCCGACCACACCTAATGAGTTCAAATTTAATTTGTTTGGTAGAAATCACTGTTTAAATATTTCCGATTTTAGCTTAGCTCTAGGTTTACCTTCATCAGGTACCGGACTAAGTAGACCCTTAAGTGATTCGCAAAGTAGTGCGACTAGGAGAGACTTATGGAGGCGCATAGCGCCGGGTCAACGTGATTTCGAACCCAATTTCAATTTTACCGCTGAAATCCGTAACCCAGCCATTCGTTATTTCGCTAAATTCCTTTCTCACTGTCTTTTGCCGTCTATCGACAATATCATTAACCTCAATGTGTGTGTCTTACAATTGATATGTGACTCTTTACTCGGTAACCCTTACCCCCTTGACCTATCTACCCATTGTCGTGGCGTTACACTTTCATCAGATTATTATTGACCAACGCCCCTCTATCGACTGTGGTGGTCTTGTGACCGTAATAGCAAGAAATTTGGGTTATTCGACCAACCATCTTAAACCACATGACCCCCGTGTCTGGCTTAACGAGGCTTATTTCCCTACTTGGATATTTAATGTGCCTGACCACCGCCTCGTTTCTCTTAACCATGACCGTGCCTTAATTGTCCCCTGCAAAAACCGAACCAATATTTATAACCGTCACAATTGGGACCTACCTCCAGGTCCCTGTGAATTCCGACTGAACAACTCGGGGGATGTAGGAGTTTAGGAGTATGCCGGTGAAGGAACTCCCACGGCCTCCTTTGCGTCTAATGACTGTTCGAACTAGACCCCCTTACAAGAGTCGGTAGATAATATGGTTCGTATGTGTTGTGGGTAAATATGTGTGGAGTCGGTGAGTCTTAATCGTATATGAATTAATGTTGTTCCTTATTCCCTGTCCCATAATTATAACCATTGTGATTGTTTTATCTTGAACAAAATTGCAAGCTATCCCACCGTCCCATTTAATGATTTTTGTGGCTGTCGCGGCCTTGGTAATGCTCCCGGTCTCTTGGCGATGTGATTACGCCATTGACCCCTTTGAAAAATCCAAATTTTTAAATCAAATTTTTCTCAATTTTTCTTAATCTGGGCTAGGTGACGTGACTACACCTACGCCCAATTTTTCACCCTTTCATTTTATTTCATTTTCATTTTCTTAGCCACTTGGCTAGGGTCTAGGTGATGTGATTGCACCTAGGCCCGCCACTATCTTATCGTTTTCTTTATTTTATTTCCTTTTTTCCTTTTCTCAAAAATTTTGAAAAATCCAAAAACATTCAAGAAATTATAAAACCCAAAAACATTTAAAAATCATAAAAATCCAAAAAGATTTTTCTTATTTTTCTTTTTCGTCTTTTTCGTTCTTCCCTACTTGTCCATTGAGGACAATGTACAGTTTTAGTGT
This sequence comes from Agrostemma githago, assembly GCA_958450325.1. NCBI lineage: Eukaryota > Viridiplantae > Streptophyta > Magnoliopsida > Caryophyllales > Caryophyllaceae > Agrostemma > Agrostemma githago. Next base: position 69,181,526 of record OY288250.1, on the reverse strand, counting down.
GGGGGAGGAGTCTACTATCTTTTATTTTTCAAAAATCTTTCAAAAATCCAAAAAAAATTGAAAAACTCGAAAAATCAAAAACATTTTCTTTTCTTTTTCTTTTTTCTTGTTTCTCGTTATGTTTCGTGTCCCGTGTACGGTCTTGTTCTCTACTCTTACAGGTAACCACCACCTTAATAGCGCGAATTGAAGAGATTATGAAAGCACCCGCTTGGTAACTTCCTTCCTTCTTTCTTCTTTAAATTAGTAGAGGAGTTAGGTTGTTGCTAATTAGAGGCTCTCGAAGTTGAGCATTTTGGTGTTGTGGTTGATTGTGCTTGAATGTTGATGGAGTATGGAGTTCATGACCATACTTGTGTTTTCTTTTATTTGCTTTTTTCATTTTCGTGTGTTTTGTCTTGTTTTGCTTTTGTATAGTGTGTCTAGGATTAAAACTTTTCGAAAACCCGATTACAAACTTATAACAAGAGTTTACATTCCATTGTAGATAATCCATCGTTGATTTTGGACCTTAGTCTAGTAGAATGACTCTTAGGCAATGAATTTGTTGATCCTTTAGCTTTGAGTCCACCTTTTCTACTAGAGGTTTACTTCGGGGTTTGCATTTGACCACCTTGACCACCCATGGAGGAGTTAGGCCTTGGTTCCCGCATCCCGTTTTCTAGGTGACCTTGCTCGAATGACCATTGCACCTTTAGTCCAAATCCTTTCCATCTTTTGTGGGTTATCCGGAATGGCGCGCGTTCTCGATTACCTATTTTTCCTCCACCTATACATCATCACAATAAGTTTACACAAAAATAACCTCCAAGCTTGGTTACAAACCACATCAAAAAGCCAAAAAAGGGCAAACTAAAGCAAGAGAAAAAGGGCACAAAAATATGAAAAACAAAGAAGAAAGAAAAAGAAAGGAGAAGAAAAGGAGCTTCAAATGAAAATCAAATTATCAAAAATGTCTCCTTCAAAAAAAAAAAAAAAAGCCCTTTGATCGATTCATTGTCTTGAAGTGCCAACTAGAGGACCGAGTCCCGAGGTCGGAAGATAGCGGTGATGAGTCGATCCATCCCAATAATTGTAAACACTCCACCTTTCTATTTGGGCTAATTTAGGAAATTCGAGTTTTGGAACGACCCTCTTGGCTTAGCCAAAGAGAGCGGGACTGCACTTACCTACAGTGTCGAACGAATCCATGGTTCACTTTTTCCACTCCATTATACGCCCCGTAGTACCCCTTTAGAAGATTAGGCGGACCTAGCTAAGTTATCAACATCTATATTGCTTAATTGTCATAGTATTAGGCTTTGGTCCTTGTTTACGTGGGTGATTTATCTTGGAAGTTTATTGTTGTTTTAGGTAAGTAATCGGTGTCTTTCCCCGCCGTCTCGATGAGGGATTCGGTGTTTTATTTTTGCTTTGGATGCGTCTATTCTTTCGTGTTATCTGTTTTTGTGTGTTTAGTCGCATCCACCATTTTGAGCAAGCCCGAACTTGCCTTGCATGGGAGTACTTTACCTCATAAGTATTTTGATGTGAGTTGAAGGGACGGAGCGGGCCCGTTAATTGCCCCGTATCGGCTTAGCATAGTCTAGCTAGTAGTAGTAGTTTGTAATTTCTTTTTGGGTCTTTGCTCGAGGACGAGCAACGGTTTAGTGTGGGGGAATTGTTCTGTGCTAAATTTAGACCGTTTTTCCCTCCATTTAGACCCATTTTCCCCTCGTTTTGCGAGTCTTGAGTGCGATTATCGCCATATTTTGCGTACTTCTCGCATTAGCGTCCCTCTTGTGCGTTTTACGTGTTTTTGGTAGTTTTTCTATCATTTTGATAGGATTTGAGCACCGAAATCACGATTGAGCTTCCACGAGCACAAGAGAAGGGAAAACCGTCCAAAGAGCAAAGCAGACAACTTAAAGTTTAAAGCCATCCGATCGAACAAACGAAGAATGAGACAAGATTCGAGGCCAGAAAAATGACCGGGCAAAATTTCACCCGGTGAGACACCACCGGGCGAAATTTCACCCGACGGTGAAAATGCCTCCCGAAGAATTTCCGAGAACTCTCCACCGGGCGAAACTGACCGGGCGAAATTTCGCCCACCGGGTGAAATTTCGCCCGATGGGAAGAAGTGCCAAAAACGTCAAAAAAAAGAAGAAATCTCTCCGGGCGAAATTTTCACCCGGTGGGAATTACCGACGAGTCCGCAGGGCGAAGTTTCACCCCATGGAGATGCAAAGGGAGATTGTCTCACTAATGGAGCATAAAGTTGGATTTGGGCTTTAGGTTAAGGATCCATTAAGAGATTAATATATATATATATGTTACCCTAATTCATTGCCTAACTCACCTCTCCATTGTGCTAAGGAGGGAAGACATTACACCACTCCACCATCCTAATACACCATCCATTAGTAGTAGTAGTAGTAGAAAAATCCTCAAAAATTCTAGTAGTTTAATAGTAGATCTACAAGTTTCCATCAACAATTATTTAGATTTCAAGGTTGTAAGAAGATTATCCAAATTTTCTTTGAAGATTTGTTGGGTTTATTGGAGGATTAGTGACAAGTTCTCCATTTTATTCATCAAAGATTCAATCTTTATCTATGATATCTTCTTATTTCTTATAGATCTACATAGTTGGTATAATTCTCTTCCACTCTCTAATCTCTAATTTAGTTTTTGTGATATTTTCTCATCATCATCTTGTTTAGATCTAATTAATATGCATGTTGTGATGATTTCCATAATGATGTGTGAGTAGATTTCCTGTTGAGGACTTTAGGGATGAGGGCTTGGTTTATTTGAATATAGGGATGTTGGTGGGTTGCTTGCTGTTGTGTGCCAAATTTGGACCGTTTTTCCTCCCATTTAGACCCGTTTTTCCTCTGTTTTGTGAGACTTGAGTGCGATTATCGCCATATTTTGCATAATTCTCACATTAGTGTCTCTCTTTTGCATTTTACGTGTTTTTGGTAGTTTTCTGTCTATTTTGATAGGATTTTCGATCGAAAACGTGTTTGAGCTTCTACGAGCAAGAGAGAGATGCGGTCCAAGAGCAAAGCACACAACTGAAAGTTCAAGTAATCCAACTGATCAACGAAGAAAAAGACCGGAAAAGAATCAATGGGCCACCGGGTGAAGTTTCGCCCGACGACATTTTTTTCATCCCCGAAGATTTTCACGGCTACATGACCGGACGACTTGACCGGGCGAAATTTCGCCCACCGGGTGAAATTTCGCCCGATGGTGAAACCGGGCCGGAAACGCAAAAACCGAAGAAAATCTCACCGGGTGAAATTTCACCCGGTGGGATTATTATGTCTAGCCGCGGGGCGAAATTTCACCCCATGAAGATGCAAAGGGTGAAGGTCTAGCTAAATGAAGAGGAATTGGATTATGGGCCTTGAAGTTTGTGCAACCCATTAAAAACACTATATATACCCCTTCTAGGGTTTAGTGCCTCTTTTGTGCCTTAAGTGAGCCTTGGGATTAGCCCTTAGGAGTAGGAGTAGTGTAGAAAGCTCTCTAGTTTGTAGTAAGCTTACTAGAAAATTCTCTACAACAATTAATAGATCTACTTAATATTAATACAATTCTCCTATAATTAATACTAAAGCTACCTCCTTTATTGAAGATTGTGCTTAATTGTTGAAGATTCAAGGGGTTTATCAAGGGTTTATGTGACAAAGATCTTTGCTTTATTTCTTGAAGATTCATATTTATATTATTGAAGATTGAAGATTTATGCATGGATTAGTGACAAATTCTTGTGTATTTCTATCAAGATTCAATCTTTATTATTATCTTCATCTTCCATCTTAGAATTTCTCCATTGTTGGTAAAATTTTCTTCTCTCCCTTTCCTCCATTAGTATAATTGTTAGTGTAGTTTTTATGCATGGTTTAGATAATTCATCAATTATTAGTGTTATATTGCTATTCACCATGATTAGTGAGTAGATTTCTTTGTTGGGGAATTAGGGAGGAGGATTTGGATTATTTGATGTAAGGGATGTTGGTGGGTTGTTTACTCGTTAATTATCAATTTTAAGGTTCTTGTGTCTTTGTTGACTTAGAATCGCGACTAGGCCGACCTTGACTCATTTCTACCAATATGGGGAAACTCGGGGTAGAAATTACTTTAATTAGAGACTTACCCTTTCGTCGCGAAAGCGGGTTTAGGTAGGTTGGGTGAAGAAACCGAAAGGTGGAAATTTCCCTTTTTATCGTTGTAACAAAAACTCGATCCCGAGACTAAAAGACCCCATTTCCGAATCCCGACTCTCCCCAACACCTTTCCTATTTATTGACCCTAGCCTACGATCTCTCGACCTCTCCCAATCTCTCTCGACTTCTCTCGACCCAAAACCCCCAACTCAATTCCAACCACGATTTGACTCTAGACTTGACCAATACGGCTTAACCCATCTCCCTGCGGATCGATCCCGACCTACCACTACTACATTAGTTAGGTTTGTCGGAGTTAAAAATATTGTTTGATTGTACGGGTCGCGACGCCCGCGCATCAAAATGGCGCCGTTGCCGGGGAGACGGTGATTAGTTAATTGATTAAGTCTTTGTTTCATTGTGCTTGGATAACTGTTTTCTCCTTTCCTCCTACCCTAGTACCATTAGGTGCTAGGAGGACTCATTGTTTGTTGAGTTTTTGCTAGGTTTACTTTTGATTTAGGTTGCTTGATCCCCATTCGGTCACTTGGAAATATTGTGACCAAAGCAACAACTCGATAGTGTATCCCTTCACCAATTTCTTCATTTCTCAACACTCCATCCTCAAACAATTTCCAAGGATTCAAGTATGGCTACACTTGGGTCCCATTCTCAACCATCTATTGAAGATATTTCTTCACCCGTCTTCATTGGAGCTATCCCGGAGAGTTTCGAGCTTAAACCTTCCATCTTGCATATAATTCAACAACAAACTTTTCGAGGATTGCCGCATGAAGATGTGATAGAGCATGTTTGCCTCTTCAAGGAAAGTCTTATTGGTGTCAAGCTTGAAGGCGTCACCGAGTGCCAACTACGTCGGATTCTTTTTCCCCGCACCTTGCGTGATGGAGCAAGGAGGTGGCTTAAGAGTTTCCCCAACAATACCTTTCGCACTTGGGAGCAATTGAGCAACGCTTTCCTCGAGAAATATTTCCCACCATCTAAGACCAACAAATTCCGAAGAGAAATGCAAACATTTCAACAACAAGAAAAAGAAAGTATAAGTGAAGCTTGGGATCGATTCCAAACTCTACAAATGAAGTGCCCACATCATGGTATCCCCCATTGGCTTATGCTCCAAACATTTTTCTATTCCTTATCCGCCGATGCTAGGGACATTCTTAATGCAACCGCAAGGGGCGACTTCTTCTTACTCAACGAGAAGGAATCCCATGAGCTTCTTGACAAGATAGCCAAAAGTGATATGTGTGCTAATGAAATGCAAGAGGGTGAATCAAGTGGAGACTCAGAATCGTCAAATGACATGGAGGCCACTCTTGAAATACAAATTGTTCAACTATTTGAGAGATTTGAGGAAATGGTTGCTAAGGACACCTTTCAACCCGAAATGAGGCCCCCACCAAGAAGAGTCACTCCCCCCAGAAGAGTCACCCCACCAAGAAGAATCACACCACCTAGGCGAACATCTATCTCGCCTCCAAAGCCATATAGAGTCGAAATTCCATGTGATCATTGTGAAAGATATGATCACGGCTCCAATTTTTGTGCGAGGAAGGAACATGTTTATCAAGCCAACACTCAAGGAACATATGAAAAGCCTCAAACGAACAATCCTAATTTGGGGACCGGATTCTATTCCATGCCGACTCAACGATCATATCCTTTTCCGATAGCCCCCAATCAAAGGGTTTATCCTAATTCATATGGACCTCATTATCAACCGAGACCTCCTCACACAAATCAATTCAATCAAGGTCATTTCCATCCTCAAGGACCGCCTAGACCGAACTATGGTCCTCCTTTTGGAACTCATCCTCCATTTAATCAAGGACCTCCTTTTGGAGCTTATCCACCACCTAACCAAGGTCCTCCAAGAAACTTTCAAGGAAACTCTCAACCCTTCTATGACATTCAAGAAACGATCAAGTTCTTGTTGAAAGAAAATGCGTCAAACCGAGCTAGACTTGAAGCTTTAGAGGCACGAGCCGCATCGCAAGCTCAAACTCCTCAAGAGCCGAACGATTCTTCCAACCAAGCTTCCGTGAATGCCGTTAAGGTGATTAGTAAAGAGAAACCGGTGAAACCCTTCGTTCCACAAACTTCATCTCATCCCTCAATCAATGAACCCGATGAGAAAGTGGTCAAGAGTGCAACCGACAAACCAATGAGAGATCCGTCAAAGTATCTTGTGAAAGACCTTGCATTTGTTATTGAACAAATCCCAATAGAGGACACAAATCTAGTCTCAAGGATCGAAGTACCTCCTTTGAATGACAAGCCACCAATCTCATTCTATGGCCAAGCTATGGAGTATATAACCTTCCCCGATTTGATAGAGAATTTGGAAACTAGTCCCTCCATGCCAACTCCGAACGAGTATATAAGGGATATAATTTTGAATTCTACCATAAGGAAGGAAACTCCACTACCACCTAGGGTCACTCCAAAAGTTACCATACCTACTAAGCTTGGTGACCCCGGTAGTTTCTGCATACCTTGTTCGATCGACGATGTTGAGATACATCGAGCATTATGTGATCTCGGGACGGATATTAGCCTTATGCCATTAATCATTGCTCAGACAATCAATATTCCAAGGATGGTAAACTTTCCGGTTAACGTTCAGATGGCCGACGGTACTACGAAAGCGCCAATTGGGTTAGCACGAAATCTTATGGTTAAGGTAGGTCCCCTATATATACCTACCGATTTCGTGGTCCTTGACATGCCCATTGAAGAACAAAATCCTATTCTACTAGGGCGACCTTTCCTAGCAACCGGCGGAGTGGTTATCGACGTGAAAAAATGGGAAATTATCTTTTAATGTTGGCAATAGCACCGTTCAATTTGTATTACCCAACTTCTTGCCGAATATCCCTTTCGCAAAGGAATTATGGGACCATATAGTGGAAATACAAGACGATGACGAATTTCTAGGCCAAGATAATTACTGAACTTCCGATACACCGACATTTGACTATGCCACCGAGGAACCATCCGAAGAAGATGTCCACTATAATGATAGTGATGATGATGGTGTTTTTCTTATACTTGGACAAGCCCCCGAAGAAGAAGTTTTGAATGAATGGGGAATGCTACCGGAAGTAGCTCGCCTCATGGGTTTGCCAAGGCCAAGAAGAGAACATATGGTTGGTGGCGTTATTATCAAGGACAAGGAGCGTGGAACTCCGGGTTGCTTTTCAAGCAACCCCGATTAAACTCAAAACACTTAATTCGGTTTGGTGGTGTCCATAATAACCACCATTGTAAATATTTGTATATTCTTCTCCTTTTTTCTTTTCTTTCTGGACAATAGATTTTAGATTTTTCCTTTTGGGAGTCTGTTTTCTCTTTGGTACTTGCAGGAATCACGAAGATTTCTCTGGGGAATTTTTGGAATCGCGCTTTAAACGATTATAAACAAATTGGATTGAGAAGATGAGTTGTATTTTTGAAGAAGCTAAGGATGTTTGGACCGAGTCATAGAAAAATTTTCGTAGCAAGAAGCTTATTCGGAGTGAAGGATCTCGCCGGGCAACGTTTTGGCCGGTGGAATTGTGGCCCGAGGTCCGTCGGGTGAAACTTCACCTGATGGCAACTTGCTCGAACATAAGGAATTGACGGAAAATCCGTCGGGCAAAACTTCACCCGGTGGAATCTCACCGGGCGAAATTTCGCCCTGCGGTAAAAATACTTTACGACTCGGAATTTGACAGAAATCCGACCGGGCGAAATTTCGCCCGGTGGAGTCTGACCGGGCGAAATTTCGCCCGGTGGTGAAGTTGCGCGGAAATGCCGAAATCCGACCCGAAGTCCATCGGGCGAAATTTTGCCCGATGGTGACTCACCGGGCGAAACCTCACCCCGCGTCCTATACCCAGCCAAACCCACCCTTCCCATCTTCAGTATACATCTTTTCCTATCTCTTTCCTCAATCAAAACCCCAAAAACCCAATCAAACCCCAAAACCTCCACCTTAAACCATCTCTAATCCCTCCAATCCTTCACCAAAATCAAATTAAATTATATATTCTTCATCCCCATCACATTCCTAACACTTCCTTGGAGTTTGTTTTGAGAAATCGTTCAAGTTCCGACAAACCCCAAATCGAGACCGTCAACACATAATCATCAAATTTCAAGCATCAAGGATGAAGAGAGTGAAACAAATGGCAAGAAAAAGGATTTCATCAATGCTTAATCGTAGTTCGGGGTCAACATCATCCTCAAGGTCCAAGGAGCAACCAGCCGAGGCTCGGGACGAATCTGTCCTGATGCCTGTTCAAACGCAAGGAGCCGTTCCGAGCGAACAACCTGTTCCGCTCGAGGTATGTTACCCGAAAATCCGTCATA